>JAMPIV010006598.1:0-260763 GCA_024509875.1 Oreohelix idahoensis
CGCGGTAAGCAAAATAGTGGCTTGCGGGTAGGTATTGATCCCAGCTCTCTGGTTTTTCCTGCGCAAGTTTTCGAAGGATGGGGTTACGGGTCCCGTTACACCGCACCACCTGGCCATTTGCCTGGGGGTGGTAGGGAGAGGTGTGGATATGTCGGGCCTGAAATATCCTAAACACTTCCTCGGTGAGTTTTCCTCGGAATTGGGAACCATTATCTGTCAGGATCTGTGACGGAAACCCTAGCCGAGTAAATATGGTGGGCAGAGCCTCAGCAACATGCTTAGAATCACAGGCGGGCATAGCAATTGCCTCTGCCCACATGGAGCAACAATCCACTAACGTGAGTATATAACTGTTTCTCTTTTTGCTACGAGTAAGTGGACCCACAATATCCACCGCTACTCGTTCGAAGGGTGTGCCCAAGATTGGCATTTCTCCCAGAGTGGCTGGGGCCGTCCAGTGTTTCGGCGCTGTCCTCTGGCACTGCGGGCATGATTTCACATATCTCTGGATATCGGGGTGGATACCTGGCCAATAATAATGCCATGAAATACGCTGAATCGTGGCACTTATGCCCATATGGCCCCTACACGGAAGGGCATGGCCCATTTCTAGGACCTGGGCTCGGTATGCTGATGGAACCACAAGTTGCCCATGTTCCTGTCCTCCATTTCCTGCTTTCCGATGCAACAGCCCTTTTTTCTTGTAGAAGTCTCCCTTTTGGAGAGGAGTGTGCGCTCTCGGTAGTTTTTTGTAGCAGGGTGCCAGAGATTGATCCTCCGTTTTGTGCCTTTTTTAATTCCTCAGGAAGGATGTTGGGTGGGGATTCCAACTCCGTATTCCGTTTGGCCTGTCCTCTAGTGGTGACAGCCGCCACAACCAGAGGGTGAATGGGTTCTCCCAAGAACACATACCTACACCCTAAGATCAAGGGATAAATAGGGTCGTCCAAGATCGCTGCACGGATTTCCCCAGTCACATATTTTGATTTGACCTTAATCTTGGCTATGGCCAAACGCATAGGTGCTGCACTTTTAGTAGGTCCTTGTATTTCAATAGTGTCTTCTGTCATCTGGTCAGGCTTGACTAGGGATGCACAGACAACTGCGTCGAATGCAAGGCCTGTATCATAAAGGCAGGTCACCTCTTGGTCATTTACGAGGACTGTCTCAACGACCGGGGGATGTCGGGGTTTGTCCAGAGGTTCTTCCGGTCCATTTCCCCTTGCGGCACTTGTACGTAAGCAGGCAGCATGATGAGGTGGGTTTTTCCGGTTGCACTCCTGCGTATTGTGGGTGATGGTTCTACAGTGCTTACACCATTTTTCCCCTTGCCTCTGCTGCTGGAAATTAGATCTCTGAGTAGTCTTGTAGTCTGGCTTGTCATGCTTTTTGAAGTTAGTATACGGTGGTTTCACTTGGGGGGTCCATGTGTGACTGAGCTGTCTGTCTAGGTACGTAATCTGGTTGTTTCCGTCTGGGTGGTGGATTCTCTGATAGTGCTGCCTGATATCGTTCCGCTAACTGGACTATGGATTCTAAAGTGCTGGCCCATTCTCTGTCAGGAATCTTCTCATGTCGGAAGTCATGGTGTCCTTCAGTTGTTCGATCATGACCATTTCCTTCAGGCCTTCCCAATCATGAGTAAAATTCCCTAGGGCACCCCACTTCTCCACGTAGGAATCCAGTCTCGCAGCAAACTGAGCAAAGTTCTCTCCGACTTCCCTCCTAGAGTTACGGAACCTCTTCCTATAGGCGTCAGCATGTAGCTCATAACGAACCAATAGTGCCTTTTTCAAAGAGTCGTAGTCATCCTGTAAACCTGGAGGAAGCTTGCTATACACGTCATAAGCAGTTCCTCTAAGCCCTTGCGACAGTTTCAGGTTCCATTTGCTCTTCTCCAAACCAAACGTGGTGGCAAACTTCTCAAATTTGTCCAGATACCTATCGATCGAGTCGGCTTGTTCCGAGAAAGCTTCGAATGGAAACGTCAAGGGTCCCAAAGTTGACATGAGTGAGGATGGCAAAGGTCCTGTGCCCCCTGCGTGCAAGGAAGGCATATCATCTGACCGTGGCGATAGGTTGCCTGAGGAGGTAGATGCCGGGTCGCACCGGCTATGGTTCAACTCTTTGAGCTTGTCCTGCATCTCTAACTGCTTCATCGTCAATGCATGCTCGCGTTCATCTCTCTCGCTTCTTTCTCTAGCGTCTACAGCTTTTTTATCCTCTCATCTATTTCTGCTAACTTTATTCGCTCTTCTCTTTCAGCTTTCGCTGTTTCTCGAGCGTAATACTTATCAGTCTCGACACTGACATAATTTGCAAGGTCCACCCCACTATAACCTAGATCTCGACCGGCCTCCCCTAGTGCTGCCTTAAGCTTAACTATTTCAGCATCTTTTGCAGTTAAAGTCCACACTGAGTAAGCTAGTGCTACCTTCCAATAGTATTTCTAGCAACAAGTAAATACTATTATTTATCCGACTGCTGTAGAATGAAATTACTACAGTTATGGAGACTTAAGGTCTGTAATTCAATGAAATACAAAATCAAGAACTAACTTAATTAAACACAACATATATAAAGGGATTCACCAATCAATGCCTGAATTTCTAGAAAAAATGTTTTCTGTCTTTCTAGAGCTCACTGTGTGAAAATGGTATACTGTAATGACTGAATGGATGATACTATCCCAGAGGTATGATAAAATACATAAGTTCAAATCCCGGACCGAGACACCAGTGTCACGTAGCGTTTAAAGGATAAGAGAATTATTTAGAGGAAATAATAGATCTGATGTGGAAGATTTGGCTCAAGGAATCCTGCTGGGTTTTCCCACTTCCGAAGGGTGACGAAGAGGGTAAATTCTCCTAACTCGACAGGTCTGGAAAAGATTGTAAGGAGATATTTGGTCTCTCGCTACCGTCGTCCCCTTCTCAGTTATCTATTATTATTATTCTTTAACTTATATTATATTTTACGAGCCCCCCCTCCCTTATAAAGGAAGATAAACATAGACAATATTCAACATCTAATGGAAGGAACAAAGCGTGGGGTACAGTATATACACCCAATTGGTTTATTGCAATAAAGTGAATAGATGGTGAATGATAGTATTGTCGATGGAATTAGTGTCTGCTGTATGTATTATGTGTCTCACAATTCACGTGTTTTTCATCATGGATGACTAAACTTTGTGGCATTGATTAGGTGAGTTTCCTTTGTCGTGGACTTAGCTTTTCAGCCCCCGGCTGATAGTGAAGTGTGGTTAGTTCTCCGGTCTCCTGACGTTGCCCCGGTAGGTCTTGAATGGTTCGGATTTGCCTTCTCTGTGCTCGACTCCGTATTCTGCGCTGAGATTGGACTGTCGTGCAAGGCTCCACCATAGACTGAAGACAAATACGACGGCTCCATTAATTTTCTAGCTTTAGAAAGCAGTCTTTCCCTAAGCCGTCCCTCTGCCTGTCACCTCAGATTTTAGTCTCTAACATCATATGTCTAGAGTCTAATCTTGAATTCAAGTTTCTCCTGTCTGTCCTTTATTATATTTCTCTGCCCCAGTGGCAGTATTATAATTCTTTAGACTGATTTATCGTCAGCTTAACCCGATGAATTATTATAAATGTCAGTTAAACCCACCAAATTTATCATAGAAATGTCGGCAACAGTATTCTAGTTCTGTGCCTCTAGCCTAATCGTCATGTCATTATGATGAATTTAACAAATAATTGGACATCCGTGTTTTTAGAATTGTCTGACAACATTATCACACACTTCATGTCTGGTCGCCTCGTCATATAATTTATAATGAATATATGTCACGGTCGGTCAACATTATCGTTAATATTAATTTCCGTTAGTCTAAACGTCGGGTCGAAAATAATCAAATAATATGGAAATTAATAGCTATATATATATATATATTCCCGTTATACATTATTTTGAACATGTACATATCCCGTGGGATCATAAAATATACCCGATCACATGTGGCTGGATGTGATCGTAAAACAAAAATATGAATAAAGTAAACATACCAATCTTGCTCGATTTTGCAATGTACTACACATTTCATCACATTATATTCTAGCGAGATTTCACTTACCTACTCAAAGATGGACGCTAACCCGCAATTAGACACGTGGCTTCAGTGCTTTTAATGCGAGAATTCGCCGATAATTGGGTTAGACCTAGCTGTCTCAAGGGTTCCGGGCAAGTGAAGAATGCTCGTGTTTGGCGCACTTTTAGCGGGACATTTCCGCTTGGACACGTGATCCATAGCGTGCATCATGTGACATTAGCGTCAAATAAACGCTCCAATCAATAGCGTTAAAAGTCACGTGGGGTCTTCCTAAAGTGGCATAAACTGGTTTTATCAGCTTAAGCAGTCTTAAATTAAAACAGGTTCCTAGCTACCGAGGTCATTGGTCAACAATGACGTCGTATCTAAAAATAGCGAGGAGAAATACTGAATGCTAGGAGAATTTACGCCAGTGACAATTCCCGGGACTTTGCGATCATGCATTGAGGATGAGAAAAAAAACGATGTCCGTAAATAATAAAAAAAATGAAGAGAAGATTGGGCAAGTTGTCACAGCCACTTTGAATATTTGGTCTTTCAAAATTATGATGGGCCAATACCCGAGTTTTACCGCCGCTACATTGATGATGGTATTGGCATTACTGACATGTCTGAGGTAGACCTCCGTCGATTTATTGACTATGTTGGTAATTTCAATCGTGCCATCAAATTCACTTCTGAAATTTCTACGACCTCAGTGAACTTCCTTGACATCACTGTGACTATTAGCCCTACTGGTCTTAAAACGTCTGTCTATTATAAGGCTACGGACGCTCATGGTTTCCTTCTTTATACTTCATCGCATCCTCTTAGTTGTAAAAATTCCATTCCATTTTCTCAACTTCTTCGCTTGCGTCGGTTATGTCACGATGACGATAATTTTCATCAGCGAGCTCAAGAGATGCTTGAGTTCTTTCGCCGACGTCTTTATCCAGAACATGTTTTATCTGATGCCCTTAATCGTATCACACGCATCACTCGTCAGACGGCACTCACTACTAAACCTTCTGTCCAATCTGACAGACTCAAACTGGTTCTAACTTTCCATCCTCACTGTCTGGCGATAAAGCGCATTCTGTTTCGACATCTGCCTATTCTCAACTCTGATCCTGATACCACAGAGTTGTTTCGTGATACACCTTTGGTAGCTTGTCGTAGGGATAGGAATTTTAGGGATATTCTTGTACACAGTCGCTTGCGACATTCTAGCCCATCTTACTTTGGTACTAAACCGTGCCAACGCCGGATATGCAAGACCTGTCCGTTTGTACTCCAAACTCAGACAGTCACTTTTCCGAAAGGAAAATTTATCATTAGAGAGTCTTTTACGTGCGAATCCAGAAACCTGATTTATGCCATCATCTGCAAGAGGTGTGGCATGACCTATATTGGTGAAACAGGGAGGCGTTTGGCAGACAGGTTTCGTGAGCACTTGAATGACATCTATCATGACAAATATTTACCGGTGGCCCTTCATTTCAATAGGCCTGACCATTCAGGTAATTCCGATATACATGTCACTGCCCTCCGTTCATGTGCCGGTAATGACAAGACTCGCTTTTCGTTGGAGAAACGCCATATTTTTAAAATGGGCGTTCTAGCTCCCGATGGTTTAAATATACAACATCATTTTGCATAAATTCTGGTAGCTTTTCTCTTTTTCATTCTTTATTCGTTGTCTTTTAGATCTATCTTCTTATGTTTTTGCTTTGGTTCGTTTCGTATCTTTTTATATCTCTTGTTTTGTCGCTATCGTACGTCACTTCCTTGTGATTTCTGTGACAAGAGACTACCGCTTTCTTCCACAGATTCATTGGATCGCGCTAAGCTAGCTTTTACTAGTTCCACAGTTTTGTTTATTCTTCTTTTTTTCGTTTCGTTGATTATTTACTTTCTTGTTTCAGTATTTCTTTTAGATTTTACTGTTTTCTTGTATTGTGATTGTTCTTTTTTTCTCTCATCACTGTTGTTGTTTACTTTTTCCATCTGCTTGTATCACCCTTTTGTTGTATATTTCTCATCATCGTATAGTTTTGTAGTACCTATATGTAATTTTTGTCTTTGTCACCTGTTTGTGGCTGACGAAGGGTAAAACCCGAAACGTCCCTTGTCTCATGTGAACTGTTATTTGTAAAACTGATTCAATACCGTTTTATTAGTTTATAAACATCAGGGGTGTATGAGCTTGTTGGAACACTGTGGCCACTTATTACCTTTTGTTCCAGGTTTTATGATCGTTCCTGATCGAGTTTATGATCGAGTTCGTGATCAAGTATAAACTAAAGACTTGAGGACTTTTGATCCTACTAACTGGAGCCTAGTGGACAAATAATCTTCAACACCTTATTCCCCCGTAGTTATAGGGCGGGCTGAAGGAACGTCTTCCTGATCATCAGTGTGTCTCGGGAACCTCGAACAGACGTGGGGTAATGCAAGATGAGTTTATGTGTATCCAATTCTACAAACACTGTGAGCGGTTTCAATAGCGCCTGTCAATGATGATACAAGGCTAGAGACTAGATCGCAAGAATTATCAAACTACTGTGACAGACTTTATGATTTCATTGGAAGATACATCCAAGACTTTTTACTATTATTTATTTTAATTTGTAAATATAAATAATCATACATTTTACCATCTTCCAACATCAATTTTCCATTACAAGGCTAGATAGATGTACATAATAAATTATGAAATTGTACTCATTTGACTTGGTAAATTTTTAACTATTAAATTTTGAGTTACTTTTTCTAATTTAATTATATTATCACATAAGGTTACTATCGCGAAAGTGGCGCAGTATACTTCTAAAGCCTACATTTATTGTCTAGCTCAGAGTATTCACAGCCGTAACTCAATTGTGATACCAGTGTACTTCTCGGGCACTGGGTCTTCATAATTTCTGGAGAGAAATTAGACTTCTTCTCTACCATTATCATCACACTAGAAGAACCTTTCGCCACAGGCCCACCTCAAAGTTATTTATCAAATACTCTGCGTAACACTGCCAAAATGTTTCTTTATCCCCATGTGATAGTCATTTCCCAGGCTCTATCCCAGGAAACACCTGCTCTGCAGGTACTTAAAATCCCATATGTCCGATACGTAAGTCTATGCTATCTATTCTGACCTCTGTTTATTATAATAACTGTGACTTTCTGGCGTGGAGTTTGTAGAGCTAGGTAGAGTATTCCATCATTTCTAGAGAAACAAATAATATGCTTGTATGCAACATTGACACCTTAATGAATATTGGCTACTTTCTAAATCAGGTAAGTAGAGAATCAACTTATCCAAGTTAGAACAACACAATATCTTAGAAGACCTGAATGTAGTAGCTGTCGGGTTAAACATCTCTTGGTGTTTGGAGGACCCACCGGTAAATTACTAAAGTCACTAAATAAAGTTGCCATATATCCAAAAACAAAAACTTCATTACGAATGTGTTTTTCTGTAACTGATGTTTCTCTTCATTGTCAAATTTATGTCTGTGCGTATTTACAATAGATCCGTTTTCTGTGATGTTTTGTAATACAGTTTGTTCAGACCCGAGTGGAACAGTCCCAGTTACAACGGTTTGGTCACATCTGCAGATTTGGAGAAGAACGGTTATGTGGCAAAACGTTTTTACATGTATTATTGAGCCCCTCTCTCACTCCTTCATCCGCTTTTGATTCGGCATATTTTATGCACCTTCATTCATATTTTTGCTCTGAAGCCGCTCTCAGACTTATTTACGTTTCGCCAGGTGAATCGTAATAATACCAGGTTGATTACACAGGTCAGCGGTAATACGTTTATCAATTGAGTCGCCTAGCCACCTTTGATAGGAGTCCAACTCTATGGACACAATATGGTCTCGTACGATAGATACATAGAACGCCATTTTGACTGCCAGAGAAAGAAGTCTGAGGGATGGGCGAAAACACAGGTGATAATTAGATAATCGCTTCAGCGGGTCCATCACTGTGTAATTATTACAGATGACCAGGCACAGGAGACCATCTGGGCGGAAAGTATTAGTCAATACTGAGTGCACCGATAGTGGTTATGAGTTTAGCATAAAGATGCAAGTGGAAGTATTACAACATTATTAGAAAGAGGTCACGAGATGGATTTTTAAAATGTTTTATTTTAAAACACGCGAGGGTATTATGATTTAAACACTCTTACCCATTTAGTGCAAAAGTGATTGGATTGATGTAAATAAGAGAGCTGGAATACACAATGACACTCATTGACAAATTCGTCGGAATTACAATCTGGAAATTTGAATGAGAATTGGAAATACAATCTACCAAATCGGAGTCACAGATCAGACTGTATCGCTCTGTCAAGCTAGCAATTCATCAGAGCCAGAAAAGAGAAGAAGCGGACAAAGGATTCTATAGTTATAAGTGAGAGATCAGATTATTTGGGCAACATTAAAACCAGAAAGTAAACCCGCATTTATAAATACAAAGACAGGAAATTTAGAGGACCAGGATCAAAGTATTTGGACAACTTAAAAACTTAAAAAAGTAGACCCCGCATTTATAAATATAAAGACTGGAGACCTAAGGAATCAGATCACCAGTCACAAGAGGAATACAGCATTTCCAGACCGAGTGATTTGAAAGCATCTAACCTACGTTGCTTGTGTCCATTCTAAACCAGAAAAATGTGTTCCAAAAAGTTGCTCTTGGTTAGTGGAACGAAGCTATCAGACGGTTCGTGGAACGAAGCTATCAGGCTGTTCGTAGAACCAAGCTATCAGACTGTGAAGTGTCATCATTTCTGTAGAACTGTCAAAACCACGTGCTTAACAAAAGGCAACAGCAAAGAACATTAACATTACTCTATCCAGTTTCTATGAAGATAACACTTTCATTAAAAATTCACCATCATTTCATTCTGTGAAAACGAATTGATTATTAAAGTTGTTACATGTTATTTTAAAACCTGACAATCAAAATTGATTCTGTTATTATATGTATGAAAGCAAACGTATGTGCAAGACTCTTTAATGTATATTTACACTTAGACATATATTTACATATATAGAGCTAATTCTTATAAAATAATTTCGCTAGATTTACACCAGCTGGATAATTAGATAACGGGCTTGAAGGGGTTAAAACCTTTGCTTAATTCTTCATAAAAGGTAGCGAACCTATATCAGTTAACAATTGCCCTGCCATACAGCATTGTTCTTGACTTCGGGAATATCTTATGAACACTCCCTTGGGGTAGAAGCGACATTACTCTTCTATCTACAACACTGCCAAGAGTAATCTTGTGCGAAGGTAGACACCTTTGACGACCTATTTTACATACTCTTGAGTTTTGGCCACTGTTGGACCATTATTGCAGAGCTAAGGGGAGGCAATCCGTCACAGGCTTTCACGACACATATGGGAAACCAATAGACAGGGATCACGGTCTCCAGAACGACCAAGAATTCGCTAGGAGAACAACATTAGACAATCCCTGATGGACCGAGGACTAGACTGAAACCAGGCCAAAAGATATACAGCTTACAGGATAACATGGTGCTCTCTCTGGCTAACCTCTACACACCAAGGTAGAAGAGGTTTGTTTGTTTTGTTTTAAGGACCATCTTCATTGCACACGGAAAACTCCATCAGTGGTTCCGGTCTTCTCCTTTAGCTCACAAGGAGAATCTCGGCACAGTGCACGAACTCCAAAGCATCGGCGCATCCCAATGTGTGTATACAGAAACCACACATTCTATAAATATTTTTGCATCGGGTAGGTTTTCTTATTTGTGTAAACTCTGGCACGGCAGCGGCCGTATGGCCTACTCTTTATGATTTCCAACTGCCGAGCTATTTTTAACGTGCAAAACGTATACGCGGGACGCTACTATTTTTCGCTCTAATCCTAGAAGGATAGCCATCCGATCTCAATACTCAGGGAAATTGGGTAAGACATTATTAGTACAAAGTGGTTCTGAAAAAATTCCATCAAGAATATTCCCTGTACTGGGAACCGACCCAGGTGTCTCTAGAATTAGATGCGGACGCCATGTCTCCGACGAAGTACGACTACATCAAGAAATAATAATTGGATATTGTCATTGAAAGTGGCAGAGGATATAAGTGTTCGCTTCTTTTACATGCGAATCATACTCCATTTTATTTAAAGTATTTTTATTCTAAACATGGTAAACACAATATTTTTAAAAAAATTACGTAATGTACTCACACAAATAAGAGATTCTTTTGTGCCTTACAAAAATTTGCACAAAAAAGTGACAAAAAATAAATACAAAATGAAAATCTGTAATTTAGTTTGATATTTTATTAATATTTGAATTGTTCCCCTTCGGAAGTAAATTGATTGGTTTCCCCTAACTTCTTTATCTTTGTTGCTTTTAAAGTATCACATGGTTAAGTTCTTATTTTATTTTTCCACTCATTTCCAAGATTGAACATGACGTCAAAACCTGACAAGAGGTGTGATCTCTCGGTTATAAGTCGGGTATATTGTGTACACTTTTATAGCATTTTGACTGCTGGATTGTTATCTCTGTCCTTTTGTTTTTAAATTTACGGGAAAGGGGGGGGGGGGCGGGGGGGGGGGGACTTTTATTAGCCATAACAAATTTATTTCTGTGACGGCTAGCTGTATGTTAGGCCGTCACGTCGTACGTTTATTCGGGTGTTGCTGCTTATTCAATACATATACTTATTTTTTTTATTTTTTCTATGTGTCATGATTTTACCTCGTTATCTATTATTGCTCGTGTACCGACGTGTCGTTAAAAGTACTACTAGCTGAAATGAAGATCCATGTGTGTTGTTTGTTTCCTCTGGTAGTTACCGATAGTGTGGTCTTCCTTAACTCCAGCTGATTTATGGCTTAATCAATGAAGATTTGACGTATGGTGTCTAAAATAGCAATAAGTACAAGGTAATTCCTTTATTCATTCATTCATAACCCTCTACTCCCAAAGGAGCATAGGCCTTCAACAAACACATGCCAAGTCCTCCTGTCACGTGCCATCATCTCAAGTTTACTCCACGTTCTCCTCATAATTTTCACCTCTGTTTCCAGCTCTCTTCTCCATGTGCTTCTTGGTCTACCTCTGCCTCTCTTCCGCTGGGGGTTCCAGAACAACGACTGTCTCGTAATGCTATCAACAGGTTTCCTCAGTGTGTCCTATACATCGCCATCGTCTTCTTCTCATCTCTTGTTCCACTATCACTTGTCTAGTTCTTGTCATCAGTTCCACGTTGGTAACCTTGTCATACCATTTTAATCCCTCTATTCTACGCAAACACCCATTTATGAAAGTCTGTAGCTTTTTGATTGTTGTCTTTGTTGTAATTCTTCTATTGGATTGTTTATTGTTTGAATGTTTTGATTTATTTCATATGTCAGTGATAAACTGTCTCTCTTGTTCTACGGTTTTGGTTCGTTGTTGGTGGACTGGCTTTATTTTTCTACCCGTAGTTATATAACTATAATCTCTGTAGTCAGTTGTTGGAGTTGGGGTTTGATGTGTAGTTTCTGCTTACTTTACAGTGTATTTGTTGTCAATTTATTTATTGTCTTAGTTAAAGGTTACAACAATCATTCTCATACCACTATGACACATATTAATTGTAGTGGATTTGATGGTATTGTATGATGGTGATATTATTAAGTGTGATGTATGAGGTCAGCTGTGAAGGCTCCTGAGATAAAATGTAACTGTGAATTGTCAGACGGCCCTTCGTGCTACCACTACGACCTCACACCTTTCTTTTTTTTCCTATTGAATGTGGCTACGTTAAATGTCTAGGGTAATGATATGTAATGTGTTGTGGTAGTTTACATACACACACACAGATATTTACTAAGTCTAATAATATTAATAAAATGTTATAATACACGGAACTAACTCAGCTGTGTAAAATTTTTGATAGTAATTTTCTTTACATTTATTTGTTCTGGACCAATGTTTTATTTTGGCCAGAACATATGAAAGGTTTTGCAATTATGAAAGAAATGCATGAATATTACATAATAAATGCAAGGTGTGTACATATATATGTTACTAGACTAGTTAATATTATTACCGTTTATAGTTGTAATCTATTTGGGAGAACATTTAATGGATGTGCTGTTGGGGTGGCCTCATCACTCCCTGTCTATGGCGAATACACATTGTCCAGTTATTAGATGGAATTTTATGGGTGTGTTAGCAAATAAGTGAGTTGGTGAATTCTCAGCAGACCAGAAGCTCACGTAACTTGAAGGTGTAGCTCTGGTGCTGAGATCTGGTGGCCCCACCTCTCCGTGCTTGGGGGCAATATCAGAAGTTTGGTGGCCCCACCTCTCCGTGCTTGGGGGCAATATCAGAAGTCTGGTGGCCCCACCTCTCCGTGCTTGGGGGCTATAATAGGCTGCTCTGACAACATGTTACTGCACGGGTCCACTCTTGTAATATTTAACAACTCATTTGACACCGCATTGGTGCCAACTGAAACTCACAGTTCAGAATTATGAATATAGAACACAGTTAAATGCTAGCAAAACTCAGCTGAGCTGCTGGCCTTAGGATGGCGTCCCTCTAAATATTTCAATAGCTTCTGGGAATTACACCACTTAATAATTCACTGTGTCTACAAGGACAACTTCTAATGAATGGCACAAAATGCGCGTCTGAGCGCCGATAATATATTCATCTATGGCCAATCACTGCCTTTTCTTTTTTCAAATTCAAATATCCTACCAAAAAGTCATTGCAGTCATACCTCAGTCAAGTATGCCTTATTGTCTGTTGGTCCGTCCGTCTCTACTTGCGTTTCACAAAAAAAAACACACTTGTTTTTTGAACCAACTCTGCCTTCCCCTACACAATTTCGCCGTTAAAGTTATTTTTAGCCACAATTCACCATCCCACCCCGTCTCTTCATTCCAACTAGATTTTAGCACTTGCGTCTTCAAGGCCACAATTTTTTGAAAATTAGTGACATGTTTTATTTCAATGCAGTCGATCGTTGATATGAACAACACAGTCTTTTGTCAATATCTTTCTTATTATCTGTCCGTCTGTATAAATGAAAGCATATTATTTCACTGCTCAAGATGGGCCATCCGGCCAGCTAGGTTTTATATTCCTAACATTATTATTAAGAAAAGTTACTTTTCAAATATTTTCTAGAATCTTCTGGCGCAAAAGCGTCCAAGAAATGACTGTGGCGTATAATATCCAAGGTCCCTTTTGTCGATTTCTTTACTTTATGTCAACTTGGGGAACGTGACTTTTTCCTCCTTTCCCCACCACTTGCGTCTTTTAGCCTTGCTATTTTCAAACACGCGTTCAGTCAGATTTTTCCTTTTGATCTCCGTTCTCATCCCGTTCCGTTTTGCCTTCAAGTCTAACAATTTAATTTCCATGGCGGGTGATGACCCGCGGCGTGGGCGATCATGTATTCTAGCAGCTTACGCATTAGTTTTTATCCTTACGTTGTATCATTGGAGATATTTTAAAGTTGTATCACGGTTAATTTTGTGACACATCTCCCCACTTGAAAACATGCCTACGGCAAGTTCCAAAACCAGTGATACACATAGATAAAATCTCTCCTCACTCCTGCCATTACTCTAATTTTGATCACAGGGGTGCCGACTGAGGAAATCTGCACCGACATTCAATTTGCCTGGGATATATTGGATACTAAACTGATAAGGTTGAAGCAATAAAGACCACCTCAGCAATCTTGCGTTTTCATGCTTAGCCTGAGATAAGAATACAAGAGGCTGATGGTCCGTCTCGACCACAAAAGTCCTACCATACAGATAGATTTGGAACTTCTTTATGGCCCAGATTAACGCTAAACATTCTTTTTCGCTTGTGGAATATCCTTGTTCCGCCTTATTCAATTTGCGGCTTGCATAAGCGACTGGTTTCAGTTCCCCATCAGGTGAAGATGATCTTTGCAACAAAGTCGCTCCGAGTCCTACATTACTGGCATCGGTTCTTAAGACAAAGTCCTGTGTCAAATCAGGCAGTTTGAGAATAGGCTTGCTAGTGAGTTTTTCCTTTAAGTCTTGGAACGCTAATTCACTTTGCGCAGTCCAATTAATTTTATCTGGAAGTCCCTTGCGAGTCAGATCAGTCAGAGGAGCACAAATAGAGTTAAAATCTTTGATATATTTTTGATAAAATCCGCATAACGACACGAATGATCGCACATCCTTTTTTGTTTGTGGTCTAGGTGCTCTCTGCAGTTTTTCCAAGTTCTTGGGATCAGGGGTCATGCTACCCTGATATACAGTGTGTCCCAAGAATTCCAACTCTTTGCATCCAATGCAACATTTTGTTGGCCTAGCAGTCAAGTTCGCCTCCCTAAGCCTATTAAATAACATTTCTAGAGCTTCAATGTGTTCTTCAAATGTCTCTGTGGCGACGAGAATATCATCCATGAAATTCGTGATACATGGGTTATTCAGGGGATCCAACAATTTGCGCATCATCCTTGAAAATACACTCGGAGCATTTTTCAGTCCGAATGGTAGCATGTTGAATTCATAATGTCCATCCGAAGTGCTAAAAGCCAAATAAGGTCTCACTTCAGGCTTCACTGGGATCTGGTAATAGCCTTTACTAAGATCCACCTTTGAAAAGTATTTTGCCTTGTTCAGTCTGGCAAATAACTGTTTTGTGTCTGGTAATGGATCCACTTGTCCTTCTGTGACAGCATTCAGTTTCCTGTAATCTATGCACAGTCTATGTTCCCCAGATGGTTTTCTCAACAATACGACACTAGAACTAAAAGATGATTCACTGTGTGGAATAATCCCCTCCTTCAACAAATAATCTATTTCTTCCTTCAATGCCTTCTCCTTCGCGAACGGAATAGAATAGGCTCTCATACAGATTGGGTTTGAGTCTACCAGTTTCATGTCATACTGTAGCAAATTTGTATGTCCTGGTTTATCTGTTAATACATCTGTATGTTCCTCCAGAACCTGTTGAACTCTCTCCCTCTGGTTTTTAGTCAGGTGCTTACTGACTTTTACCTGTGCTGCTGTTTCACAAGGATGTAATGGGTATTCATGTGAGGTGAGTGGTTCCTTTTGCATTTGAGTTGCGATAGCTAAGGTCAGTAAGGGGGTGCTTTCCTGGAGTGGTCTGTCCAGATACTTCTTTAACAGGTTTACATGATAAACTTTCTCCTTCCCCTCTTTGTCAATTTTATAGTTTGTTCTAGACACCTTCTCTAGAACCGTATATGGACCTTGCCATCCAATTTGTAATTTATTCTGGCTACCGGGTAGTAGAAGCAGCACCTTCTCTCCCACTGCCAGTTCTCTGTCCTTTGCCTTCCTATTAAAATATGCTGCATGTTTCTTCCTGGCTTGTTTCAAATTATCATTTGCCAGTTTCCATCCAGCTTTCAAACGAGTGGTCAGTTCGTTCACGTATTGATAAGATGAGGTAACAGTCTCTTCCGCCTTCTCATCTGTCCAGGTCCTTAATAGTGCTTCTAATGGACCTTTTATTGGCCTCCCAAATAGCAGAGTTGCGGGAGCCATCCCAGTTGAACTATGTGGTACCTCCCGGTACGCAAACAATGCGGCGGGCAGGAATTGATCCCACAGATCCGGTTTTTCGTGTGCCAGCTTTCTCGGGATAGAAATGAGAGTCCCGTTGAACCTCTCTACCTGGCCGTTCCCTTGCGGATGGTACGGACTACAATGAAAGTGTCTGGCTTGAAATAGCTTAAAAACTTCTTCCGTTAGTTTCCCCTTGAACTGAGAACCATTATCCGTCAAGATTTGATGCGGGAATCTTAATCGGGTAAATATTGTAAGTAGTGCCTCTGCTACATGTTTTGAATCAATTGATGGCAGGGCTACCGCCTTTCCCCACATAGAACAAGTGTCCACCAGAGTAAGGATGTAACTGTTCCTCCTCTTGGTCCGAGTGAGAGGTCCTACAATATCCACTGCAACCCTCTCAAAAGGTGTTCCCACTATGGGCATATCCCCTAGAGTTGCAGGAGCAGTCCAGTGCTTTGGAGCTACCCTTTGACATTCTGGGCAGGATTTGACATATCTTTTTATATCCTCCGTTATCCCTGGCCAGAAGTAATGACAAGCTATACACTGTCCTGTGGCGCTGATCCCCATGTGACCACTGAAGGGAATCGCATGCCCGAGTTCCATCACTTTATCCCTATATGAAGTGGGAAGAACCAGCTGGTTGTGACCATTTGTTCCAGTTCCGGCCTTCCTGTATAAGAGTTTGTTCTTCATAAAATATTCCCCCTTGCTCGGAGGTGTGTGGCATTTGGGCAATTTTTTTAAAACATGGCTTGAGTGTCCTATCCTCAGCCTGCGCCTTCCTCATCTCCTCTGGATGAGCATTTATAGGTTCACCTTCTTCCTCCTTCTTCTGTGACCTGGTCTGCACTGTCGCCATGATCACAGGTCTCTCGGGATTCCCAAGAAGACGTATCTACACCCCAATATCAGAGGGTAGATTGGTTCATCTATCACTGCTGCTCTGATTTCTCCTTCCACATAGCGAGTTTTCACCGTTATCCTTGCGATGGGAAGTGTCATGAGTGGTATGTCCTTAGTTGCCCCTTGTATTTCCACTGTTTCTGTGGTATACTGACTTGGGTCCACTAGGCTAGACTTCACAACTGAATCATAATCCAAACCTGTATCATAAAGGCACCTTATGGTGACCCCATTACAAATAACATCCTCACAAACTGGGGGGTGATAAGGTTCCTGCTGTCCCTTAGGATTAACCTTTAATCTTTGAGTCCCGACTTCATTGCAGCAATGTTTGAAGGTTTCCTTCTACAAAATTCGGTGTTATGGTTATCTTTCTTGCACCATTTACACCATCTTTTTCCTTGGTTAAACGGTTTTCTTTCATTGGATTTTTGGTCATTGAACTGTGAGTTTCTGTCTCGGTAGTCATTTCTTGGCCGTTCAAAGTTTGTCCTACCTTTATTTCCCTGCTCTCTATTATCAAATTTATTAAATTGCTGTGGAGCTTTAAAATTGTCTATGTGCTTCTTTTTAGCACCACTTACCTCCGCCTGGGCTGCCTGATACCTTTCAGCGACATTTAAAACCTCTCCCAACTTCTCTGCACCTTGTTCCATGAGAAATTTTCTCATGTCTGGAGCCATGGACTCTCTCAATTGCTCAATCATGATCATTTCTTTAAGATCTTGGGTCTTCCCCAGAGCAGTCCATTTCTCCAAATAGGTTTCCAGTCTGGCAGAGAATTGGTGGTATGTCTCCCCAGACAACAGTTTGGCATTTCTAAATTTCTTACGATAAAATTCCCCATTTTTTTCGTACCTCAGTAACAAAGCCTGCTTTAACATGTCATAATTCTCCTGGTCTTCTCTGTTCATTTTTGCGAAGACTTCGTAAGAAGTACCTCTCAGTCCCTGTGATAGCTTTAAACTCCACCTCTCTCTCTCTAACCCATATGTAGTAGCTAATAACTCAAAACGTCCTAGGTACCCCTCTATGTCATCGTCTTTTTCAACAAAATGGTCTAAATGAAACCCCATAGCTGAGTTTGAGGCTCCCAGACTGGGCGTAGCATCTGAGGCAAAAGGGCTGGCACCATTTTCAGGAGTCTGGCCTTGTAGCTCCAGCTCCCTTAGTCGTAATTAGTGCTCCCTCTGCAACCTTCTATCTTCTGCCTCCCTTTCGGCAGTCCATCTTTTATCTTCTGCCTCCCTTTCGGCAGTCAATCTTTTATCTTCTGCCTCCCTTTGCTGTCGTTTTTCTTCTGCCTCAATCTGCAGCCTCTTAATTTCTTTTTCAGCGTCTAACCTCTTCTCTTCAGCTAACCTGTCAGACTCTAATTTTCTTTCAGCCTCTTTTTCTAATCTTCTTTCTTCCCGTTCAATATACTTATCACATTCAGCCGTTACATATTGAATTAAAACCTGACCATCCATTCCCATCTCCTTTGCCGTCAGCACAGCAGCTGATCTGAATTTGGCCAGCTCCGCCATACTTTCTAAACAAATCTAGCAATGTGCAAGATAAAATTTCCAACCACTAAAGTACTTCTAATTACTCTAGTCTAAAATAATTCTAATTAATTAATTAACTACCACTGGCTGTGAAGATTCACCAAATTTTATTTTCAAGGACACTTTTAATTTTAAGGGACACTTTTAATTTTTATAATGTATTCCCCTAATCTAATTCTCCCCCAGGAGATCCTAATATATTTAATGGGCTAATTATCCCAGGACAAAGAGACCCCAATATATGTAGTGGATTTGATGGTATTGTATGATGGTGATATTATTAAGTGTGATGTATGAGGTCAGCTGTGAAGGCTCCTGAGATAAAATGTAACTGTGAATTGTCAGAAGGCCCTTCGTGCTACCACTACGACCTCACACCTATCTTTTTTTCCTATTGAATGTGGCTACGTTAAATGTCTAGGGTAATGATATGTAATGTGTTGTGGTAGTTTACATACAAACACACAGATATTTACTAAGTCTAATAATATTAATAAAATGTTATAATACACGGAACTAACTCAGCTGTGTAAAATTTTTGATAGTAATTTTCCTTACATTTATTTGTTCTGGACCAAGGTTTTATTTTGGCCAGAACATATGAAAGGTTTTGCAATTATGAAAGAAATGCATGAATATTACATAATAAATGCAAGGTGTGTACATATATATGTTACTAGACTAGTTAATATTATTACCGTTTATAGTTGTAATCTATTTGGGAGAACATTTAATGGATGTGCTGTTGGGGTGGCCTCATCACTCCCTGTCTATGGCGAATACACATTGTCCAGTTATTAGATGGAATTTTATGGGTGTGTTAGCAAATAAGTGAGTTGGTGAATTCTCAGCAGACCAGAAGCTCACGTAACTTGAAGGTGTAGCTCTGGTGCTGAGATCTGGTGGCCCCACCTCTCCGTGCTTGGGGGCAATATCAGAAGTTTGGTGGCCCCACCTCTCCGTGCTTGGGGGCAATATCAGAAGTCTGGTGGCCCCACCTCTCCGTGCTTGGGGGCTATAATAGGCTGCTCTGACAACATGTTACTGCACGGGTCCACTCTTGTAATATTTAACAACTCATTTGACACCGCATTGTTGCCAACTGAAACTCACAGTTCAGAATTATGAATATAGAACACAGTTAAATGCTAGCAAAACTCAGCTGAGCTGCTGGCCTTAGGATGGCGTCCCTCTAAATATTTCAATAGCTTCTGGGAATTACACCACTTAATAATTCACTGTGTCTACAAGGACAACTTCTAATGAATGGCACAAAATGCGCGTCTGAGCGCCGATAATATATTCATCTATGGCCAATCACTGCCTTTTCTTTTTTCAAATTCAAATATCCTACCAAAAAGTCATTGCAGTCATACCTCAGTCAAGTATGCCTTATTGTCTGTTGGTCCGTCCGTCTCTACTTGCGTTTCACAAAAAAAAAAACACACTTGTTTTTTGAACCAACTCTGCCTTCCCCTACACAATTTCGCCGTTAAAGTTATTTTTAGCCACAATTCACCATCCCACCCCGTCTCTTCATTCCAACTAGATTTTAGCACTTGCGTCTTCAAGGCCACAATTTTTTGAAAATTAGTGACATGTTTTATTTCAATGCAGTCGATCGTTGATATGAACAACACAGTCTTTTGTCAATATCTTTCTTATTATCTGTCCGTCTGTATAAATGAAAGCATATTATTTCACTGCTCAAGATGGGCCATCCGGCCAGCTAGGTTTTATATTCCTAACATTATTATTAAGAAAAGTTACTTTTCAAATATTTTCTAGAATCTTCTGGCGCAAAAGCGTCCAAGAAATGACTGTGGCGTATAATATCCAAGGTCCCTTTTGTCGATTTCTTTACTTTATGTCAACTTGGGGAACGTGATTTTTTCCTCCTTTCCCCACCACTTGCGTCTTTTAGCCTTGCTATTTTCAAACACGCGTTCAGTCAGATTTTTCCTTTTGATCTCCGTTCTCATCCCGTTCCGTTTTGCCTTCAAGTCTAACAATTTAATTTCCATGGCGGGTGATGACCCGCGGCGTGGGCGATCATGTATTCTAGCAGCTTACGCATTAGTTTTTATCCTTACGTTGTATCATTGGATATATTTTAACGTTGTATCACGGTTAATTTTGTGACATTAATAATTTCACAAAACATATCAGATAGGGTTGCAATTCTCCTCCAGTCAGACCATCAGTAGTTCTGTCAGTATTACTTATCTATCCCAGTTAGATCGTCTGTAGCTCTGTCAACATTACAAATCTCTCCCAGGCATTCATCTGTAGGTCTATCAACATTCCAAATCTGTCCCAGTTATCTCAGCCCATCTGTAGTTCTGTCAACATAACAAATCTGTCCCAGGCTGATCATCTGCAGTTCTGTAAAAATTACAAAATCTGTTCCAGTTATCTCACCCAATCTGTAGTTCTGTCAACATTATAAATCTGTCCCAGTTAGCTCAGCTCATTTGTAGTTCTGCCAACATTACAAAATGTCCCAGTTAGCTCAGCTCATCTGTGGTTCAGTTACGATTGTGACGAATCAGTTGTGCACTTTTAATTTTATAACTTTCATCCTCTCCGGCAGTATCCATTCGTTTCTTCATTTTCCTCACCGATCGTCCAATGGTTTGACATATTTTATGCACCTACATTCAGCAGTAGCCGCTCACAGACTTGTGTACGTTTCGCCCTGTGAATCGTCGTAAACTAATTAAGCACGTCAGCGAATAATTTATCACCTCAGTTGTCTAGCCACCTTTAATAAAGTCGATCTTTATTGACACAAGGTGGTAGCGCACGATCGATGAAAAGAAAGCCATATTGTCTGTCTGAGAAATCCGTCTGAGGGATTTACGCAAACACAGGTGATAAGACGTAATCGTTTCCGCTGGAACATCTTTGTATCAATATTACCGATAATCTGTTCAGGGGGACAATATTGTGGGAAAGCATCAAGACGGGAGATAAGTTCACACATTTGTTTTTGAGTTTGCATAAAGATGCTATCGGAAGTATTACTGCCTTAAGGACGAAATTGAAACCATCAAGGACACAATAAAAGCGAGACTCTGAAGTAAATAAAGACGGAATCAAATAAAAAAAGCAACGAGAAAGAAACTGAAATTCGGACATCAAAGCAATGTGCTGCACACAATGGAACACCAACTTCGACCTGAAATAAAGCCGCAGAACACATTAGGAAGGACAAAGAGGGAAATGCAGACCAAAGCACTAAGGAAACCAAAGAACACAAAGTGCCGAGGACAGCCTAAAGGAAACAAAAGCACAGAGAAAAAGAGTTAAAATTAAACAAATAGGAGGGACAGAAGCCACTCTGCGAGCCTTCCCCGATGACAAAATCATGGTTATCTTAGAAAAAAATAATAGACAAAAAATATATTAACAGATTACAGAAAACAAGCAATGGTGTAGTATTCTGCTTGAACAGCACAGAAAAAGCCAAGATCCTAATAAATGAGCTGAAAGAAAACTCTAAAGAAGTGCAACTCCCATATAAAATAAATATACAAATGGAGCTGATCAAAGAGATTAGAAAAGTCGTTATCAAGGGCATCGATACAAACTTAACAGAAGAAGAGATCCACACAAACATAGTGAAAGAAAACCCAGAAACTAACATAGAAAATGTAGAACGAATTAAAACTAAGCAGCAGTAGTGGTAGTGTTGAGTATACAGGGCACATAAATACCCAAGGTGGTCAGAATCTGCAAGAGAACCAAGAAGACTGAAATATTCATACGACCAATCATCCAGTGCACAAATTGTCAAGGCTTTAGTTACACACAATAAATTAATATGAGACAAACATAAAGGTATGTTATCATTCACTCGTAAGAAATAAAAAAAAGTAGAAAACTAGACAACAGAAAAACAACAGACTCGAGTGGCTTACCCAGGACTCAAACCCAAGACCTTCTGTCCGACAACCCCGCCAAGCTATGCAAGCGAATCACACAATCCTCCCTGCCATCTAGGCATCACTAAAAATGATGCTCCGATGACGGGTCATTAAGTGCGACCCGCAACACATACGTGTAACACCGGAAATTTACAATGGGCAGTTTAGCCTATTAATTACGCAATCACTTCTGTCGTTCCCATATTATATACGAGTAGTATAGGTCAGACTACACAAAGACCTTAATACTGTGTCGGATAGTATATGATAGAAGACTAGAACAGTAACTACAGGGACAGAAGGTAGGTTTTGATATTGTATAAACATTTATAACACATAAGGAAGGGAAACCCGGGGCCTGTAAACAGTAAATAAATATTAGACAAACATAAAGGTATGTTTTCAGGCACTCGTAAGAAATAAAGAAGTAGAAAACTAGACAACAGAAAACCAACAGAAGTGAGTGGCTTACCCAGGACTCGAACCCAGGACCTTCCATGCTACAACCCCGCTTAGCTATGCAAGCGAATCACACTTTCCTCCTTGCCATCTAACAAATGTAACCAACTGTAGTAAAGATATATATATATATATATAATATATATATATATATATATATTATATATTTATATATATATATATATATATATATATGTATATATATATATATATATATATAATATATATATATATATATTATATATATTATATATATATATATATATATATATATATATATATATATATATATATCGTGTACCCAAACTTGGCAGCTACTGATTAATAATAAAATCTACTGCGTATTTGTCTAGTTGCTGATGAGGCCACGGTACGTGACAGATAAGAGATTACATCTCTGGGTGACGAATTTTAGACAGACAAGGATGACTAAATCGCTTCCTGTCCGACTTTTTATGACAAGGTTATCTTCAGATAGTAATAATTTGTTATATCTGAAACACATTGTCGTATGAGTTTACAGATGTGTTGGTGAGTTCGCCTGCAAGGCATGCGGATGTTTTTGTACCATAAATGGGAGAGGTGACCTCTGCACCACGCGCAGAATTATTTCATGTCGGAATATTTTTAAATAACCCCACCCAAAACTTTTGTTTGAAGTGATTGGAGCCCTGAGTAGCTGAATAACAAACAGATGCGGTGGTAGGACATGCATATAACCTGACATGTTTCAGAGTTATTTCACTGTGAGAATCGCTTGCCAAAGACACCATACTTGCCAGTAGTTAGAATCAAGATTCTATCTTATCAGACCGGATACCTTTTTTGGAGTATTCATAACGACTTACAGAACAGACCAGGAAAACTCTATTAATTAAATAAGAAAAACCGGAATGTCTGAAGAAACTGAAACACACGGAGTCATTTAGGGAATGTTCCTATAAACAACCCCCAAGAACACGTGTAAGAGGCCTAATCATGTGCCTTAACATCATTCATCTGAGCACAATGTCTGTGAGCCAGGATTGGCGTAAGTCATCTGTATGATCATTCAAAACCTGTTGAACTCTCTCCCTCTGATTTTTCGTTAAGTGTGTACTGATTTTTACCTGTGCAGTGGTCTCACAGGGATGTAAAGGATATTCATGAGAGGTGAGTGGTTCCTTTTTCATTTCCATTGCAACAGACAAGGTCAGTAGGTGTGTCTCCTCCTGCTTTTCTCTGTCCAGATATTTTTTCAGTAGATTCACATGATAGATTTTCTCTTTCCCCTTCTTATCTATCTTATAATTTGTTCTAGACACCTTCTCTAGAACTGTGTATGGACCTTGCCATTCAATTTGCAATTTATTCTGGCTGCCGGGCAGTAGAAGGAGCACCTTCTCTCCCACAGTTAATTCTCTGTCCTTCGCTTTTTTATTGTAATAGGCAGCATGCTTTTTCCTGGCTTGTCTCAAATTTTCATTGGCAAGTTTCCAGCCAGTTTTAAGACGAGTGGTCAGCTCGTTCACATATTGATATGATGAGGTAATATTTTCTTCTCCCTTTTCATCGGTCCATGTCCTTAACAATGTTTCTAATGGATCTTTTATTGGCCTTCCAAATAACTAGGTTGCCGGGGCCATACCGGTTGAACTATGGGATACCTCCCGATAGGCAAACAGGGCGGCGGGAAGATATTGGTCCCATGTATCTGATTTTTCATGTGCCAACTTTCTCATGATCGACATGAGTGTCCCGTTAAATCTTTCTACTTGGCCATTTCCTTGCGGATGGTACGGGCTACAATGAAAGTGTTTGGCTTGAAAGATCCTGAATACTTCTTCAGTTAGTTTCCCTTTGAACTGAGAGCCATTATCTGTCAAAATTTGGTTGGGAAAGCCTAACCTGGCGAAGATTGTGAGTAATGCCTCTGCCACATGCTTCGAATCGATTGATGACAGGGCTACCGCCTCTCCCCACATAGAACAAGTGTCCACCAGAGTCAGAATGTAACTGTTCCTCCTCTTGGTCCGAGTGAGAGGTCCCACAATGTCCACGGCAACTATTTCAAAAGGTGTTCCCACTATGGGCATTTCTCCTAGAGTTGCGGGAGCAGTCCAATGCTTTGGAGCTATCCGTTGGCATTCTGGACAAGATTTTACATATCTCTTTATGTCTTCAGTTATTCTTGGCCAGAAATAATGACAAGCTATACGCTGTCCTGTTGCGCTGATCCCCATATGACCACTGAAGGGAATCGCATGCCCTAGTTCCAACACTTTAGTCCTATATGAAATGGGAATGACCAGCTGTCCGTGACCATTGGATCCAGTTCGAGCCTTAATATAAATCAATTTGTTCTTCATATAGAAATCGCCCTTGCCTGGAGGTGTATGACATTTGGGCAATTTCTTAAAACAAGGCTTGAGGGTCTTATCCTCCGCTTGCGCTTTCCTCATCTCATCTGGATGGGTATTTATTGGATTATCCTCCTCCTTTTTAGACTGTGATCTGGTCTGTACTGTTGCCAGGGTCACAGGTCTCTCGGGATTCCCGAAGAAGACATATCTACACCCCAATATCAGAGGGTAGATTGGTTCATTTATCACTGCTGCTTTTATGATTCCTTCCACATATCGCGTTTTCACATTTATCCTGGCGACGGGAAGTGTCATGGTCGCTACGTCCTTGATTGCAGCTTGAATCTCCACTGTTTCGGTGGTGTATTGATCAGCCTGCATCAGGTGAGAACTCACAACTGAATCATAATCTAATCCAGTATCATACAAACACCTTATGGTTACTCCATTGCATGTTACATCTTCACACACTGGGGGTGATAAGGTTCCTGTTGTTCCGTAGAGTTGACCTTTACTCCCTTTCTCCCCATTTTCATTGCAGCGAAATTAGGAGGTTTCCTTCTACAATTGTCGGTGTTATGGTTGTTCATCTGACCCTTTTTACACCACTTCTTTCCTTGGTTAAAAGGTTTTCTTTCATCATATTTCCTTTCATTGAATTGTGGGGTTTTATTTTTATAGTCATTGTGTGGCCTATCAAACTGTTGCTACCTTTGTTCTGTTCTCTATGGTCAAACCTATTAAAGTTTTGTGGTGCCTTAAAATTGTCTACCTGTTTCTTTTTATTACCAGCTACCTCTGCTTGGGCTGCCTGATACCTTTCAGCGACATTGAGTAACTCACCCAGCCTCTCTGCACCTTGTTCCATGAGAAACTTTCTCAGGTCTGGAGCCATGGACTCTCTTAGCTGCTCAATAAGGATCATTTCCTGAAGATCTTGGGTTTTCCCCAGAGCAGTCCATTTCTCCAAGTAGGTCTCTAACCGTGCAGAGAACTGGTGATAGGTCTCACCCGACAGTAGTTTGGCATTCCTAAATTCTTTTCTATAAAATTCTTCATTTTTTTCATATCTTAACAAAAGAGCCTGCTTTAACATGTCATAATTGTCTTGGTCATCTCTGCTCATCTTGGCAAAAACTTCATAAGCTGTTTCCCTAAGCCCCTGGGATAACTTGAGGCTCCACCTCTCTCTTTTTCTAACCCATATGTAGTAGCCAAAAGCTCAGACCTACTTAAATACCCTTCTATGTCATCGTCTTTCTCAACAAAATGGTCTAAATGAAAACTAATAGCCGAGGTTGAGGCTTCCTGACTAGCTGTGGCATCTGAGGCAAAGGGGCTGGCACCATTTTCAGGAGCATGGCCTTGAATTTCCAACTCCCTTAGTCGTAACTCGTGCTCCCTTTGTAATCTTTTATCTTCTGCTTCCCTCTCTGCAGCCTGTTTCTTTTCTTCTCTTTCTGCAGCCAGTCTCTTTTCCTCTGCTTTCCTTTCAGCAGCCTGTCTCTTTTCTTCTCTTTCTGCAGCCAGTCTCTTTTCTTCTCTTTCTGCAGCCAGTCTCTTTTCCTCTGCTTCTCTTTCAGCCTTTTTCTCTTCTAATTGGAGCCTTTTAATCTCCGCCTCCCTATCTGCCTCCAATGCCCTGGCCTCCTTGTCAGCCTCAATCTGCAGCCTCTTAATTTCTTTTCCAGCCTCTAACTATCTTGCTGCTTCTTTCTCTAATCTTTTATCTTCTCGGGCAATAAATTTGTCCACCTCTGAGGTTACATACTGGACCAGTTCTGGTCCATCCATGCCCATCTCTTTAGCAGTCTGCACGGCGGCAGATCTGAACTTGGCTAAATCAGCCATTCTAACTCAAGCAGGTCTAATCAGGTTCTAAGACAATCTTAAACTTAACCAAAATAAATACTAACTTTAATTAACTAATGTACTACTGGCTGTGACATTTTATCACTGTAACTTCCTCTTAATTATTTTTATCTTCTTAGGGGGTGTTTCTACTGCTAATTTTTATTCCTGGAGTTAGTTAATATATGCTGTATGAGATTCCTATTTCAAACATTCATCTAACTATGACAAATTCAAATCTCGGACTTAGAGACCCCAATATATGTGGTGGGTTTTGATGTTAAGAAGAATGGTGTGCGTATAGTTGTACTTGAGTGAGATCAACTGTGAAGGTCTCTGAGGTAAACAATGAACAACTGTATTACAGAGTACCTTTCTTGTTACCACCTTACGATCTCACTCGAAGTTGTATTCTTTTTGACTAGCGTGACTGAAAGCTACATAAAGTGTCTAGGGTATCGTAAAAGTGTTGTAAAAGAATCTCAATATAAAAACATATACAAACATATACTAAGTACTATGATAAACTCAACTAACTCCAGCTGTTAAATTTTATATTTAAAATATTTTTTGTTAAAATGTATTGGTCCTGAGCCTAAAGTTGATTTGGTCAGGACTACAGTTAAATGAGAATCAATTTAGATGGATAGATATATTTACAAATATATATAAAGATATGTACATGCAACAGACAATATGTCCATAGTACATTGCTACAAATGTTCACTTTGATGTTGTTTACTCTATTTAAATACTGTGAATGGGAAGCAGGTTGGGGATGGTCATCATTCGAATGTCTTTTGTTTCACTATGATTGTTCCTTATATTCTTTAAGAGGAATGTTTTTGTAAGCACAGGAGATTTTTCGTTACTAGTGATAATTTGTCCCAGGCCAGATATATCACTTATCTGGTTCCTGGAATAAGCCGCAGTTGTAGTCGGTTTGGCCAAACACTTCAGTCTCCTCTGGTCTTGACTTCTTTATAACAAGTAGGTGCCAGAGACTCTTTGAAATCTTGCAGACTTCTTCACTGATCGAGTACTAGCACCAGACAAGTGCCAGCAGGATCCCCTGTCAATGCAAGTTATGGTTCTGTCTTAATATCAAACTAATTCCTCCTAATTTACCTGTAAACATATAGTCAAAACAAAGAACATGGTCAGTTCTCTATGACAACCCTGCTTCTCCACTTTAGTTTGATGAAACAAATTTTACCAGTTTTCTTTTCTCTTCCCTAATGGATGCTACGCCTCTGTCATTCCTGCAGTAATATTTTTAATGCAATAAGATAGGAGTAATGTTCCTGTATGACCATCATATATATAGTCCTGTAGTTTTAAATTTCTAGATAGTCCCTTATATGATGGATCAACATCTAGGCCATGCCTAAGTCTGTTATGGAACCATTTAATTACAATCTTTTTTCATGGCCTTTTCTTACACACAACCCTTTGTTAATTAAAAAAATCAATAAAATCAATCTTACCACATATCAAGGAAATATAAACAAGTAACGATGAATTAGGCAATAGAATATAGCACACTTTCATCACTGCCTCTGTTCAGACTGCTTTCTGATGATAGTATTATTAATAAAAAACTACAAGTCTGTTCATCGCTGCATGCTCTTCTGAATATTTTGAAAAAATGCAGCGAGCATCCTACTATTCCTATCTATCATGTAAAAAGCTTTGGCCAATGAGACCAAGCATCTCTTTTTTTGAATGAATTCTTTAAAAAAAAACAATCAAGACCCTATGCGTTACTATTACCAACTAGATTTGTATATTTAGGTCAGCCAATAATATTACGGCTTCCTTCAAATTCCATCCAATCCCGTTCATTGTACTATCTTAGCCTTTCTCTCACCTAATTTTTTTCCCAAAAAAATATGCTATCCAATCTAAGCAGACATGACTTCACCTGATAGTATCTCCGATTCTCTATGTATTATCCCCAATATTTGATTATCTAATGGACTATTTATGTAATTGATAACATATTCTTAGTCAGCAAGGCCACAGGTACACGAATATATGATTTTTATGGGGCTACGTGGCTTGGTTCAATATTCCATATTTTTTTTTCATGTTAGTTGTTGATTTTTTTATTAAACTGTTCAATTCTTTTCTCATGTACTTTCAAGCTAATTACGAGAGTTTATGTCATTCGCAATAAGAGCTAAGCGTGTTTTCATGACCGTAGTGTCCACTTTTTTCTAACGTTACATCGTATTTGAAACCGCCTAAGGGCAATACTAGCAAGTTAGTTTTATTTTTAGAAACAATTGTGAGACGTGATTAGCGTTTTTATCTATCCGTGCCCCTCCCGTCCACAATGTATTTAGGCAAATACTTAGTTGACCTAGGAAAGTGTTACGTTTGTCTCAAGGACGAATTTGAAAAATTGGGTACCTTTTTGTTCGGCTAATGTGTTATCAAATAATAAGCTGAAGGCGTAGGCGACGACTAAGATTCTCGCCGAAAAGTTGTAGTACTATCCTATCTTTGACTTTATGCACTATACTGTTATATTCTAATTTAGATATTGTATTTAGAAGTTCACCACACACTTATTGGTTCATGGAACCATCACTGTACTTAGAGATGTTTGTAAATACTTGACCTTGTGTGTGAGTATTGATCATCATTCACTTAGTGGTTCATGGAACCACCACTGTAGTTAGAGATGTTCGTAAATACGTGAGATTCAATCAATAAATCAATAATCTTTAGCTCTCTAAGGAGCATAGTCCTTTAACAAACACATGCCAAGTCTTCCTGTCCTGTGCCATCCGCTCAAGTTCTTTCCATGTTTTCCTCATCATTTTCACCTCTGTTTCCAGTTCTCTTCTCCGTGTGTTTTAGTGTCTACCTCTGCCTCTCTTTCCTGTGGATTCCAGAACAAGGACTGCCGTGTAATGCTATCAACAGGTTTCCTCAATGTGTGTCCTATCCATTGCCAGCGTCTTCTTCTCAACTCTTGTTCCACTGGCACTTGTCTGGTTCTTGTCATCAATTCCACATTTGTGACTGTGTCATACCATTTCAGTCCTTCTATTCTACGCAAGCACCCGTGTGTTACCGGGGCCCGAAAGGGGAGCAAAGAATAGTAACACTGTACCCTACCGTAAAATTTGACTAAGGAGGGTTGGGCATGGGGTTGGTTACTCCATCCCGTAAAAAACATTTTACAACAAAAACTTCAACAAACATGAACAAGTCAAATACTTGACCTTGTGTGTGAGTATTGATCATCATTGACTTAGTTGTTCATGGAACCATTACTGTAGTTAGAGATGTGTGTAAATACTTGACCTTGTTTTTGAGTATTGATCATCATTCACTAAGTGGTTCATGGAACCATCCCTGTAGTTAGAGATGTCTGTAAATACTTGACCTTGTGTGTGAGTATTGATCGTCACTGAAATAATAATAGTTGCCCAACGCAAGCGAAGATGGTGACAGCTTCAGACTTGAGTTGTGACACATCTGTGCCTTATTGATCCCGTTATCTCCTTTGCCAGGTAAGTATAAGTCGGAGAACGCCAGTGTCAATCTAAGTCAGTATCAGATTTTACTGTATAGACCAATATCTGTGTCCGGGTGAACATTAATTACCGTGCGGTAAAACCCTGCGACACGATATGCTGGTTAAGATTGCGTCACTAATAGCTCAGATGCCAGGAGAGAATTTACGTGTGAGTACATCAGAGCACCCACTACACACCACTCACAATTCAGTAACGTGAGCAATGGCAATAAATCACGAACGATCTAGAACATGTGATGCCATCCATAAAAGCCAGAGACTTAGACCCAAACACCTCTTTCAGCCAGGCATTTTGGAACGAGTGCATTTAAATGACGAGTGAGATGGCGTCCGCCTCAAATTGTAGAGGTACCGGTTAGATTCCCAGTAGAGGGAATACAATTTATTGACATTTTTTTCAGAACAAGTGGTCCTAATCATGTTATAGTCCCTCCTGGTCTCATGGGTAGCGAGATCTGATGCCTAGCCTTCTGGATCAGGGCAAACAAGTATGAGGTCTGGACTGCAAGTTGTTAACGTTATAAATCTCACAGCAACAGTGTTATGAGTAAAATCGTAACACATTGATTCATATTGGTAAAGCTTGTTGACAGTCTATTTTGTTTACGCGACGTTTCCTGGGTTACCCGGAAGTACGTCATTGTCTTTTGGACAAATCTTGCTGACGACAAGCCGGTTTGACTTTGAAGAAGTGGCACGATACCTCGGTGCCATTCTTCTGTGTTCTTCAATGTGTGTGGACGTATTTTCAGTCCAGCTCCTATATGTGTGCTCTTACGACAGAGTTATCAAGATTATATATCGCTAGATTGTCCATATACTTCATGGAATCTATGCTGGATAAATGTATTTAATAGGACAAGTGAATGCTGCCATTATGTGGAACGTGAGTGGAAATATGGAATAAAGTATGCAGCAGTATGTCAAAGACATCTTGTTCCTAGTCGACTGTATAGCGACGTTCTCAATTACTGGCCACGTACATTGAGATTGGATGCTTGTATAATGGAGCTTGTCAGCGTATGAAAATATATTATATTCGTCTTCACGTCCTAACTGCCTTGATGGTTTTATTACTGTTGAAGACTATATTTGCAAGTTAATCAGTCTGGATATAAAACCTTCACCGGCAAGATGAAATGCCGTGTGGACTGTACCATATAAAGAATTGTAATAAGAAGAGACCTTCTCTGCAGTAGAGTACCTAGACATTACTAATATAAAGAAATGAACCCATAACAAATAGGAAATCGTCAAGAGTATGCCATAAGGCCGCTGCCCTAGCAAAATTTAAAAAAAATAGAAACCTACCCACCAAATATGTTTATAGAATGTTTGATTCCTACATACACACATTGGGATTCACGCCGGTGCTACGGAGATTGTGCACTGTGCTGAGATCATCATTGTGTGATCTAAGGGAGGAGATCGGAGCACTGATGGAGTCGTCCGTGTACAATGAAGATAGTCGTTAAAATCAAACCAAATTCTTGATATGATCTACACGTCTGCTATGTGAGTGATTGTTGCTTGTATAAAAACTTATCACAACCAGACCCACTGCCAAAAGATGATAAGATTTATCACATTAATTGTTTTATCTATTACAAAGATAAAGCTAGTCCCATGTCAGAGAATGCAATAGGGAAATGAAGTGTTAGAAGCTTCACCACTAAAGGTTCAGCTTTTATGAAGTTAGGTGACCCGTTCTCTTCCTCGTTACATAGGCCTAAGTTTACCTATAATCTATAGACTATGTGACATAATAACCATCTCAAGAACTGAAGTCAGACGACAATAGCGTTGATATATAGATAAAATGGAACGAATGAATACGACTAACGTCACAAACAGATTAATTAATGACGTCATAAAGACAACAATATTTGGTACATAACAACATTTTTTAGTATAAGAAATTTAAAAAAAATATTTATCAGAATACATTCAAACGAATTAGTCAACAAACAGTTTTATTCTTGGTACAGATTCTGAAAGAGACACCTCTCATATCATTTTAAACTCCAGTTTGTTTGTTAGTTTTCTTGCTCGGGATTAGATTAAGAACTCGTCGCTCTCTCTTCATTACACAACTTTGTTTTTCACTTATACTACTACTACGTTTGGAAAATTTCAGTTGGATTATATACAGTGAGGCCCAAAAGTCTGGATTCAGAGAAAATTCGGCAGCTACTTCACTTTGTGAGAATTGCTGTCTTGCGTACTTGAGAACAATCTCTGTGCGTTCATCTACCGCTAATGTCGAATCCATATTGGCACTGAAAAAACTTATTATGAAAGTTAGAAGAGATAAAAAATGTAAATAAGACGATTGCTTATATTTCCAGACGTTTGGTGCTGTAGAAAGATTAAGTACCACTTGCTTTGTTTTTGAAAAGGTAAAATTATATACCCACTGGTAAGCAAGCATCATTGCTGAAATTCTGAAGTGTAGGACTGCAATCGTGCAGATGGGAAAAGAACTAGGCATGTCAGGTAGTGATCTTATCCAGTATGTCACAACGGAAGTGGACAAACATATGGACAGAGCGGAAAGAAAACTACAAGCAGAAGCTGAGAGAGAAGCCAAAAGATTAGAAGCAGAAAAAGAAACCAAAAAACATGGAAGCTGAAGCTAAGAAATTAGAAGCTGAAGAAAGAAGGTTACAAAGAGCTCATGAGTTAAGTTTAAAGGAACTTGAACTCCAGGGAGCAGCTAACAATCAAGGTGCTAGCTCACCTCACTCCGAGAGTAGCTTCAACCAGAGCACGGCAAATGGAGCCATGAGTTTCCACCTGGATCCATGTATCGAAAAGGAGGACGTCATTGAGTCGTATCTGGATAGATATGAGAGATTGGCCTCTACCTATGGATTGGAAAAGGAAAAATGGAGCATTAAGCTATCTCAGGGGTTGAGGTAAGTTTCATATGATGTTTATTTAAAACTCTCAAAGGAAGACCATAAAAATTATGAAATCTTAAAACAAGCTTTACTGGTCAGGTAAGAAAAGAATTCTTAATCTTATAGAAAGAGATTTAGAACTGCTAAGCTACTTGCACGAGAAAACTACCACCAGTTTTCTGCCAGATTGGAAACATATCTGACATAATGGACTAGCTTAGGAAAATGTCAAGATTTAAAAGAAATGGTCATGATGGAACAACCGAGAGAATCCATGCCTCTAGAAATGAGGACATTTCTTATGGAGCAATTAGCTGAGAGATTGGAAGATATTTTAACCATGGCTGAGAGATATCAAACAGCGCAGTCAGAAGTATCAGGAAATAAGAAGAAGCAGGGTGAGAACTTAAAATCTTCACAAAACTATACCAACTATGAACACAGGGACAATTACAACAAGAACAAATAAAGAACTGATTAAAAAGTCCAAAACCCTCTAGGATCAGATAAGAAACCTTCAAGAAAGGAAGGAAAGTGGTGTAAATCTTGCCTAATGAGTAACCACAATACTGCAGAATGCAGAAGAAACAACCCTCCTTATCACTCTGCGTGTCTTACAACAGGGAACAATTTAAGGAAGGAACTGGCAGTTAGTCAGAATGACCTTCATCATCCCCCTGTCTGTGAGGAAGTGACATATAATGGCACTAAAATTCAGTGCTTATATGATTCAGGATTGGAATTCAACTCAGTCGTGAGTGCAACCCTAGTGCACCCTGATCAAATTACCACAGAAACAGTGGACATACAAGGGGCAATGAAGGGAACCGTCACCGTGACACTTCCCATAGCAAGGATCAACGTGAGAACTCGCGATGTGGAATGAGTGGTAAGAGCAGCAGTGAGTGATGATCCTATATACCCGCTGGTAATAGAATGTAAATATGTCTTTTTGGGTGACCCAATAAAACCTGTTGTCATGGCAGCAAACAATACCAGGTCGAGCACCTAAAAGAAGGAGGAAAATCCAATAAACATTCATCTTATGAAGATGAAAAAGGCTCAAAAAGCAGACAGCACATTGAAGCCTTGTGTTCGCAAATTGCCAAAGGCCCATAACCCTTCAGAGAAAGGAGACTACTATATGGAAAATAGCCTACTCTATTCAAGCTGGAAAAGGACATAAAGGGCATGGACAGCTGGTAGTGCCTAAATTCTACAGGGAGGAAATTATGGAGCAAAAGCATGCTACATCAGGCTGTGGTCACAGAGGAAAAGAGGCCACTGGTCAAAAGATAGCATTGCAATATTACTTTCCAGGAGTCATTGACGACATAGTTTGGTATATGAAATCCTGTTCAGAATGTAATCAGGTAACCTCATTCAGAAGTGTAGACCAGTTACAGGACATAGGGAAGCATTGTTGCGGACGTAGACCCACCAAGAAAACACACAAGAGAAGACAACTGGTAGACGTGATAAAGAGAAAACACAATCACAACAAGTCTACTGTTACACCAGTAACCATGGCAACTCTCCGTATTGTATAAAGAGGGAACGAAAGACATCCCACCCCGACTAGATATTGTTCGGAACACCATGGCCTGGATTATCTGGAAAATTTGGTTAGTCAGCAACCAGTATTAAAAAAGCTGCGGAAACCAACCAGAAACCTAGGAGGTAGCAACCAGGACTGGACCAAACAATTGATGAATACAGACCCCACTTCGGTATACTGCCCCTTACAATAGAAATATGTGTGGGTCCGTGTTACGTACATTTATTACCTAAGGGGGTAGTCTTCGGTCCTGCCAAATGTACGCACCAGTTTTATGTAGTTATATTATTTGTGCGGTCGAATGATTCGCGCACTGACGTGCACAAAGCAGTGAGTGTTGCTTTGGACGCACGTGTAACCTAGTTGAGTAGTTTGTGACGTCATGTTTTGAAGTGGAAACATGGAACTGGCTTGTGTCCATGATAGTAATTTTATATTTCGTATTCAATGGCATTTTTAAGGAAGCCATTTATTTCTAGTGATCTGTATTGGTCTTCAGGTCGAAACCAATATCAGGAATGTCACGTGAGTTATCGTCCCACTTCTTATTTTAATGCTGTATGAAAAAAAGGCCGCTCTAATACTAGTCTAGCGGGAATTAAGATGTTCCTAGAATGGATCTACAGAGTCGCTTGCCTTTAAGATTTGAATCGTAGACGGAGAATTCCTACGAGTAGAAGAAGTTATATTGTTTATCTTACGCACATGTTTTATATGCCGTACATGCTTCAATGCCAAAGTCGTGGCTTGGATGTAAAGAGAGGTTAGCCAACTGAAAGCCTTTACTGTTAGGATTATCGTATATGACTTTGTGTGAAAATTATATGATGTACAACGCTATGTATGAAGAACGTCTGGGAATTTTAACAAATGTAATATGGAAGATTTCACCCCAGAGTATGTATACGTTACCATGATAGACGTCCTTGAAAGAAGGTCAACGGTCGTGACTGAGAAGGATATTATACGGTAACAGTTTTGTAATCCTTAGTCTATGGACAGAGGTCTTTACTAGAAGAGAATCTTCAGGAACTTTAGCAGTAATAATCAATATGTTGTCGTGTGATCTTTGCGCCTGTGACGATGTCCGTCTTGTCCACTTCGTGTCCTGGTGAATAAAATCTATGTAAAGTTACCAACGACTCGTGTGCTGCTAATACTTGACCAGTTCACACAATTCAAGATACATTGTTGGTTTTTCGTTTGAAAGACATTGTTGACATTTATTCCATTGTAACCATTCGCGTTTCAATTCATCACTATGAAAACGACACCAACAATAACTGGTAGGCCAGTGCGGTCTGGAAGTAATTTCAGGAACGTACCCATCCAATTGATCGTTTGAAAAGAAGAATTTTTACTTTCAAGGCGACATCATCTCAATGTGGATCCTGGCGGAATATGAATCAAAATCAACTCAAATGCTCAAGGTCTTCAATCAACCTCCACGTCAAGTTTCACAGTGACTGATTACTTGGAGATCATCTCTTCATCATTGTTACGTGCGAGCTAGTTTGATATACGCAGAGCGAAGTATTGCATCCTCTTACGTACATACACGGGGACAAGGCACTTTGATTTTTACCTGCACGCGAGCTAAGTATAACTTGTATCCGTTATACCCTTTATTACTATTAGCTGTGCCTTAATTGATTATGTCCACTTATATATATTTTCTATGTTATGTGTTATGTTTTGTGTATTCTTCGCGGGAGGTTGGGAGGTAGATCTGACGAACGAGATCCATCTCGAAGTCAATTCGGGCTCTTCGTCAGACGTTCTGTAGGACATTATTTTGCAGACTTCCCGCAGTGGAATGTTCCTACGCGTGAGCGTAGAAGGATTCTAGGTCCACTGTGTCTGGTGGTCTGTGACACCTGTCTGTTTTAGCTGTAGTGTCACGTTTACTTGTTGTTTTTTGGTAGATATTTTTACTTGTGCCTTAGTTTTATAATGAATTTTGTATGTGATTATTGTCCGTCTCACCTTTCCTGTCGTTTAGTTTTTTACAAAACCTTTGTTTTTACACTGTGGTGTCTATTGTCTTGTTGAATTTAATCGCAGTTATCATCGTAATTCTTTACGACATTCCATTTTAGTTTCTCATTTTATTTTAATTGGATTTCTGCGAACGTCTTCGTTTGTTTTGAATATCTTGTCGTGTCATTATTGTGCTATTGTCTGTCACGTTATTGCTTTCACACCATTACATGTTATAAATTACATTATTAATTATTAATATTATTGCCTATTATATAATTGATTTTACCGTTCTAGAACAGGAACGAAGAACACTAGTTGTAGTAACACTTTTAAATAGTATTATTACATAATAATATTGAAATGGCTACCTTAGACTATTTCATTAAGCAAGCAAAAGCTCTTCAGATGGCTCCTGATGAAGCTAAAGCATTTGCACTGTCAGAATATAAGAAAGCTCAAGAAATAGAAGCTGATCAGAGAAGATTGGAAACTTTACGTTTGGAAAATTTGAAATTTGAGGCAGATCAAAAAACGAATTGAGGCGGAGGAGAATGAGAAAAAAATGAGATTAACCGCCGAACTGGAAGAGAAACGTGCTGAGGAAGATAAAAAGAGGAGAAGATTTGAGGCGGAGGAGAATGAGAAAGAAATGAGATTAACTGCTGAGGAGGATGAAAAGAAGAGAAAATTTATAGCTGAGGAAGAGGAGAAAAAAATGAGATTGGCCGCTGAATTAGAAGAGAAACGATTTCAGCGAGAAGCAGAACAGAAGCAAAAGGAGTCTGAAGAAAGACTTAAAAAAGGAAATGGAACAGAAACAAAAAGAAATAGAAGAAAGGAGATTAATAGCTGAACAAAACACAAAACGACTTCAGCTTGAGATGGAAGAGAATGATAGAAAACGACAGCATGAACTGAAATTAGCAGAGTCAGAATATGAGAGACTTAGGTTAACTCAGGAAGCTAATTCTCAGAGAACTTTTGAAAGCCACACTTCATCCAGACAGGATCATTTTAAGGAAATTCACCTTAAATTACCAAAATTTAATCCCCCGTCTGATGACGTAATATTCTTCCTAGATAGGTTTGAGGCCACTTGTGGGTCTTATAACGTGGATAAAGCGCTATACTGTACATATTTATCCAGATTACTTACAGGAGATGCATTAGCAGTTTATCATACCACCAGCATTGGTGAGAAAAATGACTACAATGCTCTTAGAGCAGCACTTCTGCAAAAATTCCAAATGACAGAAGACGAATATCGTTTGAAATTTCACACATTACTACCTCAATCTGGCAGAAATTTTAGTGATTTTCTGTCACAGATACGACTAACATTAGAAAGATGGATCGAATTATCCAAAATTGAAAAGTCGTATGAAGGTCTCTTTGATTTACTGATGCGCGATAAGGTACTTTCGTCGGTAAACCCTACATTTCTCGCATTTTTACACGAACGGAAACCTTTATCAATGAAAAATTTAGAAGAACATGCAAAAAATTTTTGCACTGCTCACCCAAACATGGATCTAAGTAACGCGCAGATTAAGAGTGAATTGCCTGTTGCTTTTGCAGCACAACAAAACAATTTTTCACGCAATCGTTCTTTTAGTGCTGATAGGTATGTCAATAAGGGAAATAATCATAATTTCACCAATGATAACTTTTACAAAGGGAAGCAATTTCAACAATCTGCTCCATTTAATGTTTCTTGGAACCAAACTCACAGATCGCGAGATTTTGGTAACAATTATTTTAAAAATAATCAAGGACATTATAATAAACAAAACTGGAGATCAAGGTCTCAGGGTCCGCAAAACAGACAATTTTTTGGAAATAAACCATTTAACCAACATCATAACGATCATTCTACAAATTATCGGACTAATCCAAATTTTAACTCTAGCAGAAATGACAATTATGGCAATTTTAATGACAAAAATCACAATCGATCGCGCCGACGAGATAGATCGTCGAGTAATATGGGTAGACATTCTAATGTTGCTTTTAATGATACACAGGCTAACATTGAACAGGGTAAAGTAGCTGAAACTCACAATGCTATGTCTTGTTCTCTAGATTGTTCCCAGGTGAAAGACTGCCCAGAATGCTCGACTCTTTTCCAGCCTAAGGCGATCACGACGCTGCGTTGCGGACATACCTTGCCTAGCCTGCCTGCAGTCTGTACAGCCACTGCTGCTTCAGTACACCAGGGACAGGGCTCTCTTAAGTTTAACAAGGGATTTGTCAATAATATTTCATGCTCTCTCCTATTTGACTCAGGTTGTACAACAATCGGCGTACGGACTTCGCTGATCGACCCAAGTTGTGCCACGGGCCGGGTTGTCAAATGTGTAACATTTGGTGGCACAATTGAAACATTTCCCACTGCTATTATTGATCTTAACACACCTTTCTTTACAGGAAAGATCCAAGCATGTCTTCTGCCTAACCCAATCTGTGATGTAATACTTGGTCGCATACATGGTATTAAAGAGTGTACACCACAGCAAATAGCTGAATGGGAAGAGCGACATATTCAAACTGCAAATGCAGTAGTGACTAGAGCGCAAGCTACTAATATGTCGCATGATACACCTATTGAACCTACAGTTCATACCACTTGTGATGATGATGCTCCTATTTCACGGGAGTTGTTTGCAACATTGCAAAAGAATGATAATTCATTAAAAAAATTCTTTCAGTATGTTAACAAAAAGAATACAAGCAACAAACTTGCAAAATCTAGACATGACTTTATACTTAAAAATGGGATTTTGGTTAGAGTAATACGGGAAAAGGATTTATCCTTATGTTCTCAGATTCTTGTCCCATCCTGTATGAGATCTCGTATATTACGACATGCTCATGACTCGCAATGTGCGGGCCATATGGGTTTTTCGCGTACCAAATCCAGAGTGCTTTCGGCATTCTACTGGCCAGGCGTCCATAGAGATGTTACTCTCTATTGTCGGTCCTGTTTGATATGTCAAGAAGTTAAGGTACGGGGTCCATTTCATGCGGCTCCTATTCAAGCTGCGGACATCCCGATTAGACCATTTGATAAAATGGCCATTGACATTATTGGTCCAATGCTTCCATCTGCTAGAGGGCATACGCATATTCTTACGTGCATTGATATGTGCACTCGTTGGCCTGAGGCCATCCCTCTCAAGAACACTTCATCTGCCAGTGTAGCAGAGGCATTGATGTTAATCTTCTCACGCATTGGTTTTCCACGGAAAATCTTGTCGGATCATGGGGTTCAGTTCATTTCTGAATCCATGTCTCAAGTTATGAAGACATTAGGTATAGATAGATCTCTTAGTTCTATTTATCATCCGATGTCAAATGGGTTAATTGAGCGTCTCAATAGGACACTCAAGCAGTTATTGGGTAAGATGACTCAAGACCATCCCCAAGACTGGGATCGGGTCCTACCCGCTTGTCTCTTTGCGTATCGCGAGGTACAAAATCAAGCAACGGGGTTTTCTCCGTTCCAGCTTGTTTTTGGCATGCAACCACGCGGTCCGATGTCGTTAATCCACGACTTATTGGTGGATGAGAATATTGAAGAGGAAACTCAATCCTCTTATGAGTATGTGATCTCTCTTAGAAAGAAAATCATAGATGCTTGTAGACTAGCTACTGCATCATCCGAACATGCCAAAGAAAAAGCTCGTCTATCTGCAAACAAATATAGACGTCTTCGCCAGCTCATACCTGGTGATGAAGCTTTTGTATTACTCCCTGCGCATAACAATCGTCTTTTAATTACCTGGAGAGGTCCTTTCAGGATCATCTCAAGAATATCCGATGTCGACTACATCGTTGATGTTAATGGCAAACATAAAACCTTCCACATTAACATGTTGAAGGAGTATTACTCACGTCCTGATTATCTACAATCGGTGTTCCAAGCAACTGACGATCCTACACCACCTATTCAACACTATTCTAGTTTGTCAGTCATCCAAGAAGAGGAATCTTCTTTCGATGATGTACAACTACCAATACCAGTTGTACCACTCCATTCCACTGAGAAATGGAATGATGTTACTATCTCATCTACTCTTACTGATGATCAACGTCAGCAAGTCTCTAATATTCTACACACGTATGAGGATGTCCTCACTGACATCCCAGGTCATACGTCAGTCATCCAACATGACATTATTCTGACTGACGATACACCGATTCGAGTTCGCCCATATCCTATTCCTTTACACTTTCGTGATAAGGTTGATAAGGAATTGGATGATATGCTCCAATTAAATATAATTGAACCATCTTCATCACCATATTCTTCTTCTATGGTAATCATTAGGAAGAAAGACAACAATATACGTCTTTGCGTAGATTACAGGAAGTTAAACAAAGTTACAAAATTCGATGCGGAACCATTACCTCTTTTAGACGACTTATTAGAGAAATTATCTCATGCTACATTCTTTTCGAAATTTGACCTTTCAAAGGGTTATTGGCAAGTGCCACTCACTACGAAAGCAAAGCCATTCACCGCTTTCTCGACGCCACGGGGTCTTTTTCAATATAATTTTATGCCTTTCGGGTTAATGAATGCGCCAGCTACCTTTGTACGCATGATGCGCCGCATATTGTCTCATCGTCCCGATGTCATTACTTATATAGATGACATCTGTCTTTTCAGTGACTCTTGGGATGAACATATTCAGGGTTTAAAATCTTTACTTTCTACCTTACAGGATTATAACTTAACAGCGAAACCTTCAAAGGCTTTTGTCGGTTTTCATGACATCTCATTTCTTGGTCACCGTATAGGTCGCGGTTTAATGTATACAGAAGACAGTAACGTCTCTAAAATTTTAAACATCTCAGCACCTAAGACAAAAAAACAAGTGAGGTCACTCTTAGGACTAATACAGTTCTATTCTAAATTCATCCCTCATTTGTCTACTATAACTGCACCTCTTTCTTCGTTACTGAAGAAAGGCACACCTAATGTAATAAAGTGGTCGCAGGATCACCAAACGGCGTTAGACTATATAAAACAAATTTTTTCAAATAAGCCTTTTTTAAGGTTGCCTAACAAAGATCTCACCTTTGTTCTTCGCAGTGATGCTTCTTCCTACGCTATCGCGGCAGTTTTGATGCAGGAATACGGAGGCACCTTATTTCCAATTATGTACGTATCCAGAAAGCTTACAACGAGCGAGATGAAATACTCCGTTCTAGACAAAGAGCTCCTTGCTCTTGTCTGGTCAATCACAAAACTGGATCGTTATCTCCTCGGATCACACTTTGTGGTGGAGTCTGACCAGAAAGCTCTTACCGCATTGAATACTGGAAACGTTAAGTCATCAAAGTCAGCGCGTTACGCTATAGCTCTTCAACCGGTCCATTTTGAGATACGAGCTATTCCTGGAGTGCAGAATGTATTTGCAGACTGTCTTTCAAGATGCCCTAGTGAACTTGGTGAAACTAAACTACTTTTAGATGGAGAAACGTCCTCACCGAAACATGAATAACTTTGTACAGTGTCATTAATTGTACATCTGTGAAGACTATGTATAGTTTTGCAGTATTCGTATAAATATAACTTTCAGAACATACTTACATATGGATTATAACATTATTTCTTGTGAAGTAACGTTTTATTAGAACGGGAACAGTGATATTAAAGTAACATTTTTTTTTAGTATGGAAACATTGGTAAAAAGCAACAAATAGACATTCGTTAGTGTTATGGAACATATTACACTACATATCGTGTTCGTAAACTTATTTCGTGCATGGAACATTAGGAACATATTCTTGTTGACTCTAAATAGTTCTGAACGAATATTCACAATGACTGAAATTAGAATTACTTAGAATAAATTACTAGTTATTTATTTATGTGTAATTAAGTACTAGAATTAGATTAATTCAATTTAATCAATTTGATTGTTTATAAATCACACATCTACTAACGTTATTAGTGTCTCGCAATACGTGTAGTCACGTATCCCACTACATGATATTTCACTTTTAGATAACTAGTCAAACTTACTAGTGCTAGATATCAGTAAGTGCGTTGCTTCTTAAAGTGTTTAATTTTGCATTGCTTCATTTTTGCACATTGTATTTCAAAATTTTCTGTTTCACTGATTCTTTTATCATTGATTATCATCAGTGTTGCTGTTCATTTTCATTTTTGAAATCATATGTTTCAAATTTTGTTGAAAACTTAGTTGAATTTTATTATCATCTTTTTTGTTGATTCTTCATTTTCATTTTTTTCAACTTCTTTTTACTTCGAATATTACCACATCGTTCCAAAGTAGGTCGATGGTGGATGTGTGCTTTAATGCATACTGTCATTTAGTTATATTAATTTCAAGTCAATATTCTTTTCTTAATATGATATAATTTTATGCATGTCATAAATCTTGTTGTAGTTTTGACTCACCTCTCTCGAGTAATTAGTTCGAAAAAAATTAATGGGATTAATTTTTTTAAGGGGAGGTAATAAGGGAGCTGTTACGTACATTTATTACCTAAGGGGGTAGTCTTCGGTCCTGCCAAATGTACGCACCAGTTTTATGTAGTTATATTATTTGTGCGGTCGAATGATTCGCGCACTGACGTGCACAAAGCAGTGAGTGTTGCTTTGGACGCACGTGTAACCTAGTTGAGTAGTTTGTGACGTCATGTTTTGAAGTGGAAACATGGAACTGGCTTGTGTCCATGATAGTAATTTTATATTTCGTATTCAATGGCATTTTTAAGGAAGCCATTTATTTCTAGTGATCTGTATTGGTCTTCAGGTCGAAACCAATATCAGGAATGTCACGTGAGTTATCGTCCCACTTCTTATTTTAATGCTGTATGAAAAAGGCCGCTCTAATACTAGTCTAGCGGGAATTAAGATGTTCCTAGAATGGATCTACAGAGTCGCTTGCCTTTAAGATTTGAATCGTAGACGGAGAATTCCTACGAGTAGAAGAAGTTATATTTGTTTATCTTACGCACATGTTTTATATGCCGTACATGCTTCAATGCCAAAGTCGTGGCTTGGATGTAAAGAGAGGTTAGCCAACTGAAAGCCTTTACTGTTAGGATTATCGTATATGACTTTGTGTGAAAATTATATGATGTACAACGCTATGTATGAAGAACGTCTGGGAATTTTAACAAATGTAATATGGAAGATTTCACCCCAGAGTATGTATACGTTACCATGATAGACGTCCTTGAAAGAAGGTCAACGGTCGTGACTGAGAAGGATATTATACGGTAACAGTTTTGTAATCCTTAGTCTATGGACAGAGGTCTTTACTAGAAGAGAATCTTCAGGAACTTTAGCAGTAATAATCAATATGTTGTCGTGTGATCTTTGCGCCTGTGACGATGTCCGTCTTGTCCACTTCGTGTCCTGGTGAATAAAATCTATGTAAAGTTACCAACGACTCGTGTGCTGCCAATACTTGACCAGTTCACACAATTCAAGATACATTGTTGGTTTTTCGTTTGAAAGACATTGTTGACATTTATTCCATTGTAACCATTCGCGTTTCAATTCATCACTATGAAAACGACACTTTCAAAGTCTGAATCTCCCTACAGCTCAAGTGTGGTGCTATTAAGGAAGCCTAGTGGTGAACACAGGTTATGCATTGACTATAGGACACTCAATGCTATCACTGAATCTCAGGTAGACCCATTACCTGACACGAACAAGTTGTTTGCTACATTGAGTAAGGCTCGGTATTTTTCAAAAATAGATCTAAGCAAGGGATACTACCAAATACCAGTGAAACCAGATTTTCAGAAACTGTTAGCCTTTAGTATACCGGATGGACATTACGAGTTTAATGTACTCCCATTTGGTTTAAAAAATGCTCCAAGTATCTTCTCCAGAATGATGAGGAAATTGTTGGAACCATTACAAAATCCTCATATCACCAACTTTATGGATGACATTCTGATTGCTACCACTACATTCGAGGAACACATAGTAGCGCTCTCCATGTTGTTAGATAGACTGAGAGAAACGGGATTGACAGCACGTCCAACTAAGTGTCATATTGGATGTGAGAAATTGGAATTTTTAGGTCACACTATCTCTACAGGGCAATAGGCCTCCTGACCCAAAGAATGTAGAGAACATAAGAAAAGCACCAAGACCACAAACTAAGAAGGGTGTAAGATCCTTTGTGTCACTGTGCGGGTTCTATCAGAAATATATGCCCCATTTTAACTCATTGTGCGCGCCATTAACCGACTTAACCAAGAAAGGACAGCCAGATAAAATACAATGGACCGCGGAGTGTGAAAAAGCTTATACAGAGTTGAAAAATAAGCTGACAAATGAACCTATCCTTGCCCTTCCCGATCTCACACAAGAATTCGTACTAAGAATGGATGCTAGCAATGTAGGCATCGGAGCAACATTACTGCAGCGGTCAGACACACCGCCAAATATGTTACTACCAGTAGCTTTTGCAAGTAGAAAGTTAAATACAGCTGAAAGAAATTATTCTACAGTCGAACGAGATTGCCTCGCTTTGGTCTGGTCGATCAACTAATTCGCCAATTTTCTTTACCGGAAACACTTCATTGTTGAAACAGCCTTTGATGTTTTAGCGGTGTCTAAACAAATAAATTGGAGTTTACTGTTATCTCCACATTCGTTCAATGTGAGATACATTCCAGGACGGGACACTCTTGGACCCGATTTTTTAAGTCGTCATCCGATCGAAGGAGATAGAGAGAGACAGAAAAATAAGGAGAAACTGCAGCATGTGTGTGGTAAGTTTGGATTATATAAATAGTTATTGGGGACTTAGTGTACTGAATGAGATCAGCTGTGAAGGTATCTGTATCTAATAAGTGTGGTGTGTTACAGACGACCTTACTTTGCTACCACATTTAGACCTCAATCAGACTTATTCTGGAATATTGTGATGACTACGTTGAATGTCTAGGGTTATGATAGTGATGAAGTGTAAGTTCACAACAACCAACAGACAGATAAACACCTTCATTAAGATCCACAACACTTTACAACACTATGACAAGCACATACATATAACACTCTAGAAGACTAGCTTAAGTAAGTCAAGTGTTAACTTCTAAATTATATATTAGTTTCTTTCAATAATAGATATCCTGATCCAACTACAGAGTGAATCAGGAATCACAATCAAATGTAAACACAATGTTTATGTACAAAATTTATACAAAGGATCTTTGTCCTGACATATAATATTATTACAATAAGTGTGTAGGGTTGTGATGTAGTATTATGTGGTATTACTGGCTTTTGAAGCTAGGTTGTTGTTTGTCATCACGACTTCATGTGTTTGTTACTGGTGGAAATAATATTGAAGGGTTCACAGTTTCTTTTTATTTGTAAAACAATAACTATCCCTCTTGATTTAGTATTACAGTCAATTTTAGGGTGGGTTATACAAGGGTGAGTTGCTCTGGCTGATGAATTCTTAGCTCATATGTTGGCGGCAGGAAAATTGTCTCCTCTGCTCGCTTGCTTCTCAGTTATCTTGAAATACACCACTGGTCGATATCTTGGACAAGGAGTCTGCTGCCAGCCCTCTGGATCCAGCAAAACTCAGACCAGGTGCTGCTCTAATACTTCAGTACCACGGTCCCTGAAATAAGAAGGTTGTACCTCCTTCTTCAGAACTAATATATAATATATTCCCACACTGAAGTACAGGACATTACAAACACAGAGTTCAGCGCTGTAGGCCAACTGCTAGCTTCTCATGTGACAATATACACCAGTATTCCTCTCCCTAATGGTTACAACGCCTCTGCAATTCCAGCGTTAATTCCTTCTATACAATAGGATAGGTGTCATGTTACTATTTGGACATCCCATATATGCCTATGCAATTATACTCCTCTCTGACAAGCTTTTACATGGTGGAGCAATATCTAGGCTTTGCCTTCTGTTTGCTAATGAGCCACACACATACAGACACAATTTATCATTTCATATTCAATTTTCATATAATCTATATATATATATATATATATATATATATATATATATATATATATATATATATATATATATATATATATATATATATATATATATATAGGAAATATGTCTAGCTTACCACAATTCAAGGAAATATACACAAGTAACGTTGACTGGCGATGAATTCTGGCACAATTTTGATCTGCCTTATCCCAGGCTTTTATTAGAAAAATATTAGCTTGATCTCAACGCACTTGCTTCTCACAAAATTTATTTTCAAAACTGTCCCTGAACTGACGCTTCTATTTGACTATATCGAACGTTCTAACCAATGACACCATGTTTACAAGAGCCTTTGAAAAATTTTTACCCATCCTACACGTTGCCATTAACCACAATAATAGTATTTGCAGTTCGACTAATAAGGTTTCGCCTTACATATTACTACAGCCAATCAAATCGTATCTAACTTGTTGGCCTCATTTCCCCTAAAGCAGTGTTTTTCAAACATGCCATTATGAGCAAATATGATCTTGTGCTGTCAGACAACCCCACTATAGTATTTTGGCTATAATTTGTTAATTACTAGACTATTTGCGTATCACTGAACATATTCTTTGTCAGCAAGTCCTAAGGCACACAAATATATAAGTTTAATGGGGCTAAGTGGCTTCGTTCAAAATATGTATTATTATAGGATAGTCGTGTATTTGTCTTTTACCACCCGTTCACTTCTATACCATGGGATATCTTCTGTACTGTCAGACTAATGTCAGGAGCTTAGACATATATCAGTAGAATGTCAGGTTTCCCAATAAGATTTTAAACCTGTTTTCAAAACCTAACCTCGTATCGTTAGTGTTTTTTATTTACTGTTTATTTGAAAAAATCAGGTCTTCATGCCTTTTGCGTGTGATTGGCGTTCACTTTTTAATCGCGAGACGACGTGGTACAATTGCATGCGTTCCTCCGTGCATCTCTCTCTCTCTCTCTCTCTCTCTCTAAGCCCGTCTGTCTTTTAGGTTAACGTAGTGTGTATAATGACATTAATGCTAGTATTTGTATCTAGGTCATTATGCAGTTTGCGTATCTCAAGGTTTTCTAAGAAACACAGTACCAGTTTTATTTTTAGACACGCGTGTAGTTTATGCAGACGGAGCAGAAAAAGGGGTTTTCTTGTTCAGCCATTATGGCGCTCTACAACGCAGGTGTACGCTATTGGGAAAGCACCGGTCTTTCACCATTCTTCTTTCTTTCTATTGAATTACTTCGTTAGGCTTTACATTTATTTTCTAATTTATATATGTGGATTAGAATTTTTCACCACAATGTGTTACCAAAAAGTTAACCGTGCACGCACTGTTTTAAAGAAGAGGGCTCTGTAGCAAGATTATGTACCACTTGCTTTGTTTGTGAAAAAAGTGTAACGCGACACACACAGAGATAAGAGTGCAGGGACAACGCGGTGGGTCTTGCTTTGAAGTTGACGCCTAAGCCGAACAGCATTGTGAAAGTGTAGGAAGGGGCGAATATATGAAACATGGCCGACCTTAAAAATTTGCATTGACAGGAAAGAACATTTAAAACTACAAGAGCAAGCCTGGTTTAAAGATATTAAGAATGTAATAATTCATATACGGAGATAGAATATGATTGCTATCCAAAAGGATATTATTCAACTGTAAGTAATTTAAAAATAATTAATATTTTTCATCGTCATCACATCTGCTAAAAGTTAGCTCATAATCTTTAAAAATGTATTATAAATACATACCCAAACGGATTTCAATAAAACATGGATATAATGAACGCTTCCTGATGGGAAAATGAAAGGAAACCTAGGAAGGAAGGAAAGATTTAAGTGTGTAGTGAAAAGAAGAGAAAGCAAGTACAGAAAAAGCACAGATTGCCTCAAACCAAGAGATTAAACGAAAATCTAAGCGGACTTCAGACGCTGCTTTCTCGTACGGGAGAGTCGCCCAAATATAAGGACAGAGCGGCCCGTTTAAAAATCACACACACAAAATCCAGACGCCAGAGTGAGAGACTGGAAGACGGTATCTGCAAGAAACGTTTTTCCACGCTGCATGCAGGGCAGATATACTTCATCAGATACAGCCTCACTGTGCGCTTATTAATCCTAGGGGGTATGTAAGTTTATTAAAGATATATGTATGACTAATATCATTTTATTTAAGATTTTGTTTACGATTTGATTGTATCAGACATAATAAATAGGGTATACAGGAAGCCAATGACGCTATCCAGAGATAACCTCCACCGGCATTGTCAGGAAGCATAACAATTAATTGGTTAGCCAAATATATCATGGCTAGTTCTTGCCTGGAAGTTTACGACATACCAGCAAGTACATGAGTGACTTGGTATCCATAAGTGGTAGGCAAAGGTTATATCTTACCCATGTATCATAACATGTGATTTATTCATGTATTTTGTTATTTTCTGCACAGTAGACACTACCGTATCATGCTATCTATGTAACATACTAGCATGAATCATTCATTTATATACAAACACTGAAGACATGGTCGCCTCATGAACATCAGGGGTGTGTGAGCTTGTTGGAACACCATGGCCACCTATTACCTTTTGTTCCACGTTTTTATGATCGTTCCTGATCGAGTTCATGATCGAGTTCGTGATCAAGTATAAACTAAACACTTGAGGACCTTTGATCCTGCTAACTGGAGCCTAGTGGTCAAACAATCTTCCTTATTCCCCCGTAGTTATAGGGCGAGCTGAAGGAACGTCTTATTGAATACCAGTGTCTCAGGAACCTCGAACAGACGTGGCGTAATGGAAGATGAGTTTATGTGTATCCAATCCTACAAAAACTGTGAGCGGTTTCAATAGCGCCTGTCAATGATGATACAACGCTAGAGACTAGATAGCAAGAATTATCAAACTACTGTGATAGACATTATAATTTCATTGGAAGATACATCCAAGACTTTTTACTATTATTTATTTTAATTTGTAAATATAAATAATCATACATTTTATCATCTTTCAATAGAAGACCTGAATGTAGTAGCTGTCGGATGTGTTTTTCTGTAACTGATGTTTCTCTTCATTGTCAAATTTATGTCTGTGCGTATTTACAATAGAGCAGGTCGTAGACCCGTATTCTGTGACGTTTTGTAATACAGTTTGTTCAGACCCTAGTGGAACAGTCCCAGTTACAACGGTTTGGTCACGTCTGCAGATTTGGAGAAGAACGGCTATGTGACAAAACGTTTGTACATGTACTTGTGAGCCCCTCTCTCACTCATTCATCCGCTTTTTATTTTATCCGGAATACACAATGGTTCTCATTGACAAATTCGTCGGAATTACAATCTGGAATTTTGAACTGAGAATTGGAAATTTAATCTAGAAAATGTGAGTCACAGATCAGACTGCATCGCCCTGTCAAGCTGGCAATTCACCATGAGCCAGAAAGAGAAGGAGCGGACAAAGGATTCCACAGTTATAAGTGAGAGATCAGAGTATTTGTGTAAACTTTAAAACTTAAAAAGCAAACTCACATTTATAAATACAAAGACAGGAAACTTAGAGGACCAGGATCGAAGTATTTGGACAACTTAAAACTTAAAAAGAACTCCGCCAATGCCGGTCCCAAGCCCGGATGAAAAAGGAGGAGGGCGGCCTGCATGGAGGCCGTAAGGAGGCAGTCCCTCCACCATGCAAAGGCACAACAGGCCAATCACCTGTTTGCTTTAAATCACGATTACTAGCAACACAAGAGAGAAAACAGGACTGATTCTAAAGGCGACGAACTGGAACGGACTACGGACTACGACTTATGGAACTTGGAACACAAGAAGTATAAATGGGAAGGAAGAGGAGCTGATGGCAGAGATGAGGAAAGCAAAACGAGAAATCCTGGCTATAACGGAAACAAAGAAAGAAGGACAGGAAGTCATGGATCTCGATGGCAACACGCTGCTCTACAGTGGTGTACCCATGTCTGAAAGAGCTAAAGGGGACGTGGGTTGCATTGTGGCCCAAAATCAAAAAGATAGTATCAAGGGATTGAACTTTGTCTCGGAGCGCATTATGGTTGTTAAACTAAAAGAAGGAGAAACCATAGTCAACCTGGTCATAGTGTATGGGCCAAATAAGGATGAGAGAGCAGAGGTCAAGGAGGAATTCTTCGAGCTGCTTCAAAGGACAGTGGATGACTGCCTAGATGAAGTTATCATGCTCGGCGATTTTAATGCCAGAGTTGGAAATGACCATGCTAGATGGGCTGGAGTTATCGGAAGATATGGAGAAGATACTCTCAATGACAATGGAAAGCGACTCCTTAGATTCTGCAGTGAGCAGAATCTGATCATTACAAACACAAAGTTCCCCCATAAGCGCATACATGCATACACTAGATGTGAACCAAGAAAGAATGAGAAGTCAGTGATCGACTATGCCATTGTTCGGAGAAGCTCATTCAAATATGTCCGAGATGCTAGAGTCTGGAGGGGGCCAGAGATTGGAAGTGATCACTACCTGCTAACAATCAAAAGAACAACTGAAAGAGTTGCTCAGCCTAGGAACTGTCCAACATCACGCAGGAAACCAAGTAAACGAGCAGGAGAAATGAGCATTAGGACCTACAAGCTGAGAGAGCCAGAAATTAAGACCAGATATCAGGGGCTTATTGCTGCAGCGGTGAGCAACACAGAAGAACGACCTGATGACTTGGAAACCCTCTGGATTAAATTCAAGGATATCATAAAGACAGCTGCTGCAGAAGCATGTGGTGAAGTCCGACTTGGAAACAAGAGAAAGAGGACACCTTGGTGGACAGAGGAAGTCAAAGAGAAAATAAGAGAGAAGAAAATGGCATGGAAACAATACTTAGGAGCTAAAAACACAACAGGACAAATGGAAAAATATAGAGAATATATGACACTCAGAACAGAAGCAAAGAACAAAGTGCTAGCAGCAAAACAGAAGTCCTGGGAAGAATTAGGAGAAAAGCTAGAAAAAGATGCACAAGAAAACCAGAAATTGTTCTATAAGACCCTAAAGAACATGAGGAAGGAAAAACAATGCCCTCTCAAATTTATAAAGGACAGCAAGGCAAATTGCTTACTGCCCCGAAGGAAGTAATGGAAAGATGGAAAGAATATTTCTCAGAACTCCTGGATGGTGAGCATGGTGAAGCATCAGAAATGATAACCACTAGCACAGAAGAGAAAACCAATGATGGTGAAGATGACATAAAAATGGAAGAACTGAAGGCAGGATTCCGAGCAAACCGAAGTACTCAAGACCTAGTCTTCACACTCAGACAGCTGAGTGAAAAGGCCCTTGAGTATAAGAGTGAGATGCATCTTTGTTTCATATCTGGAAAAGGCGTTTGACAGGGTCCCTTGGAGCAAACTTTGGGACTGTTTGGCAAGGAAGAATATTCCAGCACCTCTGATTCATGCTATACAGAGCTTCTACAAGTCTTGCAGAAATTATGTGAGGACAGCAAATAATAAGTCGGAAGAGTTCAGGACCACCACTGGTGTAAGACAAGGTGATATCCTATCACCTTACCTCTTCATACTCCTTATGGACGATGTCATCAAGGCATGTAAGGAGAGAACAAGAAAGTATTCAGTGGGGTACTGGAAGATGAGACAGGTCTATATTTCAGAGCTGGCATTTGCTGATGATGTTGCCCTGATTGCTAAATCAGAGGCACATCTCCAATCCAACCTGCAAGTCTGGAAGGAAGAGCTGGAGAAGAGAGGGATGGTCATAAGCAGCTCTAAAACAAAATCCATGGTGATATCACGAGAAGAAAGAAAACATCAGATTAAGCTGGGAGAACAGGTCCTGGAGCAGGTCGACCACTTTAAATACCTCGGAGCTATTATAGACCGAAAGGGAGGCATCAAAGAAGAGTTGGCCACTCGAAAAGCAGCAGCTGGGAGACTTTTTCAGGCCAAAAAACGAGGATTCCTCAGCACGAGAGAGGTTGGTAAGAAAACGAAGATGGCTGTATACCGCTCCACCTATGTCCCAGTCTTGACATACGGATGCGAGTCATGGGCAATGACTACAACCCATAAAAGCCAGATCCAAACCTCAGAAATGAGGTATCTGAGGAAGGTGGTTGAAGTAACAACAAGAGACATGGTACGCAACCAGACGATACGTCAAGGCCTTAAATCCTTCCCCCTGCAGACCCAAGTAGAACAGTCCCAATTAAGATGGTTTGGCCATGTCTGCAGAATGGGAGAAGATCGGATACCACGACAAGCATGGGAAACAAAGAGCCAAGGAACCAGACCCCGAGGACGACCCAGAGTCCGCTGGGAGGACAACATTAGACAATCTTTGAAGGATCGAGGACTAGAATGGAACCAGGCCAGGAGGAAGACAGCCGATAGGATAGTCTGGCGCTCTCTCTTCCAAACCTCTACACCTCACGGTAGAAGGGTAACGACTAAGTAAGTAAGTAAAAACTTAAAAAAGTAGACCCGCATTTATAAATATTAAGACTGGAGATCTAAGGAATCAGATCACCAGTCATTAGAGGAATACAACATTTCAAGACCAAGTGATTCGAAAGTATCTAACCTTTTTTTTGTTTTAAAACGTTTAACCTCGTTTTGGCGAGGCGCGTCCCGTTCAACCTAATCGGTTATATTTGGGCGCATGTCCAAATATAAAAGACCCATAGGTCTGAGAATATCTAACCTAAGTTGATTGTGTCCATTCTAAATGGCACCAGGAAATTGTGTTCCAAAAAGTTGCTTTTGGTTAGTGGAACGAAGCTATCAAACGGTTCGTAGAACGAAGCTATCAGACGCTTCGTCGAACGAAGCTATCAGACGGTTCGTAGAACGAAGCAATCAGACGGTTCGTAGAATGAAGCTATCAGACGGTTCGTAGAACGAAGCTATCAGACGGTTCGTAGAACGAAGCTATTAGACTGTTCGTAAACCGAAGCTATCAGACTGTGAAGTGTCATTATTACTGAAGAACTGTCGAAACCACGGCTGTAGTAGTCATCGATGCTAAGATAAGTGCTTAACAAAAGGCAACAGCAAAGAACATTAACATTCCTCTATCCAGTCTCTATGAAGATAACAATTTCATCAACAATTCACCATCATTTCAACCTGTGAAAACTAATTGATTATTCAATTTGTTACATGTTATTTTAAAACATAACAATCATAATTGATTCGGTTATTATATGTATGAAAGCAAACGTATGTGCAAGACTATTTAATACATATTTACACTTAGACATATATTTACATATATAGAGCTAGTTCTTATAAAAGAATTTTGCTAGATTTACACCAGCTGGGGGCTTGAACGGGCTAAAACCTCCGCTTAATTCTTCATAAAAGGCGGCGAACTTATATAAGTTAACAATTGCCCTGCCAACACAGCATTATTCTTGACTTTGGGAATATCTTATGAATACTCCCTTGGGATTGAAGTGACATTACTCTTCTATCTACAACACTGCCAAGAGTAATCTTGTGCGAAGGTAGACACCTTTGACGACCTATTTTACATACTTGAGTTTTGGCCACTGTTGGACCACTACTGCAGAGCTAAGGGGAGGCAATCCGTCACAGGCTACCATGACACATATGGGAAACCAATAGCCAGGGATCAAGATCTCCAGGACGACCAAGAATTTGCTAGGAGAACAACATTAGACAATCCCTGATGGACCGAGGACTGGACTGAAACCAGGCCAAAAGATATACAGCTTACAGGATAACATGGCGCTCTCTCTCTGGCTAACCTCTACACACCAAGGTAGAAGAGGTTTGTTTGTTTTGTTTTAAGGACCATATCTCATCACAGTGCACTAACTCCAAAGCATCGGCGAGCATCCAAATGTGTGTATAAAGGAATCGCACAGTCTATAAATATTTTTGTATCGGGTAGGTTTTCTTAATTGTGTAAACTTTCGCACGGCAGCGGCCGTATGGCTTACTCTTTACGATTTCCAACTGCCGAGTAATTTTTAACGTGCGAAACTTGTACACGGGACCTACTATTTTTTCGCCCTGGTCCAATAAGGCTAGCTATCCGGTCTCACTACTCAGGGAATCATGGGGGACTAAGACATTATTAATACAAAGTGGTTCTGAAAAAATTCCATCAAGAATATTCCCTGTACTGAGAACCGGTGCCAGTGCCTTTAGAATTAGATGCGGATGCCTCTTAGCCACTCTGGTCCCTGGGATAGGAGAGAACCGACCAAGTAAGAAAATGTGTTTAAAGGAAATTCGATGTTCGCTATTTGGCGCCGATGGAACATTTCGGTGTGTACATCTGCGATCGAATTAAAAGATAATGAATATTTATTACCATAGAAAGTAACAGAGGATATAAGTATTCACTTCTTTAACTTGCCCATCAACTCTATATTATTTAAAGTATTTTTATTCTAAACATGGTAAACACAAGGTTTTTAACAACATAACAATTGTACTAATAAAAGTAATAGATTCTTTTGTGCCGTAAATAAATATGTGTACTGAATTGATAAAAAATAAAACTAAAAATGATAATCTGTTATTTAGTTTGATATTTTATTAATAGTTGAATTGTTCCCCTTTTAAAGTTAATTGGATGGTTTCCCCTAACTCCATTATATCTGCTGCCTAAAGTATCATATGGTCAAGTTTTTTTGTTTCTTTTGTTTTCACTTATTTCCGAGATTAGACATCACGTCAAAACCTGACAGGAGGTGTGATCTCCCGGTTATAAGTCGGGTATATTGTGTACATTTTTATAAGATTTTGACCGCTTGACTGTTAACTCTGTCCTTTTCTTTTTAAATTTAGCGGGGGTGGGTGTAGGGGTGGGGGGGGGGGAAGAGGGGGGAACCTTTATTAACCATGAAAAGGTGTATTTCTGTGAAGGACTGCTAGCTGGATGTTTGGCCGTCACGTCATAAGTTTATTCAAGTGTTGCTGCTTATTCCATCCATATACTTATTTATTTATATTTTCTAAGTGTAATGATTTTACCTCTATTTCTATTATTGCCAGTGTACCGACGTGTGGTTATAAGTACTACTAGCTGAAATGAAGATCCATGTGTGTTTTTTGTTTCCTCTTGTGTCTACCGACAGTGTGGTCTTCCTTAACTCCAGCTGATTCGATGTATGGTGTCTAAAATAGCAATAAGTAATTCTCCTATTGGATTGTTTATTGTTTGACTGTGTTGATTTATTTCATATGTCAGGGATAAACTGTCTCTCTTGTTCTACGGTTTTGGTTCGTTGTTGGTGGACTGCTTTATTTTTCTAGCCGTAGTTATATAACTGTAATCTCTGTAGTCAGTTGTTGGAGTTGGGGTTTGATGTGTAGTTTCTGCTTACTTGACAGCGTATTTGTTGTCAATTTATTTATTGTCTTAGTAAAGGTTTAAACAATCATTCGCATACCACTATGACACATATTAATAATTGCACAAAACATATCTGAAAGCGTTGCAATTCTCTATCAGTCAGACTGTCACGTAGCGTTTAAAGGATAAGAGAATTATTTAGAGGAAATAATAGATCTGATGTTGAAGATTTGGCTCAAGGAATCCCTGCTGGGTTTTCCCACTTCCGAAGGGTGACGAAGAGGGTAAATTCTCCTAACTCGACCGGTCTGGAAAAGATTGTAAGGAGATATTTGGTCTCTCGCTACCGTCGTCCCCTTCTCAGTTATCTATTATTATTATTCTTTAAATTATATTATGTTTTACGAGCCCCCCCTCCCTTATAAAGGAAGATAAACATCAGACAATATGTAACATCTAATCGAAGGAACAAAGCATGGGGTACAGTATATACACCCAATTGGTTTATTGCAATAAAATGAATAGATGGTGAATGATAGTATTGTCGATGGAATTAGTGTCTGCTGTATGTACTATGTGTCTCACAATTCAAGTGTGTTTCATCATGGATGACAAAACTAGGCATTGATGTGGTGAGTTCCCTTTTTCGTGGAACTTAGCTTTTCAGCCCCTGGCTGATAGTGAAGCGTGGTTAGTTCACCGGTCTCCTGACGTTGCCCCAGGTAGGTCTTGAATGGTTCGGATTTGCCTTCTGTGTGCTCGACTCCGTATTCTGCTCTGAGATTGGACTGTCGTGCAAGGCTCCACCATAGACTGAAGACAAATACGACGGCTTCATTAATTTACTAGCTTTAGAAAGCAGTCTTTCCCTAAGCCGTCCCTCTGCCAGTCATCTCAGATTTTAGTCTCTAACATCATATGTCTAGAGTCTAATCTTGAATTCAAGTTTCTCCTGTCTGTCCTTTATTATATTTCTCTGCCCCAGTGGCAGTATTATAATTCTTTAGACTGATTTATCGTCAACTTAACCCGATGAATTATTATAAATGTCAGTTAAACCCACCAAATTTATCATAGAAACGTCGGCAACAGTATTCTAGTTCTGTGCCTCTAGCCTAATCGTCATGTCAATTATGATGAATTTAACAAATAATTGGACACCCGTGTTTTAGAATTGTCTGACAACATTATCACACACTCATGTCTGGTCGCATCGTCATATAATTTATAATGAATATATGTCACGGTCTGTCAACATTATCGTTAATATTAATTTCCGTTAGTCTAAGCGTCGGGTCGAAAATAATCAAATAATATGGAAATTAATAGCTATATATATATTCCCGTTATACATTATTATGAACATGTTGTACATATCCCGTGGGATCATAAAATATACCCGATCACATGTGGCTGGATGTGATCGTAAAACAAAAATATGAATAAAGTAAACATACCAATCTTGCGTCGATTTTGCAAGGTACTACACATTTCATCACATTATATTCTAGCGAGATTTCACTTACCTACTCAAAGATGGACGCTAACCCGCAATTTAGACACGTGGCTTCAGTGCTTTTAATGCGAGAATTCGCCGATCTGGCTTAGGTCTAGCTTTCTCGAGGTTTCCGGGGCAAGTGAAAAATGGCCGTGTTTGGCGCACTTTTAGCGGGACATTTCCGCTTGGACACGTGATCCGTAGCGTGCATCATGTGACCTTAGCCTCGTTTAGACGCTCCAATCAATAATGTTAAAAGTCACGTGATGTTTTCCTAAGTGGCCTAAACTGGTTCTCCCCAAGTTCAAGCAGTCCTAAATTAAAACGGGTTTCTCGCTACCGAGGTCATTGGTCAACAATGACGTCGTATCTAAAAATAGCGAGGAGAAAATACCGAACGCTAGGAAATTTTCCGCAAGTGACAATTCCCGGGACTTTGCGATCATGCATTGAGGATGAGAAAAAAATGATGTCACGTAAATAATAAAAAAAAATGAAGAGAAGATTGGGCAAGTTGTCACACAAGCCCCTCCTCAAGTTTGACGTACCGTCCAACTCCTCTGGTCCTGTCTTCCTCTTCTTTTTCAGTTTCTCATATCTCCTCGGTTGCGTCAGGATGTCTGCTAAAAAAATCTGCCCCTACGTTGTTCTTCCCAGGTATGTAGTCTATGTGAAATGAATATGGCTGCAACAGTAGTGACCATCTCATAAGCCGGGCATTAAGGTTCTTCGCCGCTGCAAGAAATATCAACGGTTGGTGATCACACTGCACCGTGAACTTTTTCCCGTATAAATATGGTTGAAACTTCTGCACAGCCCATATTAGCGACAGACATTCTCGTTCGATGGTAGAGTAGTTCTGTTCAGCAGGGTTCAATTTCCTACTAGCATATGCAATGGGGAATAGAGTTGCAGAAGGTCTATCACTAGGCTGCAGGAGAGTGGCCCCTATCCCTATATTGCTAGCATCTGTTCGCAGCGTAAAGTTCAGAGTTAAGTCAGGCAGTCGCAGAATTGGCCTAGCGGTGAGTTTCTCCTTCAGCAGCGTGTAGGCATTTTCGCATTCCGCTGTCCAGGTTACTTTGTCCGGGTTCCCATTCTTGGTTAATGCGGTCAGTGGCGCGCTCAGGGTATTAAAATCTTTAATATATCTCTGGTAGAAGCCACATAGAGACACAGATGACCTGACATCCTTTTTAGTCTGGGGTCGTGGGGCCCGCTGTAACTTCTCAATATTACGTGCATCTGGGAACATGCATCCATGCGAGATGGTGTGTCCCAGGAATTCTAGTTGCTCGCAGGCAATTTGACATTTTGTAGGGCGAGCGGTGAGTCCTGTTTCTCTAAGTCTTTCGAAGAGTAGGGAAACTGCGTCCAGGTGCTCCTCAAAGGTGTTCGTGGCGATAAGTATGTCGTCCATGAAATTACTTATCCCAGGGTGGTTCAGGGGTTCCAGTAGCTTCCTCATCATACGAGTAAAGACGCTTGGGGCGTTGCTTAGCCCAAATGGCAATACATTAAACTCGTAATGCCCCTCAAAATTACTAAATGCTAACATATGTCGAATTTCCTCTTTTACCGGGATCTGGTAGTACCCTTTGCTAAGGTCTATCTTCGAAAAGTATCGCGCTCTACTCAGCTTGGTGAAAAGCTGATTCTGATCAGGTAAGGGCTCCGCTTGAAATTCCGTTACAGCGTTGAGCCTTCGGTAGTCTATGCAGAGGCGATGTTCTCCTGTGGATTTTCTAAGCAACACCACTCTCGCACTATAAGGAGACTCTGATTTTGAGATAATATTTTCCTTAAGCAGGTACTCGATTTCTTCACTCAATGCCTTTGCCTTAGCATAAGGAACAGGATAGTTCTTAACTCGTACCGGGGCGAGGTCTGTTAGCTTCATATCAAATTCTATCAGGTTGGTCATGCCAGGTTTATCCGTGAGTGTACTAGTGTGTTTTCTCAACAACTGTTGAACCTGTGCCTGCTGATCCTCCGTTAAAGTTGAACTAATCTGAACATCTTGATGAGTTTCGCACTGACGAAGAGGGTATTCACAGGAGGTCAGGGGTTCTGCCTCAGTTTCCGTCGCAATAGCCAGTGTCAGGAAATGTGCTGGTACTGCACCTGGTCTTTCATAATATCGCTTCAGCAGGTTTATGTGGTAAATTTTCTGCTTCCCCTTTATGGCAATCTTGTAATTGGTGCGCGACATTTTCTCAACAATTTTATATGGACCTCTCCACCCGATTTGCAATTTATTATTGCTACTGGGCAGGAGTAATAATACCTGTTCTCCTACTTCTAGCTATCTATCCTTCGCAGTGCGGTTGTAGTAACGCGCATGTTTACGACGGGCACGGCGTACATTTGCCTTTGCCAGTTCCCATCCTGTTTTAAGGCGTTGGGTCAACTCATTCACGTATTGGGATGCAGAGGTGACCGTCTCATCAGCTTTATCATCTGTCCAAGTACGTAACAGTGCCTCTAAAGGTCCTTTTATAGGTCTACCAAACAGCAATGTGGCAGGAGGCATCCCAGTAGAATTGTGGGGTACTTCGCGGTAAGCAAATAGTGCTGCGGGTAAGTATTGATCCCAGCTCTCTGGTTTTTCCTGCGCAAGTTTCCGAAGGATGGAAATAAGGGTCCCGTTAAACCGCTCCACCTGGCCATTTGCCTGGGGGTGGTAGGGAGAGGTGTGGATATGTCGGGCCTGAAATATCCTAAACACTTCCTCGGTGAGTTTTCCTCGGAATTGGGAACCATTATCTGTCAGGATCTGTGACGGAAACCCTAGCCGAGTAAATATGGTGAGCAGAGCCTCAGCAACATGCTTGGAATCACAGGCGGGCATAGCAATGGCCTCTGCCCACATGGAGCAACATTCCACTAACGTGAGTATATAACTGTTTCTCTTTTTGCTACGAGTAAGTGGACCCACAATATCCACCGCTACTCGTTCGAAGGGTGTGCCCAAGATTGGCATTTCTCCCAGAGTGGCTGGGGCCGTCCAGTGTTTCGGCGCTGTCCTCTGGCACTGCGGGCATGATTTCACATATCTCTGGATATCGGCGTTGATACCTGGCCAATAATAATGACATGAAATACGCTGAATCGTGGCACTTATGCCTATGTGGCCACTGAACGGAAGGGCATGGCCCATTTCTAGGACCTGCGCTCGGTATGCTGATGGAACCACAAGTTGCCCATGTTCCTGTCCTCCATTTCCTGCTTTCCGATGCAACAGACCATTTTTCTTGTAGAAGTCTCCCTTTTGGAGAGGAGTGTGCGCTCTCGGTAGTTTTTTGTAGCAGGGTGCTAGAGATTGATCCTCCGTTTGTGCCTTTTTTAATTCCTCAGGAAGGATGTTGGGTGGGGATTCCAACTCCGTATTCCGTTTGGCCTGTCCTCTAGTGGTGACAGCCGCCACAACCAGAGGGTGAATGGGTTCTCCCAAGAACACATACCTACACCCTAAGATCAAGGGATAAATAGGGTCGTCCAAAATCGCTGCTCTGATTTCCCCAGTCACATATTTCGATTTGACCTGAATCTTGGCTATGGCCAAACGCATAAGTGCTGCACTTTTAGTAGGTCCTTGTATTTCTATAGTGTCTTCTGTCATCTGGTCAGGCTTGACTAAGGATGCACAGACAACTGCGTCGAATGCAAGGCCTGTATCATAAAGGCAGGTCACCTCTTGGTCATTTACGAGGACTTTCTCAACGACCGGGGGATGTCGGGGTTTGTCCAGAGGTTCTTCCGGTCCATTTCCCCTTGCGGCACTTTTACGTAAGCAGGCAGCATGATGAGGTGGGTTTTTCCGGTTGCACTCCTGCGTATTGTGGGTGATGGTTCTACACCATTTTTCCCCTTGCCTCTGCTGCTGGAAATTTGATCTCTGAGTAGTCTTGTAGTCTGGCTTGTCATGCTTTTTGAAGTTAGTATAGGGTGGTTTCACTTGGGGGTCCATGTGTGACTGAGCTGTCTGTCTAGGTATGTAACCTGGTTGTTTCCGTCTGGGTGGTGGATTCTCTGATAGTGCTGCCTGATATCGTTCCGCTAACTGGACTATGGATTCCAAAGTGCTGGCCCCATTCTCTGTCAGGAATCTTCTCATGTCGGAAGTCATGGTGTCCTTCATTTGTTCGATCATGACCATTTCCTTCAGGCCTTCCCAATCATGAGTAAAATTCCCTAGGGCACCCCACTTCTCCACGTAGGAATCCAGTCTAGCGGCAAATTGAGCAAAGTTCTCTCCGACTTCCCTCCTAGAGTTACGGAACCTCTTCCTATAGGCGTCAGCATGTAGCTCATAGCGAACCAATAGTGCCTTTTTCAGAGAGTCGTAGTCATCCTGTAAACCTGGAGGAAGCTTGCTATACACGTCATAAGCAGTTCCTCTAAGCCCTTGCGACAGTTTCAGGTTCCACTTGCTCTTCTCCAAACCAAACGTGGTGGCAAACTTCTCAAATTTGTCCAAATACCTATCGATCGAGTCGGCTTGTTCCGAGAAAGTTTCAAACGGAAACGTCAAGGGTCCCAAGTTTGACATGAGTGAGGATGGCAAAGGTCCTGTGCCACCTGCGTGCAAGGAAGGCATATCATCTGACCGTGGCGATAGGTTGCCTGAGGAGGTAGATGCGGTCGCACCGGCTACCGGTTCAACTCTTTGAGCTTGTCCCTGCATCTCTAACTGCTTCATCTTCAGTGCATGCTCGCGTTCATCTCTCTCGCTTCTTTCCCTAGCGTCTACAGCTTTTATCCTCTCATCTATTTCTGCTAACTTTATTCGCTCTTCTCTTTCATCTTTCGCTGTTTCTCGAGCGTAATACTTATCAGTCTCGACACTGACATAATTTGCAAGGTCCACCCCACTATAACCTAGATCTCGACCGGCCTCCCCTAGTGCTGCCTTAAGCTTAACTATTTCAGCCATCTTTTGCTGTTATAGTCCACACTGAGTAAGCTAGTGCTACCTTCCAATAGTATTTCTAACAACAAGTAAATACTAATTATTTATCAGACTGCTGTAGAATGAAATTACTACAGTTATGGAGACTTAAGGTCTGTAATTCAATGAAATACAAAATCATAAACTAACTTAATTAAACACAACATATATAAAGGGATTCACCAATCAATGCCTGAAATTCTAGAAAAAATGTTTTCTGTCTTTCTTGAGCTCACTGTGTGAAAATACATGTGTTAAAATGGTATACTGTAATGACTGAATGAATGATACTATCCCAGAGGTATGATAAAATACATAAGTTCAAATCCCGGACCGAGACCCCAGTGTCACGAAGCGTTTAAAGGATAAGAGAATTATTTAGAGGAAATAATAGATCTGATGTGGAAGATTTGGCTCAAGGAATCCCTGCTGGGTTTTCCCACTTCCGAAGGGTGACGAAGAGTGTAAATTCTCCTAACTCGACCGGTCTGGAAAAAATTGTAAGGAGATATTTGGTCTCTCGCTACCGTCGTCCCCTTCTCAGTTATCTATTATTATTATTCTTTAAATTATATTATGTTTTACGACCCTCCCCCTCCCTTATAAAGGAAGATAAACATCAGACAATATGTAACATCTAATCGAAGGAACAAAGCATGGGGTACAGTATATACACCCAATTGGTTTATTGCAATAAAATGAATAGATGGTGAATGATAGTATTGTCGATGGAATTAGTGTCTGCTGTATGTACTATGTGTCTCACAATTCAAGTGTGTTTCATCATGGATGACAAAACTAGGCATTGATATGGTGAGTTCCCTTTTTCGTGGAACTTAGCTTTTCAGCCCCTGGCTGATAGTGAAGCGTGGTTAGTTCACCGGTCTCCTGACGTTGCCCCAGGTAGGTCTTGAATGGTTCGGATTTGCCTTCTGTGTGCTCGACTCCGTATTCTGCTCTGAGATTGGACTGTCGTGCAAGGCTCCACCATAGACTGAAGACAAATACGACGGCTTCATTAATTTACTAGCTTTAGAAAGCAGTCTTTCCCTAAGCCGTCCCTCTGCCAGTCATCTCAGATTTTAGTCTCTAACATCATATGTCTAGAGTCTAATCTTGAATTCAAGTTTCTCCTGTCTGTCCATTATTATATTTCTCTGCCCCAGTGGCAGTATTATAATTCTTTAGACTGATTTGTCGTCAACTTAACCCGATGAATTATTATAAATGTCAGTTAAACCCACCAAATTTATCATAGAAACGTCGGCAACAGTATTCTAGTTCAGTGCCTCTAGCCTAATCGTCATGTCAATTATGATGAATTTAACAAATAATTGGACACCCGTGTTTTAGAATTGTCTGACAACATTATCACACACTCATGTCTGGTCGCATCGTCATATAATTTATAATGAATATATGTCACGGTCTGTCAACATTATCGTTAATATTAATTTCCGTTAGTCTAAGCGTCGGGTCGAAAATAATCAAATAATATGGAAATTAATAGCTATATATATATTCCCGTTATACATTATTATGAACATGCTGTACATATCCCGTGGGATCATAAAATATACCCGATCACATGTGGCTGGATGTGATCGTAAAACAAAAATATGAATAAAGTAAACATACCAATCTTGCGTCGATTTTGCAAGGTACTACACATTTCATCACATTATATTCCAGCGAGATTTCACTTACCTACTCAAAGATGGACGCTAACCCGCAATTTAGACACGTGGCTTCAGTGCTTTTAATGCGAGAATTCGCCGATCTGGCTTAGGTCTAGCTTTCTCGAGGTTTCCGGGGCAAGTGAAAAATGGCCGTGTTTGGCGCACTTTTAGCGGGACATTTCCGCTTGGACACGTGATCCGTAGCGTGCATCATGTGACCTTAGCCTCGTTTAGACGCTCCAATCAATAATGTTAAAAGTCACGTGATGTTTTCCTAAGTGGCCTAAACTGGTTCTCCCCAAGTTCAAGCAGTCCTAAATTAAAACGGGTTTCTCGCTACCGAGGTCATTGGTCAACAATGACGTCGTATCTAAAAATAGCGAGGAGAAAATACCGAACGCTAGGAGATTTTCCGCAAGTGACAATTTCCGGGACTTTGCGATCATGCATTGAAGATGAGAAAAAAATGATGTCACGTAAATAATAAAAAAATGAAGAGAAGATTGGGCAAGTTGTCACACAGACCATCAGTAGTTATGTCAGTATTACTAATCTATTCCAGTTAGATCGTCGGTAGCTCTGTCAACATTACAGATCTGTCCCAGTTATCTCAGCCCATCTGTAGTTTTGTCAACATTACAAATCTGTCCCAGGATGATCATCTGTAGTTATGTAAACATTAGAAAATATGTCGCAGTTATCTCATCCCATCTGTAGTTCTATTAACAATATAAATATGTCCATGTTAGCTCAGATCATCTGTAGTTCTGTCAACATTACAAATCTGTCCCCGGCATTCATCTGTAGTTCTATCAGCATTACAAATCTGTCCCCGGCATTCATCTGTAGTTCTATCAGCATTACAAATATGTCGCAGTTATCTCACCCCATCTGTAGTTCCGTCAACAATGTAAATATATCCCAGTTAGCTCAGCTCAGCTGTAGTTATGTGAACATTACAAATCTGTACCAGTTAGCTCAGCTCATCTGTAGTTCCGTAAAGATTGTGAGGAATCAGTTGTGCACTTTTATAACTTTCATCCTCTCTGGCAGTATCACTTCTTTTCTTCATTTTCCTCACCGATCGTCCTATGCTTTGACATATTTTATGCACCTCTGCTCTTGCCACTCCCAGACTTGGGTACGTTTCGCTATGTGAATCATCGTAAGCTTACTAGGCAGGTCAGCAAATAATTTATCACCTTAGTCGTCTAGTCACCTTTGATAAAGTCGATCTTTATTGACACAAGATGGTAGCGCACTATCGATGAAAAGAAAGCCATATTGTCAGTCTGAGAATCCGTCTGACGGATTTACGCAAACACAGGTGATAAGACGTAATCGTTTTCGCTGGCCCATCTTTATATCAATATTACCGATAATGTGTCTTTGGAGACATTATTGTGGGAAAGCATCTAGACAGGAAATGTTCACATATTTGTTTGTGAGTTTGCATAAAGATGCAATCGGAAGTATTACTGCCTTATTAGAAAGTGGTCACGCATTAGAACTTTAAAATGTTATATTTCAAAACATGCGTTGGATATTATGATTTAACACCCCGACCCTTTTAGTTCTAAAGAGTTTACCATTGGCTTAATGGGAGAGCTTGAATAGACTTTGACTTTCATTGGCAAATTCGTCGGAAGTACAATCTGGGATTTGAACTGAAAAATGGAAACATAATCTAGCGAAATCGGAGTCACAAATCAGACTGCATCGCCACGTCAAGCTAGCAATTCACCAGAGTCAGAGAGAACGATCGGACAAAGGTTTCCACAATTAAAATTATAAGTGACAGATTGAAGTATTTGGGCAACTTTGAAACCCGCAGTTGTAAATACCAAACTGGAAACTTAAAGGACCAGGACAGAGTATTTGGGCAACTTTAAAACTTAAAAGTAAACCCGCATTTTTAAATACAAAGACTGGAGACCTAAAGAATCAAATCACCCGTCATAAGAGAACAATTAAAATTTCCCAGACCAAGTGATTCGAAAGCATCAACTTGCTGTGTCTGATCTAACTGTGCCAGGAGATTGTGTTCCCAAAAGTTACTTTTGGGTAAGTGTAAACATTTATTTTACCATGTGAATTTGACATGTTTTCCTTGTTAAGTGGTTATAATTGAGGCTGGCAACCTCAACATATGAAAATAGTATATTCATAAACAATTACAGCAAGCGCTGGTGTTTGGTTGGTTCTAATTCACTCAAACAATCGAAAGCAGCAGATACCCCAGACATCGAAAGGAGCAGTGATGAATGATGATTACGTCACATGTCGCTAAAGTGTATAATATCATTTTGTGACATATATGTACCTTGTTAATTGTAATTCAGGCAAATCATTGCAGTCACGCTGTCCAGGCACATATTATCGCAGTTCAATAACCAGAAGAATTACGGTAATTTGTAATCATATTGAGGACATAATCAAAGAGTTATACTGTGTATTCTCTTGGAGAATAATTATTCAGAGAGGCTAATTATGGTAGCTGGACAGCGAGACAATGCGTCTGTTAATTTGCAACCCACAAATGTACTTTGCTTAGGCATTTGTTCTTTTTATTTTGTCTAAAGTTCGTGGAACGAAGCTATCAGACTGTACGTAGTATGAAGCTGCAAGTCTAAAGTTCCTACGCCACTAGCTGTGAGTTAACAGCAGGGAATCAACACTAAACGCCTACATTGGACGGGTTGTGTGGAGAAGAGCCCGCATCACAAAAGAATTGGCGAAATCACGGCTGCAGGACTCACTTAGACCAGCTATGTTTATTAAGGAAACAGCAAGAAGACAATTGTTTTTATAAAATCCTAAACCGAAGTCTCAGTGAAGAAAATTTTTTTTACATCTAAAATTCACCATCATTTGACCGCTATCTTAACCTGTCAAGATTAATTGATTTTGTAATATGTTACTTGTTATTTTAAAACGAAACAATGGTAGTTGATTCAGTTATTATCGGTATGAAAGAAAACGTATGCACAAGACCCTTATGTATATATATATATATATATATATATATATATATATATATATATATATATATATATATATATATATATATATATATATATATATATATATATACATCTAGACATGTATCTACATCTATAGTGCAAATACATATACAACAAAGTTAGCTGAATTTACACCAGCTGGGGGCTTGAACGGGCTAAAAGGATCCAGTTACACGGCCATTGAGTCATATTGGGAATATGGTGTTATGCCCATATATTCTTGACCATCGGCACACTAGGAGTGTTGTGGTCAGCATCGCGCCGGCGGCCTTAACCTTCCCAGAGTTGCTCTGGGATCCAATTCATGAGGCTGGGTCGAACGGGCTAAAATCATTGCTTAATGCTTCACAAAAGGCGACGGATCAGATATAAGTTAATAGTGTTCTGCCCTATGCAGCATTCTTCTTAACTTCTGAAAACATCTTGTGATTTCTCTTGAGATAGAAGCGTCATTATCCTTCTATCTACAACTCTGCCAAAAGTAATCTTGTCCAAAGGTAGACACTTCTGAAGACTTATATTAGATACTCTTGAGTGTTGGCTACTGGTGGACACCTATTGTAGAGCAAATTGAAGGCAATCCATGACAAACATTACACATCTGTTATTGTTATTGTCAATCAGTTTCGACTTCACTGCACTCCGTGGCAAATTCATAAGTGTCCAGTCACCCTCAGCAAATGTGGAAGAGTATGAATGCTAATTGTACCTGTAGCACACTGGTTGTACCTACGACGAATGCATCATCTCTCACGTCCATGTCTACTAGTCCCACGTTTGATGCCAATCTCCAACAGCCTCAGCCTTGTTGATTTATCCATTGCAGTGTCATTATCCAGCAGACGATCATTAATAGCCCTTAGATGTATCTCTCCCCTATCCATGTCCTGTGTGCCCACCTTGGGTGCTCTCGAGGCCAGCCAGCTCTCGCATTGTCACGTGCCGCTGCATGACCAGGACAGTAGATCCACACCAGTTCTTCAAGACTTGAGGCTTCTATGTTCCATTCCTACCGCTGCTATCCATTCTTAAATTTCCGAAGCATGGCTTGAGAGTCTGACAATATAACTACTCCGGTTGATGGAGTTTCAGACAGCAAGGTTAGTGCTGCAGTAACTGCCTCTACCTCCATTCTCATGCTGGAGGTTGTTGTCATGAAGGCTCCACTCTGTTCAGCGACGACCCTGCCCTTTATTCACGCAGAGAAGCCCCATCCTGATTTCTCACAACGAACTACAATGGCGTCGTCATCCCCAGCATGATCACTTATCAGCTGATCAATCTCCAGCTCTGCTTTTCCATTGCTGCAAGATCTTTACTCTATGAAAGGGCCAATGATGACCTGGTGGTAGTTTATCTTGATTTCCCCTGACTTACGCCACTCTTCCCCTTTGGATACATTTTAAATCCTGGTCACCTGACTAATCGTAGCCTCTGCCTGTGCCATCCTTGACATCCCCCTCTTGATTCTTGTTCCTTTCATGTCAGCCACATTCTCATGTAGGGTGTGTCTTTTGCTAGTTTTTACCCGCATATAGGCTTTTGCCTGGGCCGTCGCATATTTAATAGACAATAATTCGAGCGTGTATCTCATTGTCACAATGGGGGTATCACGCGTACATCCCAAAACTACTCGCATCCCTTCATTTTCAATGCGTTCCAGCCATAGTTTTTAAAGCTGCCAGTCCTCACCTGCTCTTCCCTATGATCAGTTCGACATAATACTTGAATGATGTCCCACGATCAAACGTTACTCCCAGATACTTATCATGTCTTGGCTGTCAATGTTCTGCCCACTGAAAGTGATGTCTGGAAGGTCTGCTTTCACTATGAATTTGTTGAAAGAGCACCACATCACACAGGCCTTGTTGGGATTGACCCCTGATCTGCTTTCCATACACACATTTAGAAACCGCCTCTAGTGTCTCGTGTATGCCTTGAACCATTTCCTGTCTGTCTGAGCCAGTGCTGCACTTAAGTATGTCATCTGCGATAGTTAATGTTGGTCCCAGTCCTGGTATTTACATTCTGGTTGGTCTCTCCATTGTGTTTGTTTGTTTTTGTGTTTGTTTTTGTGGGTGGGAAAATGCCTTAAAAAAATGAGATGCTCTGGTTACCTCCAACTGGAGTCTGGCCAGAGTTAGCAACAGAAGCAAGACTTATTCTACAGCACATGTAAAACTGACTAATTGTGATGTGGCAAGGGTAAACATATTAGTCATTAGTTCTAAGGCAAAGAGGGTTTAAATGAAGTACAGCTTACACTCTGTTCGATAAGGCCTTAAAAAATGAATTCAGAGACGCAGTAAACAGGGATAAGAGTTAGGTTTGGGGGTTGAAACGAAGAAAACATGGCCGCAAGTTTGATAGGGCCTTAAAATATAATTCAGAGACGCATTAAGTAGGAGTAATGTTTACGTTTAGGTATCCTAAACCTAACCCTAACGACGTTGGCGACCTACTGGGATGACATCAAAGAAGACGGCTCACTGAGATTCATTTCAACCAGGTTTCAGTATCCTAAGCCTAACCCCAATCCCTAATGCTTACGATGCTGGCTGCTTACTGGAATGATATAAAAGAAGGCGGCCCACTGTGCTTCATTTCAACCACCAGGGAGTTACAAGAACTATCTATTAGTAGATGTGGTAGGGGAAGTAACTGATGGTTTAAACTAGGACAGTTAGGTATAAGCAGTAAAATAAAGGGCAAGAAGGTTATCCAAGGAAGGTGCGCATATAGCCTCCCGGAAGAAAGCTAGATTAGTGAATAGAGTTCACGGTGCACGCTCTTAGGGCTAGGGGCATTTGACAAAAGAAACATTCGAGAAACGCCAGTTAGACAGGCAGGTCGCACGAAAATAGGTAATGGTTGTGCAAGGTGAACCAGCCATCTTGACAGACATATGCTTGCTCATATACGTTTGATAACTCGATGATCTGAGGTGGACAGACTCAGCGGCATCATACAGTAGAAGATAATAACTAAAATTAGCAGACAAGTAAAGAACGAATTTATGAAGGAAATTCGTTACCAAGAGAATTGATCATCTTGACGAGATATGTAGAGATTCTATAACTAAGATGTTCAGTGGGTCAGCCTTGTGAGGCCAGTGATATTTACAATATTAGGAAAAGTATTCATCCCCGGAGATGCCCAGTATTAACAATCAATAACCTGAGCGTTATAAGAATATTTGAATAGACGATATTAATCAAGGAAGTTATAAATACTGAATAAGACAGAATTATCAACAAGAACATAAGAAAGAAAGCTCCGTAGTCATAATCAAGTAGACTTTGTATTCAATGAAATTGTTCTGCAGGGCCAAGTGTGATGGTCGATATGCTATATGACAACCAATGTACATCTTGTAAATAAACTGTGTTTCGACTAGACCAGGACTTAGCAATCTTCATGCAAAGTTACGTGGATAAATGTATTGATGTTGTGGTAATCTACTAAATACAATATCTAAATTAGATTATAACAGTATAGTGCATAAAGTCAAAGATAAGAAAGTACTAAAAATTTTCGGCGAGAATCGTAAGTTGTCGCCAACGCCTTCAGCGTATTATTTGATAACGCAATGGCCGAACCAAAAGGGTACCCTACTTTTCAAATTCGTCATTGAGACAAACGTTCCACTTCCCTAGGTCAACTAAGTATTTGCCTAAATACATTGTAGAGGGGAGGGGAAACGGAGAAATCCCAACGCAAATCACGTCTCACATTGTTCTAAAAATAAAACTACTTGCTAGTATTGCCTTAGGCGGTTTTTAAAATTACGATGAAAAAGTTAGAAAAAGTGGACACTACGATCAGGAAAACACGCTTAGCTCTTATTGCGAATGACATAAACTCTCGTAATTAGCTTGAAAGTGCATGAGAAAAGAATTGAACGGGAGGTAGTTTAAAAATCAACAACTAACATGGAAAAAAATATAGAATTTTGAACCAAGCCGCTTAGCCCCATAAAAATCATATATTCGTGTACCTGAAGACTTGCTGACTAAGAATATGTTATCAATTATCTAAATAGTCCATTAGATAATCAAATATTGGTAATAATACATAGAGAATCAGAGATACTGTCAGGTCAAGTCATATCTGCTTAGATTGGATAGCATATTTTTTAGGAAAAAAATTAGGGGAAAGATAGGCTAAGATAGTACGATGAAGGGGATTGGGTGGAATTTGAAGTAAGGCGAAATATTATTGGCCGACCTCGTACTAAACAAATATTACCCGAGTAACGTAGTAGAAAGTTGAATTGTATTTTTGAAAGACTTTGTTTACAAGTGAAATATGGATAATCATTGGCCAGAGTAGTTGATATTGGGGGAAAAGTATTAGGTGAGGACGCCATTTTATAACAAAATTTTGAAAAGGAGCGATGAGAGCAGGCTTGTGCTGTGCACACAATATTTCTCAAAAGCCTGGACAGAACGGCAGATCAAAAGTTTGCCAGTCATCGTTCACTTGTGTATTTCATTGAATAAATGTGGGTCCTGGGTACTGACGTTAATGTAGTACCAAACGCTTGAGAACTGCTCGATTCAGGACTCTGTCTGAATACTTCGAGCCCATGCTAGTGGCCATTGCCTATCAAACAGGTGAAACAGATTGTCAAGCGAGCAGAGGAAACGATCTACCTGTATTCTCCTGCCAAGTTAAGTTCTTGTTCGGCACCTGGCAGCTCAACTTAAAAGAACTAGAAAGTGATAGTGAAGAAAACTGTGAATAGTTATTAATATTTCCACAAGTGACAAACGAAAACAAACATAACTTAAAGGGAGTGATTATAACCAACAACCTATTGTTGATACCAGTATTACCTCAACGTAGAAGAATACAACTACACACTTATATTAGAATAATATTGTATGTATGGACAGAAGATCTACTGTGTTATTGGACTGTTGTAAATGATTCTTTTGATTTCACTTTTAATTGTCAGTCCTGGTTCAAAATAAATTAGAATCAGGATAATAAATTGTAAAAAATTCTATTTAAACAAATTTCAACCACTGTCTTAAATAAGATAGCCTTTTAAAGTGTCGTTTTTATGTTATTGTTGTAATACTGTTGGTTGTTGTGGATAATAAACTATTTGTTTTGTATGTTAGTTGGTTATTGCACCCTACACTCTACATGCATAACCCTAGACACTACACGAAGTCATTTTATATACTAATATAGATTAAGTTTGAATGAGATCAAAAGGGTGGTAGCGGAAAGGTACTCTGAAAAGTTTACAATACTATTTGTTAAATTCAGAGACCTTCATAGCTGATCTCATTTAATACAATAATAATACATAACAACAATTCATAACATCAAAACCCACCACAGATGTGACACTCTGTCTGTTTATACGTTTCGTCGTTCACCGTTGAAGTAATGAACCTGGATGACTGCTCGTAATTCAATACATTATCATTATTCCTGTAAGCATAGTGCACATTTGTGTCCTCAATGAAATTTTATTTTTTATGTATTTTATTGACATGTCTTATCACAGAAGCCCATGTATTATTTTTTTTTTAAATGCCTGCCAGACATGTGCACCAGCTGGTTCTTGGTACGAGAAGAAAGACTGGAAACTTCATCAAGTGGAAAGTGAAGCAAGGCTTTGATATAAATTGTGAAGGTATTTACTTGTGAAACTTACTTTATGTTTCCCCTTGCCTAAACATTTATACGAGTATTACATGTAATTTTTGTTTGTCTCCATAAATCATATTTGATATTTTACTAATGTAAACATTTGCCTCTTTCTAGAAGTTAAATGTGATGGATCTGGTAAAGAAATGTCTAAATGCAAATTGAAACCATATGACCTTGAGGTTAAAATTATCAAAGAAATGTCAATGCAAAGATCATGTTGGAAAAAAAATGTATGCTGTGCTACGGAATGTAATTACTTATTGCTGCTATCAAAAATTGACTCTTTGAAGATGTGGTTGCGGCTGACCGACAACTATCCCCAGAATCAGTATTGTTCTGCTGGCCAAGATGTGTTTGTGAAGCAACCTTCTTAAGAAATGGATATGCTACTGGGCATAACAAATGTATCCACACACCCCTACCCTTTAAATTGTTGAACACAACACTTGATACCAGAATATGACAGGTTTAAAAATCTGAAACTGTTGAGTCCCTGTGAAAAAAAGGTTGCCCAAAACTCAAATGAGAGTCTTCATTCAGTAATTTGGAGTAAAGTGCAAAAGCAAATCTTTCATTCAAGAAAGCTTATGGAATCCTGCCTTCTAAGTGATTAGCAGAATGTAATGAAGGAACTGCTATACTTATCAAGCAGGCTCTAGGTTGAACATTGGAAAACAGTTTTGTTGACTTGTAGGAGCAAGAAAGCCAAAACGACTGGCGCTTACCTCTAAAATGGAAGACAATTGTGTTAAGACAAAGAAAACATTGAGGCAATAACCTCAATAAAAAGCCCGACAGAAATATTCAAATAAAGCTAGACATGCTACTGGTATATTCTGAATAAAATTTAGTAATTTTTGGGGAGATAATATTATAAATTTTTGGTGGTTATAGTTTCATTATGGAGAAAAATTAGATGTTCTCAAAATCTATTTTTCTGTTATATATTTCGTATAACGTGCACATGTATTAATTAATTGCCTTGAGATTTGGCACATGTACTGTCCATAACATTCTAAAACTTTTATCAGATCGATTTTTTTGAAATCTCTCAAACATTTGATTTATTGAAAAAATGTATGTACAATTTAGCAAAATGTGTTACTATTTGTAGACGCTACGTTCAAAGCCCTGTAACTTTGGATCTACTAAAGTTATCATAAATCGAATCGGAAAAAAGTTATACATTATTATCATAAACTTTCTGTCAAAAATTGGTATCCAAGCTTAATAAATAAAAATGCCTTAGTAATTTGTAATAGGACAATATAATTCAATATGGACGCCATTTGCATGACAACCAATGATACCTTACCATCTTATTATTTCATATCAATGGTTGATGTAGGTGTAGCGTGGTGTGTATTGGGGCAACAACGACAGTAGTTTTCCCCAGAAATAGCCTATGAGATATTAGGTAGAAAGTTTCCAGAAATTGGTACCTCTACAGAGATATTGTGCAAACTACTTGACAAAGTGTGGGAGAGAGAGGAAATACAAGCAGAATGATGGAATTAGGTTATCTGGTCAAGTTGACTGTGACGAGTCTGAATCCTATCTCGGCTATCATCAAAACATTACACCGTACAGAAATTCCAAGAAGTCAAACAAGCAATCAAAACAGTAGCTCGGGTTACACAATGCTGATAATTTGTAAGGCCTTTTAGTAGGAAGACGAGAAAGTGTAGATGTTGACAATTTTTCGAAAGGCAATGTGCAGAGATGAACGAAATATTGCTGCGGGACGGACATCCGGAGTCAGAGGTTCCTACGACTGTCTGTAGTGAAAGCAGAAAGGAAGCCACTGAACCAGAGTTAGGGCACTGTACGAAGCACGGCCAACGACCGAGCAAAGTAGAATCAATTTGTTGTTGCCCTACAAGACACCACCAGGCGTGATGACCACTGACTGCTTTGACGGTCGGTGGCTAAGGATCAAAAAAGAAGAAGCAGTCAGCTGGAGGACGCTTTTGTTGTTCTGAGCCTTTGTGAAATGTGAGAGGATCTTCAACAGTGCCACCTTTAAGATTGGAAGAACCGCAGATGTGTGATTCTTTCCAGTTCCATTGTTGGGCCAGGCCTAGAAGATCATTCGAAGATCCGTAGCCTTGTTTGGGACTACGTGTCTTTTAAAAAAACCATACCACACAAAAGAAATTAAAATCTTAAGATTATAAGAATCTAAAGACTATGGAACATATAACCTACGAGTTAATCTCTACAAGTGAACATTGAAATGATGACACAAGTCTGTGGTGTTAAAGAACATAGCAAATGCCATTATAAATTGTAAAAGAATATTAACATTTGTTCAAGTTTAGCACCGAGGAAAGACAGTTTTCATCAAAGACAAAGAAAACAGATGAAGATGGACTTTAATTAACTTTAAATGTAATATCAATACTTGACTGTGAAACCATATATTTATATGAGTTTATTTGAAAATTAGCCAACAGAACAAAGAAAGATCCTGTACATATATAAATTATAAATTGTACCAACAGTCTCTATGGAATTATTTAAGTTTGGTTTATAATTCTTGTAGGTTAGTTAATTACCCCTAGAAGAGCCACAGTCTAAGGTTAGTCTGGAGAGAGGCATCATAGGAACCTAAGATAGTACATCACCATCTCATCTAGGAACCTATACAGCTTGACTATACCTTTGATGTCGATACACCATGTCTTTTCAGAGAATGGGGTATTTCTTGTAAGACCAGTCTCTTATCTGGCACTATCTTGGTATCAGCTGATATATCTATTTGTCCAGGATATTACCATCATCGTTATATCTTTCATCTCACTACACTGGTGTCTCAAGTCAGGGATATGCTGGGAGACAACCCACTGGGCTTTCTTGTCACCATATATTAGGGTTATTATAGGATCACTTTCATCTTCTGTGCTATTTTGTAGGAAACATTTTTGAATAAGAATTATTTTTTGGTAGGAATAGCAAAATAAAATATAAATCAATTTAAGTACCATTGAGTACTATAAAAAGGTGTGGTATTTGTAAAGTTAAAGTTGTCTTTTATTGAGTAATTTAATTAGTTAAGTATTTTGGTTTGGTCAGTAAGCAAGGTTAAATGTCTGCCAGTGCATTAGTCTGTGATCATGGCAGATTTAGTAAAATTTAGATCAGCCACTCTCCAGATGGTAAAGGAGTTGGGTTTAAGTGGTGATGGTCTCATTCAGTATGTCACAACATAGTGTGATAAGTTCACATAATTGAAAAACGCAGACTCTTATAGAAAGAGATTTAGAACTTCGAAGCTTCATTCAGCAGAAACATACCAGCAGTTTTCAGCAAGGTTGGAGTGTTACCTGCTGAAGTGGTGTCAGTTGGGAAACTTTAATCAGGACTTTAAAGGGAACAAAACAAATGTCTATGTTAGAGAGAAGATAAACACCTATGCAGGCCACCAAGAACCACTTTTGTCAATAGTGAAACGTCGAAAGCTTGCCTGGTTTGGGCATGTAACTCGTCATGACTCCCTTTCGAAAACGATCTTTCAGGGAACAGTCGAAGGTGAAACGGAGAAGAGGAAGGCAGAGAAAATCCTGGGCTGATAACATCAAAGAATGGGCAGGACACGGTTTTTCCACACTTGTACGCATTGCTGAGGATAGAGAGCAGTGGAGGACCCTGTCTGCTGATGCTTCCACAATAGCACCCCTACGACCCATGACGGGTTACGGGCTGTGATGATGAAAGGGAACAAGGAGATGATATTAATAGAGCAGCTCCAGGAGTCTACGTCTCATGAAACAAGGACATTCCTAATTGAACAAAAGAGAAAGATGCTAGATGAAATAATCGCTTATGCTGAAAGTCATAAGATGGCTCACACTTTGACTCAGGGAACTAAGAAGAAGCCAGGGGAAGGTTTCAAACCACCACAAAACCAGAAAAGGTTTGATATTAAGGACTAACCAAATAAATCCAAACAAAATTTTGACAGGCAAAAATTTGACAGGAACCCTCAAATACAGGAGAAGAAACCCTACAAACAGGGTGAAAAGTGGTGTAAAATTTGCAAAATGGAACAACCACAATATTTGGGACTGTAAAACGTAAAACCCCACACATCGCGCTGCATGCCTTGCAACAGGGAACAATGGAAAGAGAGAACTGACAACATGTCAGAATAGCCCTCGTCATCTCCCTGTCTGTGAGGTAGTAACTTGTAACGGCACTAAGATTATGTGCTTAAATGATATTGGATTGGACTTCGACTCGGTCGTGAGTTCTACCCTGGTGCATCCAGATCAATGTGCCACAGAAACAGTAAAGATACAAGGAGCTATCAAGGAGATAGCAACCATGACACTTCCCATGGCAAGGATCAATGTTAGGACTCACTATGTGGAAGGGGTGATTAAAGCTGCAGTAACAGATGAACCCATCTGCCCTCTGCTATTAGGGTGTAGATATGTGTTTTTAAGAGATCCCAAAAGACATGTGGTCATTGCAGCAGTACAAGGCAATCTAGGAAAGAGGAGGACAGCTCAATAAATACTCATCCAGAGAAGATGAAAAAGGCTCAGGCTGAAGATAGCACATTAAAGCCTTGTTTTGGCAAACTGCCAAAAGTTCATAACCCCTAACAAAAGGCGCGTTTTACATGAAGAATGGACTGTTATACAGAAAAGCTGGAACCGGACCAGATGGCCATGGACAGCTGGTAATACCATCTTCATAAAGGGAAAAGGTTATGGAACGAGCACATCCTGTACCTAACAGTTGGATATAAAAAAATGGTACCACTGGTCACAGGATTGCAGTGCAGTATTACTGGCAAGGTATCACTTGAGACATAGCTCGGTATGTGACTGCTTGTTCAGAATGTGAAAATGTAACCTCAACACGTGGGGAACACCAACATGACCTGGGGAAGCATTGGGGCGGATGAAGGCTTAAAAATAAAAATCAAAAGGTAGATATAGTGGATAGGAGAAAACCATCTCACAGACAATTAAACAGAAAACCAGTAACTATGGCAACTCTCAGTAGTGCACCGAGAGTAAATGTACAAAAGGCCATTCTGGTTGAAATAAGCTCGAAACCCCACGTCCGGGATTAAAATAAAAGTGTGGTTAGTCAACCACCTTTATTAAGAAAATTGCAGGGAAAACCCCCCAAAATAGGTAGTGGAAGATTGGGTTGTACGAACCTTTTGACGAGTGAACAGCCAACTTCATTATATCGCCCATTTGTTAGGTCCAAATCTAAGCAAGTTCATTAATCGTTATAAGTCCGGGATGAGTAAGAGATTATAGTGGTTATCCCTATTGTATCAGAATCTTCGAGATTCTGAACGCTTCTCACTGCGGCTGAATTTACTCGTGAGATGGATTTTCTAAGCTATTTTGAGCTGTGAGCGAAAGTTCTCGGGGTGTTAGCCCCACGCAAGTGTGATTGGCTGGGGTGTGCTGGGAAAGAAGAGTTTAGTGTCAGAGTGTGTTGCCGAGCGAGTGTACGGGGAAGATGTGGAATGTTTTTCGATGTGTACCAGTGGGTATGATTTTGGTACAGGCATGGTTTCTTATGGATTATGTGTGATTATCTGCAGATAAGATGTACTTTATTTAAGGAGATGTTCCTAAAGCATTTGGGTGTACAGGCCAGTGTTTTGAGACGTAATATATTTGAGGCCTATAGCTATTAGTACTGCGATTGTCAGCAGTCTTCTGGATGGATTATACAGCGCTGAGACGTAATATATTTCAGGCCTATAGCTATTAGTACTGCGATTGTCAGCAGTCTTCTGGATGGATTATACAGCGCTGAGACGTAATATATTTGAGGCCTATAGCTATTAGTACTGCGATTGTCAGCAGTCTCCTGGATGGATTATACAGCGCTGACACGTAATATATTTGAGGCCTATAACTATTAGTACTGCGATTGTCAGCAGTCCTTCCTGATGAATTATTATACGTTAGTACTACGATGATGAACTCCTTGATGGTGAGCAAGGTCAAACATCAGAAATGATAACCACTAGCACAGAAGAGGAAACCAATGGTGATGAAGATGACATAAAGATGGAAGAACTGAAGGCAGCACTGGAGAAAATCAAGATGGGCAAAGCAGCAGGGCATGATGGTATAACACCAGAAATGGTTAAGTACATGGAAGCATCAGGCTATCTGTTACTCTTAAGGGTCCTACAGGCAGCATGGTGCAACAAGACCATACCAAAGGATTGGGAGATTGCCATCATAACACCAATTTTCAAAAAGGGTGACAATCGACAGTGTGGAAACCATAGAGGCATATCCCTTCTCAGTGTCCCTGGAAAAATCTACTCTAGAATCCTAGAGCAGAGACTCCGACGCATAGCTGAGCCACAATTGGATGAGGTCCAGTGCGGATTCCGAGCAAACCGAAGTACTCAAGACCTAATCTTCACACTCAGACAGCTGAGTGAAAAGGCCCTTGAGTATAAGAGTGAGATCCATCTTTGTTTCATAGATCTGGAAAAGGCGTTTGACAGGGTCCCTTGGAGCAAACTTTGGGACTGTTTGGCAAGGAAGAATATTCCAGCACCTCTGATTCATGCTATACAGAGCTTCTACAAGTCTTGCAGAAATTATGTGAGGACAGCAAACCATAAGTCAGAAGAGTTCAGGACCACCACTGGTGTAAGACAAGGTGATATCCTATCACCTTACCTCTTCATACTCCTTATGGACGATGTCATCAAGGCATGTAAGGAGAGAACAAGAAAGTATTCAGTGGAGTACTGGAAGATGAGACAGGTCTATATTTCAGAGCTGGCATTTGCTGATGATGTTGCCCTGATTGCTAAATCAGAGGCACATCTCCAATCCAACCTGCAAGTCTGGAAGGAAAAGCTGGAGAAGAGAGGGATGGCCATAAGCAGCTCTAAAACAAAATCCATGGTGATATCACGAGAAGAAAGAAGACATCAGATTAAGCTGGGAGAACAGGTCATGGAGCAGGTCGACCACTTTAAATACCTCGGAGCTATAATAGACCAAAAGGGAGGCATCAAAGAAGAGTTGGCCACTCGAAAAGCAGCAGCTGGGAGACTTTTTCAGGCCATAAATCGAGGATTCCTCAGCAAGAGAGAGGTTGGTAAGAAAACGAAGATGGCTGTATACCGCTCCACCTATGTCCCAGTCTCGACATATGGATGCGAGTCATGGGCAATGACTACAACCCATGAAAGCCAGATCCAAACCTCAGAAATGAGGTATCTGAGGAAGGTGGTTGAAGTAACAAGAAGAGACATGGTACGCAACCAGACGATACGTCAAGGCCTAAATGCCACCCCCTACAGACCCAAGTAGAACAGTCCCAACTAAGATGGTTTGGCCATGTCTGCAGAATGGGAGAAGATCGGCTACCACGACAAGCATGGAAAACAAAGAGCCAAGGATCCAGACCCCGAGGACGACCCAGAGTCCGCTGGGAGGACAACATTAGACAATCTTTGAAGGACCGAGGACTAGAATGGAACCAGGCCAGGAGGAAGACAGCCGATAGAATAGTCTGGCGCTCTCTCTTCCAAACCTCTACACCTCACGGTAGAAGGGAACGACTAAGTAAGTAAGTAGGTAGTACTACGATGTGGATCCTTTTTGTATGCTATTATAAACTGTGTAATATGCTGTATTTCGTCTATGTCGTTGTGACCGTGTTGTGATATAAATAAACTGTTCTTTAAACGTCAACAACCGTTTCAACGCTCCATGACTCGTACGTGAGCTATCGTGGTGTGAGTGACTGTTTCCACACACCCTTCAAACATTCCAGACACGGTAACAGCACAGCAGTACACATACGGATGATTAGCCTGTGTGGCGTGATATATATATATAGCAATCTTGGGTTCCAATCATAGTTTTCCAATTGCAATCCTGATTTTGATAACAACATTAGTTTGCAACAACAGATATACGCTTACAACAATGGTGATAGCAATACTATCTGATTGCAACATACATTTATTATATGAGAGATGAGATCAATACTTCGGGTTGCAACACCATTACATTAAAGTTGGGATGGCTCCGGCAACGTTATTATTTGGCCGGCCCATCAGAGGTCCAGTGGAAGCCTTATTGAGGACATGGAAATATGAGAAAGCAAAAGAGATTGTAACCTTACCCTATCAGTATGGTAACGAGTTGACATCACGTCTACAAACTGGCTGGAAATTAGCAAACGAGAATCTTCGTAAAGCCAGAAGGAAACGTGCTGCATATTTTAACAAAAAGGCGAAGGATATTGAACTAGCTGATGGAGAGAATGTGCTTCTTTTTTTACCCAGCAGTAACAGCAAGCTACAAATAGAATGGCTGGGCCCATATACTGTTCTAGAGAACTTGTCTAGAACCAACCACGATAGACAAAAAGGGAAAGGAAAAAGTCTATCATGTTAATATACTCAAGAAGTATTATGATAGAACTGCTTCTGAAAGTCCCTATTTGATGACCCTGGCCCCAGCTACTGAGATGAAAAATGAACCTCTAACCTCATATGAATATCCTTTAAGACCCTGTGAACCATATGAGCAGGTAAAAGTCAGTAATCACCTGACGAAAGGACAGAGGGAGCAGACTCAGAAAGTTCTGGAAAAACATGCGGACGTGCAAACGGACAAACCAGGGCGCACTAATGTAATGGAAAATAATATGAAGTTACTAGACCCAACTACGCCTATGCCGGTCCCAAGCCCGGATGAAAAAGGAGGAGGGCGGCCTGCATGGTGGCCGTAAGGAGGTAGCCCCTCCACCATGCAAAGGCACAACAGGCCAATCACCTGTTTGTCTTAAACTATGATTACGAGCAATACAAGAGAGAAAACCGGACTGATTCTAAAGGCGACGAACTGGAACGGACTACGACTTATGGAACTTCGAACACAAGAAGTATAAATGGGAAGGAAGAGGAGCTGGTGGAAGAGATGAGGAAAGCAAAACTAGAAATCCTGGCTATAACGGAAATGAAGAAAAAAGGACAAGGAGTCATGGATCTCGATGGCAACACGTTGCTCTACAGTGGTGTACCCATATCTGAAAGAGCTAAAGAGGGCGTGGGTTGCATTGTGGCTCAAAATCAAAAAGATAGTATCAAGGGATGGAACTTTGTCTCGGAGCGCATTATGGTTGTAAAACTAAACGAAGGAGAAACCATAGTCAACCTGGTCAAAGTGTATGGGCCAAATGAGGATGAGAGAGCAGAGGTCAAGGAGGAATTCTTTGAGCTGCTTCAAAGGACAGTAGATGACTGCCTAGATGAAGTTATCATGCTCGGAGATTTTAATGCCAGAGTTGGAAATGACCATGCTAGATGGGGTGGAGTTATCGGAAGATATGGAGAAGATACTCTCAATGACAATGGAAAGCGACTCCTTAGATTCTGCAGTGAGCGGAATCTGATCATTACAAACACAAAGTTCCCCCATAAGCGCATACATGCATACACTAGATGTGAACCAAGAAAGAATGAGAAGTCAGTGATCGACTATGCCATTGTTCGGAGAAGCTCATTCAGATATGTCCGAGATGCAAGAGTCTGGAGGGGGCCAGAGATTGGAAGTGATCACTACCTGCTAACAATCAAACGAACAACTGAAAGAGTTGCTTAGCCTAGGAACTGCCCAACATCACGCAAGAAACCAAGTAAACGAGCAGGAGAAATAAGCATTAGGACCTACAAGCTGAGAGAGCCAGAAATTAAGAACAGATATCAGGGGCGTATTGCTACAGCAGTGAGCAACACAGAAGAACGACCTGATGACTTGGAAACCCTCTGGAATAAATTCAAGGATATCATAAAGACAGCTGCTGCAGAAGCATGCAGTGAAGTCCGACTTGGGAACCAGAGAAAGAGGACACCTTGGTGGACAGAGGAAGTCAAAGAGAAAATAAGAGAGAAGAAAATGGCATGGAAACAATACTTAGGAGCTAAAAACACAACAGGACAAATGGAAAAATATAGAGAATATGTGACACTCAGAACAGAAGCAAAGAACAAAGTGCTAGCAGCAAAACAGAAGTCATGGGAAGAATTTGGAGAAAAGCTAGAAAAAGATGCACAAGAAAACCAGAAATTGTTCTATAAGACCCTAAAGAACATGAGGAAGGAAAAACAATGCCCTCTCAAATTTATAAAGGACAAGCAAGGCAAATTGCTTACTGCCCCGAAGGAAGTAATGGAAAGATGGAAAGAATATTTCTCAGAACTCCTGGATGGTGAGCATGGTGAAGCATCAGAAATGATAACCACTAGCACAGAAGAGAAAACCAATGATGGTGAAGATGACATAAAGATGGAAGAACTGAGGGCAGCACTAGAGAAAATCAAGATGGGCAAAGCAGCAATGCATAATGGTATAACACCAGAAATGGTTAAGTACATGGGAGCATCAGCCGACCTATAAAAATAAATAAAGAAGTATTAGATTAACCAACCAAAAGGTAGTAAAAGCGCGCACCACTCTGCGATAGCAGATTTTGCATATCTGAAGTCAGTTGATCTACAGAAGCCAGTTTGTACGGACGTAGCCCTAGTCCATCCAACTGCTGGTCTTGAAGTTATCAAGATATCAAATCTTGTGAAGAAAAAATGTTTATATAGTTGGGAATTCATATTACCCGTAAGTAAATGCTTCGTGTGAATTTTTCATTTTTCAGAAGACAACCTAGTTAGGCCAGAAATGCCTAAATGTTGGAGAACGAGCTGAACTTATAAGAAATGAAACGGAGCTCTTAAATGTCAAATTAGCTCAAATCATAACAAAGGTAGAGGCTCAACTGTCATTTACCCCTGAGTCGGATAAATCTAAGAAGCAAATGAAAAGGAACTAAGCAAAAATACTTACCCCAACTTGGATACAAATACAGGGAGAAATAATAAATAACCACAAAGACGCATTTTTATGAGGATTTGTGAATGCATGCAAGTGACTTTGTTTGGATTGTATATATAAGATAATAAACTGTTTTACTGGATCCCTGAAGACTTTCTTAACTACCTCCTGTTGAAGGTTTTACAGTGAATAGTGAACATAGAGTATGCTAATAAAAGTCACAAAATATAAAACACCACAGAGGAATTCTGGAACGGACTTGTGTACAAACATCATCAAGAATAACTATCTCTGGCAGTATACCAGTATCTTGACTTGAGTGATACAATAAACAAACACACACGAAACTTGAACATATTTAGCTCATCAAATTCCTATTTAGTACATAGTATTTTACATATAAAAAACTTACACTTACTCACACTTTCACGTGTACGCTTAGGTTACTGTTTAGACACTCCGAAATGAGTCAAAGCATTTAAGAAGATACATGAAGAATAGAAAAATACATTGAATCTGCACCTATATACCTATATATACATACACGCACATACATACATACATTCGTTGATTTTTTTAAAATTTTTTATTTGTAATTCTTTTTCAATTTACAAAAACCAGTACATTGTATAATACATATAAACACTCACGCGTACTTACACTCATTGGCACACTTAAAAGAAAATTATCAAATAAACTCGTTCACACACACATTGGAACTTCCACTCATAAAGCCACAAATGGCTATAATTATTAACATATGTACAGTCAGTTCTGGGTTGAAATTAGTTCCCTGCCAACTTATCCCCTCCATCGCTCCCCACCCCCAATCGCTTCAAACTCTAATATATTGTGTTTTTTGAAGGTATAATTGTGAGAATAAGTGGGCGCTGTACTGTTTCCCTTCAAACACTGCGAAGTTCCTACATATCCAGACTAAATATTTAAATTCCACTAGCAGGGTCAAAAGTTTCAGTACTACTTGTTGTGTACACTTAGATAGGGAATTCAGCATGATAGCTCTATACATGTGTAAAGGTTTGTTTGTTGTAAGCTAAGGATGTAAACTTTTTATACTATGGTCTACGGGAATTTACTGGCTGTATTCTTTTTGGTACAAGTCAGATTTAGTAGTTACCTCCCTAGGCTTGCCATTCGTCTATTTAAGATTTTCTAGAACAGTTAACGAACAGCTCGTGTGAGCTAAACTCACGTCACGCGATTATTTGCGCATGCGTGATGATTTGGCGGGACCGGAAGACTGTATCTCGACACAGTCTGCCCGGGGTTTTTGAGCTGAGAAGGTGTTCAGCGATCCTTTTCTGACTGTGTGAACATCGAAACAGAGTCCTCTGTGTGATAAAATGTTTGAGATTTTTCCCCTGTTGTAATTCAGATATATTTCTGAGAGCCAACGATGGCGAATGTTTTGTGTTTGATTCTTGGAGGTTAGTGAAGGTAAAAATACCCTTTGAACTATTTTTTGTAACCAAGATCTTTATATTATTATGATGCTACCAGCCCAAGATGGTTGGCGGTCATTGAGGTGACTTTCTCCTAGTGCGGAGGAGAGTTTATGAGAATATTGATATTTGAAGCCCGGACTTTATCCGGCTATATTGCCCAAAGATTTACCTGACATGGTTTTGTCGGAGGACACTCAGAGAACAGTAGATATTTGAAGCCCGGCACATATGTGGCTAATTTTGCCAGAGTCTCTGTTGTACTAGATGCAGTGAACTTATGTTATCTACATGAGGTGGATGTACTTGAACCTTGTCCTAATGACAGTATGTTTGTTTGATGTTAACGTGATGTTCGTGCTGTAGTGTAATAAATAGTTGGAACTGTACTAGTTGCTTTCAACATTTCCTGACTTGGATATGTGCGTTTTGGTGTGTGTAAACTGTCGTACTCTAGGACTACCCGCATTCGCAAATATATATATATATATATATATATATATATATATATATTTATATTTATATTTATAATAGTCGGCCATCAGTAAGCCCGACCATACTGACATTGACATGTCACAACTTACCACCACATAACAACTACTACTTGCAACAGTTACCAACAACTATAACTGCGGCATGCAACAGTGGTTAGCCAGCGTTTAGGGGCTATCATCAATATAGTGCAAAAAACGGTTGTCATTATCAGCTAGAAGTACCCGTTGGTGCCGGGAAGTTTCTTCAACACCTTACTACAGTAGAAGTCAGCCCTTGTTTCCTGTCGAGTGTTTAAGGAATTCAATAAAATTTACAGAGTGATCATGGCGAATTTGTGTGCACAGTTACATCAATCAAGCTGCAGTGTTGCCAGTTCAAGTTCCCAACGAGCAACTCCAACATGTCGGAAAGCTGAGCAGTGAAACAGACTTGGATCCTGCAATATACAGTCCTATAACCTTCAGCGGTGGATCCTCTGGTCCTTGGACTGTGTATTAATGTACATCATTGCTGCTATCCCGGAGGCCAGGTTTTTTTCAATAGCAGATAAGTGGCTATATGTTGTGTAAACTGTGCCTCTATATGTGTTGTGATTAAGCCTTCCTCTCAGCATACTCTATTCATATGCCTTGTTTTTTATGTCATACATGTTTCATTTCTGCGGGTTTGGTTGGGCGGAGACTGTCGTAGGATATCCCACTTTACCGAGGGCCTACGACAGCGTTCTTTAGGGACTATTGCGAATTTCCCGCAGTGGAAATTTCCAGCGACTTTTTGTTACTGACGTATTTTGTCCTTTACGTTGGTCTTTCGTGATATTTTTGTTTAGTTGTGACGAGATGTTCTGCGTTGTTTTCGTATAGTTTTTCTCTGTTCTTTAGTTTTGATTAATTTGTTTGTATTTGTCTGCCTCCCCTATTCTATCGTTTATTTCTTTACAACTTTTCGTTTATACACTGTGCAGTCGATTGTTTTGTTAGTATATTCGCAGCTGTCATTACAAGTTTTGTAATATTCTGCTTTAGTTTTGCTTTATTGTTTTGTTGATTCCTGTGAACGTTGTAGTGTGTCCTTGATGTTTTGCCTTTGTCTTTCTAGTTATTATTATTCATTGTTGTTATACGCTGTCAATATTGTTATGCACTATAAGTATATAAGTGATTAATTATATTATTGATAAGTAATTTTTATACAAGTTCTTTGACAAAAACTTGTCACCCACTAAGTTGGGATAAAGTGAGTTTCTCATATACGATATTTACACAGGTTATTGACCTCATATAATTAGACATAATGTCTACTTTGAATTACTTTATTGAGCAAGGGAGATCCCTTAGAATGACTGATGAGGAAGTAAGAGAGTTTGCTCTTGCTGAATATGCCAAGGCGCAGAAGGCTGAAGAAATGAAACAGAAAATGGAAGAAAAAAGAATTCAAATCCAAATGGAAGCTGATGAGAGAAAATTCCAAATGGAAACGGAAAAACAGAAACTAGAAAGAGAGGCTGACAATAAAAAATTAGAAAGAGAGGCTAAAGATAAAAAAATACAAATGCAAATGGAGGCTGAAAAACAGAAAGTAGAAGCTGAAGAGAGAAAACAGAAATTAGAAGCTGAAGAGAAAAAGATGCAAATGCAAATGGAGGCTGAAAAACAGAAAATTTTACACGACGAGAGAGTCTTAGCTATGGAGCTGGAAAAAATAAAAGTGATAAATATGAGTAATGCTCAAATTGAGACAAACAATCAAACAACGTCTAATAAGGCAAATACTAAATCATATGATATTAAATTGCCTGTTTTCAACTCTGACTGTGACGATATCTCGTTCTATCTAAATAGATTTGAACTTTAATGCGAATCTCATAAGATAGAGAAATCGCAATATTGTGAACAACTTAGGAAGTTATTTAAGGGTGAAGCTTTGAAGACTATAAGTATGTTAGTGGGTCCTGACGCAAATAACTATGATGTGGTCAGAGCTGCCTTGTTAAAAAATACCAACTGGATGAAGAAGGTTATCGCCTACGCTTTAAGTCTCTATTGCCGGAGACAGGGAAATATTTTTCAGATTTTATATCTGATATTAGCCTTACGTTTTCACGTTGGGTTGAACTATCAAAAACTGACCACACATATGAAGCTCTTAAGGACGTATTACTCCGGGACAAAATTATGTCGTCAGTGTGTAAATCTTTTCTTTCTTTCCTACATGAACGAAAGCCTCCAAACTTGAAAGATATGGAGCAATACTGTCGCCAATACGTGACGGATCATCCTAATATAACTGTTGGCAACTTTAAAGTCGAAGAAGGTTTGCCCGTAGCTTCGGCAATGCCATATGATCCTAATTGGCGCCGTAGATCTCAAAGTGCTGATCGAAACTTTGGTATTATAGATAATCGTAATTTTGGACAGAACCAAGGGGGTCTATCACGTAATGATTCTTCTTCTTCAAGGAACTGGAGACAATTTAATGGTTCTCAACATTTTAGTTCCAAAAATTATGGAAATTTTGGAAGAGGTAACTACAATAGAGGTTATCAACCTTTTAATAATTTTTCTCAGAGGCAGCAAAACCAATCAAATAGATATTCTGATCAAAGGGGAAATGACAATCGTAACTATGAAAACTGGGATTCAAACCAGAACAATAATTTCAATATAAGAAATAACAATAATCGCAATAGAAATAATAGACGCGATACATCACAAGATAACAATAGATCTACAAATGATAGATCGTTTCGCTAAGCTAACTTTGCTCAACAAGAGCCCCAGGTTGTTAATAATCAAGGTAACAATAATAATACTGTCTCTAATGCTATTGGTTGCTCTGCGTTCGATTTCGAGAGAGCATCTCAGTGCCCGGAGTGCACAACTTTGTTCCAACCTACATCTATAACTACCTTGAGTTGCGGTCATCCTCTACCCCCTCTTCCTGCCGCAGCTGCGCATGACATACGAGGGTCTCTTACTCTACATAAAGGATTGGTGAATAATATTCCAGTCTCAGTTCTATTTGATTCTGGATGTACGACTGTTGGGATTAGACAGTCTCTAGTTCATCCATCTTGTGCAACTGGTAATGTAGTCGAATGTGTGACGCTGGGACAGTTGAGACTTTTCCAATTGCCATAGTCCACATTGCCACACCATTTTTCACTGGTTATATACATGCATGTTTGCTCAGGGCACCTATCGCCGACCTTACTGTCGGACAGATACATGGTGTAAAGGTTTGTACGTCGGTACAAATTGCCGCTTGGGAACAGCAACATAATCTTACTGCTTCTTTTAGCCCAGTTCGACATACTTCAGTACGTCGTCGCTCTAACTTTGACTCTTCTTTAACTACTATTGTAGAAGAAGATCCTTCGATTTGGTCTGATACAGACACTAACTTCTTTTCTACGACTGAATCTACATCCAGTCATGTTGATTGCAACTTCTTTACTGCAATTACTAGCGTTTTCTTTGCCACATGTACAAACTTAATTGTTAGTACATACCTATACCTTATCAGTTTCTTTACTTTTCTTGCTGGGCCGGTTAGCTCAGTATCTTCGTCTTTTACGACTTTTTGTCGTACTTACTGCTTTTCTTTTAAACTTCGACTTAGGTTCAAGTTTTCCAATGTATGGTTTTGCATCTTTATTGTATGCTTTTTGTTTTTCTCTTTGCCCAGTACACAGGCTATGACGTCAGTTCAGCCGTTAGGATGTACACATTTATCAACTGCATTTCCTTTGTCTTGCGCAAAATCTCAGATTGTCAGCCATTATGACACTCTTGGTCATAGTTACCATCTTATAGATTTGCCTTTTGACGTGGGTATCATGTGTATACTCACGACTTTTCTTTACATAAACTACATGCTGCTATTTTTCACATACTTTTATAACCCTGGGTAATTCAGGATTCTGGACTAGTTGTATTACTTTCTCTGTTACCGTCTCTAGAGTAACGGAAGAAGGTTTGATTATCACCATATAGGGGTCGGACGTTTGCACGGCCACATTTGATAGCTAAGAATGTAGAATTAACTATTGTATATTATAAAATCCTACGGTTATCAGATAGAATTGTATCATTTGTATTTTCTCACAGCGAATCAGTGCTGTTATATGGAGGGTCTCAACAGTTTACCAGTTATTTCAAGATTAGACGTCCCTGCTTACCATTTGGCATTTGACGCTGCTTTGGATGTCTGTGGTGCCCTCTTGAGTACAGAACGTTCCGCGACTTCGGAATTCTCCAGATAGTTAACATTATTGTATTTTAGTATACCACATTATGTTGAAAGATATTGCATTATGATATGATATAACCTTTTGATGATAATATATTGGTGTCACTATACTGCTGTAGATTAGTATGTTATAAGTTTAATATGATAATGACACCTCTATTTTTGTAATTTATCTATGCGAGACATGTTGATATTGTTGATTTTGTTGGCATATATGAAGTCATATGAATGTAATTTTTTCTAGCATTGTAATGTTGCCAGCAGTTTATTGTGCGATTGTTGCACCCTATTTTTATATAATGGTAGTACTTTGAGAAAATAGTTTCTCTAACGTTTGGGGATAATTGTTTGTTATCACCAGACGCTCCATTGTGCGTCGGTATAGCCTGACATTGTGGCGTTATATATTTTGATGCTCTTCACCAGCGCATCATGTATGCATTATGAGCCTGTTGTGGCATGCTCATTATTATTTTTCTTTGGTGTGTATGTAAATTTAGATTGTCATGTACGTTGTTATATTATTACGGTATTCATTTATATTATGCATTTGATTACCATGTCTTCATTTTGTCTTCTTCATTCTTAGGCATTGCTTCCTGTCATCTTTTCTCTTTCCTTTCGTATCCCCATCTTGTCTCTGTTCACTCGTCACTGATCTACTTTTCTTATGTTATCTTGTCGCTCCATCTGCATTTCTCTTGTATTTATGATGTTTTATAGACTATACTTAAGTGTAGATATTTGTATGCTACCGTATTCATTTGTTTTTATTCGTTGTATTTTTTTTCAAAAAAATGATGTTTACATTTTTTTCCCCAGGGGGTGCGGTAGACTGTTAAGGTCTGTTTGTTGTAAGCTAAGGATGTAAACTTTTAATACTATGGTCTAAGGGAATTTACTGGCTGTATTCTTTCTGGTACAAGTCAGATTTAGTTGTTACCTCCCTTGTCTTGCCATTCGTCTATTTAAGATTTTCTAGAACAGATTACGAACAGCTCGTGTGAGCTAAACTCACGTCACGCGATTATTTGCGCATGCGTGATGATTTGGCGGGACCGGAAGACTGTATCTCGACACAGTCTGCCCGGGATTTTTGAGCTGAGAAGGTGTTCAGCGATCCTTCTCTGATTGTGTGAACATCGAAACAGAGTCCTCTGTGTGATAAAATGTTTGAGATTTTTCCCCTGTTGTAATTCTGCTACATTTCTGAGAGCCAAGGATGGCGAATGTTTTGTGTTTGATTCTTGGAGGGCAGTGAAGGTAAAGATATCCTTTGAACTATTTTTTGTAGTTAAAAACTTTATATTATTATGATGCTACCAGCCCAAGATGGTTGGCGGTCATTAAGGTGACTTTCTCCTGGTGCGGAGGAGAGTTATGAGAATATTGATATTTGAAGCCCGGCATTTATCCGGCTATATTGCCCAAAGATTTACCTGACACGGTTTTGTCGGAGGACACTCAGAGAACAGTAGATATTTGAAGCCCGGCATTTATGCGGCTATATTGCCTAAAGATTTACCTTACATGGTTTTGTCGGATGACACTCAGAGAACAGTAGATATTTGAAGCCCGGCACATATGTGGCTAATTTTGCCAGAGTCTCTGTTGTACTAGATGCAGTGAACTTATGTTATCTACATGAGGTGGATGTACTGGAACCTTGTCCTAATGACAGTATGTTTGTTTGATGTTAATGTGATGTTCGTGCTGTAGTGTAATAAAAAGTTGGAACTGTACCAGTTGATTTCAACATTTCCTGACTTGGATATGTGCGTTTTGGTGTGTGTAAACTGGGGTACTCTAGGACTACACGCATTCGTAAATATATATATATATATATATATATATATATATATATATATATATATATATATATATATATATATATTTATTTATATATTTATAATTGTCGGCCATCAGTAAGCCCAACCATACTGACATTGACTTGTCACTACACACCACCACATAACAACTACTACTTGCAACAGTTACCAACAACTATAACTGCGGCATGCAATAGTGCGTGGATTGTAAAACGCTAATTCTTTTTTTTCAAAATTTCTATTAGAAGTAATTGTACTACAGTATAAAAAAAACAATTGATCTTCTGTCTCCTGTGTATTGGTGTTACATAATTTGCATTTTGGGATGTTTTTCCATTGTGCAATAAGTTTTTGTCTAATGGGAGTCTTGCTATGTAATTATCTAAAGGTGACTTCGGGTGGGGCAACTGGTAACTCGTGTATGCTCTTAAAAATAGGTTGGTGATCAGTTATGAAATAATTGTACCCACGTTTTATCCTTGTCACTAATGAGACTTCTGTAAATGGAACGTGTGTTTTGTTGTAATGAAGATGTGTTTCCTTGAATGCTTTGTATGCATTGTTTGTAGAACCGTGGTAAAGTGCCAAAATGATGAGGTTTATTATTGTTGTAACGACACAAGTTAGATAATCTTAAACCAATATAATAATGAGGGTGATTATTGTTGTAACGACACAAGTTAGATAATCTTAAACCAATATAATAATGAGGTTGATTATTGTTGTAAGGACACAAGTTAGATAATCTTAAAATCCAATATAATAATGAGCCAGGGGTTATTGTTCAGGATTTTTAACGATTTCTCCTATGTACTTGATTCTTAAAGCTTTTATTTTTGTTGCTATATCTTGTAAAGATATTCCACCTCTATCTGTGGGTTGTATTAACGTTTTATGTTTTATACAATGTAAAGTGTTGCGAAATAAGAATGTTCTTATGAGTTTGTTTATTCGTGTTATCATTTCTTGAGGAATGGTTTGGACATTTGCTATGCAAGTCAATTTAGGTAAAATAAAAAGTGTTAATTAAAACCTATCTTCCGAAAATTGAAGTAGTTTTGTATTTATAACTTTTTAGTCTGTTTTTTATTTTCTCTAACAAGTTTTTCCATACCTCTGTGTTTCTTTGTGTTGGTGTGGCAGTGTATGTAATACCGTAAATTTTTATTTTATTAACTTGGAGCAACTGAAAAGGAAAGTCTGATCTGTTTCCCCATTTACCTATTCCCATTAACTTTGATTTGTGAATGGTTAACTTTGCTTCTCTGGCTCGTCAAAATTCATTGAAGGTGTTTAAAATATTTTGAATGGATGAATTTTTGGTTGGGAAAAATACCAATACACACCCAGTGACCCCCTCGGTAATTTTCTTTGACCTTGTCCTGGAATGAAAACACCCGTGACGTTTGTGTCTTGTCTAATTTTCTCTAACATGGGTTATATTGAAAGTACATATAACAAGGGTGAGAGTGATAAAATAACGGCCTCGTACTGCTAGTCTGACGCGTAATTAATCAGGTCTCTAAAAAAGTGTGTATGTGTCTTATTTTTCTCTGCGGCACTCTGCTCTGTCTAAATGCCAAAACAACAAGAGGAATGATCTTTAGTAGAGGGCGGATAGTTAAAAATGGGAATAAAAGTACCAAACCTCTCACCTCACGGTCAGAAGGGGAAGACTAAGTAAGTAAAGTAAATAGAAAAACAATAAATGTACAAAAATGAGAAAGCACTAGAGATATTACATCAAAAACAGTACAATAACAACAGCTTAACTATATATACAGATGGGTCTAAAGATTGACAATGAACAACTATTAGCCAGCAATAAGGCAAAGATGACAATGAACAACTAGGGGCAGTGTCTAAAGATGACTATGAACAACTAGGGGCAGGAATAGTGATACCAAAATTAGAATTATTCAAAAAAAGATTCAAAGTAACCAAAAAACACATATCTGCAGCAGCAGAATTAGTAGCAATACTCACGGATAAAATAACAATAAAACTTAGAAGAAGTACAGTGTAGTTAACAGGGTACCCACAGCACATAAGGCACCATTCTCGCGACTCACAACTCATCAATACAAGCTATCAATAGATCATGAACAACAGTCGCAGGCCCGTATATAATAAAAGAAATTAGATTACATTCAAAATCAAGCTAATTACTGCTGGATCATAAAGTCTGGAGTATCAAAAGACCCTATCGTCATGTTGAAGCACTAATGGGTAAATGAACTCGCTGACAATGATGAAGAAAGGAACTCATAACTTGGGCATAACATGATAAAATGAACTCGCTACATCGAAGCCAAGCGAACAAAAAGCAATGAAAAAAATGGAAACAGGGAGAGAGATTCAAACTAAAAAGTCTAAACAAGGACATATAACCAAAAGAATGGTGGAAAAATAGCATGGGATTAGAGCACAAAACCGACAGACAGTAACATGCATACCAATACTATCAATAAACAAAGTGTCAAATACAAGACGAACTAACAATACAAGACGAACTAACAATACAAGACGAACTGACAATACAAGACGAACTAACAATACAAGACGAACTAACAATACAAGAAGAACTAACAATACAAGACGAACTAACAATACAAGTAAACAAAAAATTCAAATAAAAGTCTAATAGAAACTAACAACCAGACAAGACGAACTAACAATACAGGTCTAAAATACAAGACGAATAACTACAATAAAAGACGAATGTTCAAACAATACAAGTAAATAAAAAAATGTCAAATAAAAGGAGAACTAACAATACAAGACGAACTAACAATACAAGACGAACTAACAATACAAGACGAACTAACAATACAAGTAAATAAAAAATGTCAAATACAAGAAGAACTAACAATACAAGACGAACTAACAATACAAGACGAACTAACAATACAAGACGAACTAACAATACAAGACGAACTAACAATACAAGACGAACTAACAATACAAGACGAACTAACAATACAAGACGAACTAACAATACAAGACGAACTAACAATACAAGACGAACTAACAATACAAGTAAATAAAAAATGTCAAATACAAGAAGAACTAACAACACAAGACTAACTAACAATACAAGACGAACTAACAATACAAGACGAACTAACAATACAAGACGAACTAACAATACAAGAAAATAAAAAAAACTACTCCGGCTCAGACTAAGAACCGGCTACTTTAGAATAGAGGAACCCATCTGTGAAGAATGTTATGAACCTAATAGAGGAATCCATCTGTGAAGAATGTTATGAACCTAATAGAGGAACCCATCTGTGAAGAATGTTATGAACCTAATAGAGGAACCCATCTGTGAAGAATGTTATGAACCTAATAGAGGAACCCATCTGTGAAGAATGTTATGAACCTAATAGAGGAACCCATCTGTGAAGAATGTTATGAACCTAATAGAGGAACCCATCTGTGAAGAATGTTATGAACCTAATAGAGGAACCCATCTGTGAAGAATGTTATGAACCTAATAGAGGAACCCATCTGTGAAGAATGTTATGAAACTAATAGAGGAACGCATCTGTGAGGAATGTTATGAACCTAATAGAGGAACCCATCTGTGAAGAATGTTATGAACCTAATAGAGGAACCCATCTGTGAAGAATGTTATGAACCTAATAGAGGAACCCATCTGTGAAGAATGTTATGAAACTAATAGAGGAACCCATCTGTGAAGAATGTTATGAACCTAATGGAACCCATCTGGGAAGAATGTTATGAACCTAATAGAGGAACCCATCTGTGAAGAATGTTATGAACCTAATAAAGGAACCCGTCTGTGAAGAATGTTATGAACCTAATAGAGGAACCCATCTGTGAAGAATGTTATGAACCTAATACAGGAACCCATCTTTGAAGAATGTTATAAACCTAATAGAGGAACCCGTCTGTGAAAAATGTTATGAACCTAATAGAGGAACCCATCTGTGAAAAATGTTATGAACCTAATAGAGGAACCCATCTGTGAAAAATGTTATGAACTTAATAGAGGAACCCATCTGTGAAGAATGTTATGAACCTAATAGAGGAACCCATCTGTGAAGAATGTTATGAACCTAATAGAGGAACCCATCTGTGAAGAATGTTATGAACCTAATAGAGGAACCCATCTGTGAAGAATGTTATGAACCTAATCGAGGAACCCATCTGTGAAGAATGTTATCAACCTAATGGAGGAACTCATCTGTGAAGAATGTTGTGAACCTAATAGAGGAACCCATCTGTGAAGAATGTTATGAACCTAATAGAGGAACCCATCTGTGAAGAATGTTATGAACCTAATAGAGGAGGCCAGCTGTGAAGAATGTTATTGTCACATAAAGATTATGATCAATAAATTGTCTATATTCTCTTCTTTTTCTACCCGTGTCCTTTACGTTATTATCGCTCTTTTATCCTTTTCCTGTATTTTCGCATTCGTTCGTTTGCGAAAAATATTTTCTTTCCCATACACACTTTACCGTTTTTCTTTCTCCTGCTGGTACGCATTCTATTACGTAGATGTCAGTCAGACGAGAAACTGTGAATATTCATCTATCTCAGACATAGGAGCAGACTTTTGGCTAGCATTTTCACCTGACACGAACGTTTCTCCGGCGTGAGGTGTGATAACCGACATCTGCACGGCGCAGAATGAGACATTTGTATAGTATTTTCCTCTGTCACGGCACTCTGGGCCAGTTTTGTTAGCAGTGAGGTGTTAACACGCGATGTGGCAGTTTATGGCAGGTCTTCTGGTTATGGAAAGTGTTAGTGAGAAGGGGAGAGATCGGCGCTGTTTCGTGTTTTCGAAATAACGTGGGACGTCTTTGTCTGTTTGATAGATATTAACCAGAGTTTGAAACTAGATTTCATTCGTACTCCTAAATCTGCAGTAGACAGATCACCAGACTAGAAGAAATATCTTGTGTATTGAAAAGTCTTTAGTTTCTGGGCAACATTTTGCCGAGTTCTAGACTACTATTATATTGAATGATTCTAGTTCGTGGTATTATTCTGTAGTTCTGTGCGGAGGTAAATATTACATATTAGATATCTAGTATTTTGTGAAGTGTTTAAAGTGTTAAATCGCCTATTTCATTTTCACTAGTTCTTTTGTGCAGAGAGAATTAAAATATAGTCTGTATTATTTTCTAGTGACGTGTTTCAGTGGAAAGCAGAATAAATTATAATTTCTAGCTTAAAACCAGGTAGCTATAAGGAATTAAATTTAACTGCTAAATACTCAGTCGAGAATATTTTAAACTAACTAGTAAATGCACTGATGCCTCATGAGTATTGACGAAATATATTTATATGTATTTCTAATTCATGATGATTGATTTTTTAAATATAACTACTTCACGGGAATTTAAACGATAAGTCAAGCGCTACGCTTGCAGTTTAAAATGTAAGTTATAACAAGTACATAGTATGTATAATTATTTTATATGTGTTTTTTCCTCTATTTAGTGAAGAAAACTGGGGTTAACCCAAACTTTGCCAGCGTTAAGTACAGAGATATCTGTGAAGAACAAAAACATTCTTTCCTTAAAGGACTTGGTGTATAACCTTTACAAGAACTTTAAAGATTTTAAAGAAATAACGGGCCTATTGCGCCAGATTTTATTCTTCCTGAGAAAACTTAAGTACAGTTCAGCCCTTGTGGCAAGTAAACTATTACAAACAGTAACGTTCCGCAAATTTTGTCAACTTGTGGTATGACCAAGAATTTTACCTTTTGATCGAAGTTACAAACCTGACATTGTTCCTGAGTAGTGGAAACCTCGTGATTCTGATCCTATGAGCCCGCTTGAAAACTAATTCTTACCTGAACTGATAAAGTGACACTAACTTAAAATCTGAACAAAATCATCGCCTGAAGAGGACGCTCCCCGGACAAATTGGATGAAACCAAGATCTGCAGAGCTGGGTATCCGCTTCATCGAACGATAAAACAGATTGTGTCATAACGTGCGCCAGACGGCGAACAACAGCAAGCTATAGCGTAAGAAAGTGAGAAATGCACGACAGTGCCCTGATGAATGAACCGAGAGAAAGCAGGAACGAGTGACTTTTTTATGGTATACTAAATTTCACCCACTTTGTAATTTCTTTATGCAAGTTTATTTTGTTGCAAAAAAAGATACTTTTCCTTAGGATAGATCATACTAATATCTAAGTCTGTTCATACCTTTAAAGGGGAAAATTACTAGACTACAGCAGATGTATCCGTGACTCTTTGGGCTATCATCTTTTCTTCTAACAGGACTGTGGGCTAAACATCGAGGGAAAGGATCATACTGTGGGTCTATCATTTCTTGTAGAAACTCATTGGCTTTATGGCTATTTGTATATGTTTGATGTAACTTTATATGTTGTGACGGAAGTTTAGCATGATAATTAAACTTCACATAAATTTATTCCACAGTGTCGGTCAGTTCGTCCACCAAATATCTGTATAATCATTTGTTATAGTTTTCCCACGTCTGTACGTCTAACTGTCGTCTTATGTGTGTGTGCACGTGAGTTGTACGGTCACTAGACTGTCTGACTCCTCTAAATCTGTTGTAGAAGATAGGCTGAGAAAGAGAGAAGATTCTCGAGTTCTCAGGGACAGCCTCTAATGATTCTACCATCTCACTCGTGGAAATCTATTTCTGTTATTATCTCTCATTGTGGTTATCACGTATTCTAATCTAATCAGAAGGGACCAACCCAAGTCTTAATCACCCCATCAAAAATCTACGACAGTTATGAACCTAATAGAGGAACCCATCTGTGAAGAGTGTTATGAACCTAATAGAGGAACCCATCTGTGAAGAATGTTATGAACCTAATAAAGGCATACCTCACTCTTTCGACAGGTTAGGGACCAGAGTACTGACGAAAGTCGGAAATCGACGAAAGTCGAAGCAAAGTCTTTATTTAGCTTGAAAATGCATTAGGGCCGCCAAAAATTGTAAATAACTAATTACATAACAATTGCAAATGCGTGCAGCACCTAAATAATTATAAATAAACATAAGAATAAAGAAAATACAGTAATAAATAAAATATACTTAAATAACATCTCACCTTAAAATCATTCTTGAGTGAGTAGACGATGAATAAATACACTATGTACAGTTTTGAATGTTGGTGTTTTAGGATGATTCTAGACTTAGATAATCAGATCGAGAAAATTGAGGTGGCTTATCTTCAGAACTGGAGGAACTCAATCAAATTCTTTTAGGAGAAAGGGACTTTGAAGGAGATCTAACAGGGGCTGGGGCTGATGTTAGTGGCTCGGAATATGAAGGGTTAGGGGGAGGGGTGACTGACGTTGGTTGTGGCAGTTGCGTCTTGAAAAAGGAGAGCAAAGACGTTTGCTTCATTGATATCTTCTTCCTTTCCTTGAGAAGTTCTCTGTAACAGGTTATTTGGTGTTCTAGCCCACTATTTACTTTTGAACTTCTGTCGAAATTCGGATCCACCCTGTCCCAGTAAGCAATTGCGTCCTCTACTTATTGGTTTTTATTAACTTTGTCACTACACTTAGGTCCAATTATGAATATAATTAAAGCACAAAAATGAGTAGTATAGTGCCTAAACACAAAAAGTACAGTATGAAAACTGAACACGTGTCTTGTAATCACGATTTGAACACTGCCATTATACTGTTATCACAAAAATAACTATGAACTGTTTACAGTATAATCACAAATGTAATATTGTATGAATTGATTGGTTATTTTAATCACAAAAATAAGTAGTATTAATATGTTTCATCACAAACATAAGAGATTCAATGCGGCCAACCTAAAAAAAACAGTGCGCACCGAACGACTTCTGTTCAAAGACTGAACGACGTCAGAAACAAGATGACGTGCGGTTGTGACGAAATGCAACGAAAGAGTGAAGCGAGCGACGAAATTTGGAAACGTGGTTATAATTGAAAACCGACGAAAGAGCGAAGCGACGAAACTCGAAGCGACGAAAGTCGAGGTAATCCTGTACCACTAAACACTTCTTACTTAAGGGGGAACACCCACCCAGAAATGGGTTATCTTTTTAAAAAATTAACAGGAAAATAACTAACAAACTTGTTGACATAAAATTTGGCCACGTGTTACAAGAGATATTATATTTTATGATGAACAAAGTTTACTTTATAAATTTTAATGTTTTATGTGAAAATAATTAATTAACATGACGTGATGAAAAAAAAAAGAAAGGAAAACCCCCAGTGCACCTGGGAATGAATTTCACTCACATAAAAGGTGCAAAGAATGCCAAACCAGCAGATGATGTGCATAACATCCCTACCTATGGCGTGAACCACCCAAAAATGTCTACCCCAATGAGTTTTGTAGATATGGCTCTTGCAATATGACCCTTTTAAATAGCACAAATTTAGAACTTTGTATAGCAATATCTCTGTTTCTATACCATGTAAGAAAAAAGTGGAGGTTCATGCCATAAAGGATAACATGGGCTATAATTGTGCAAAATTTGAAGGCTATAGCTTTAAAATTGTAGAAAATAGGCACCAAGCCCCCACTAGCAAATAGTTAGTAAAACATTATATCACATAAACAAAAGCAACAATCTAAAAGACGACAGGAGGAAATACCCCCCCCCCCCCCACACACACACACACACAAAACAAATAAATACCTATATATATATATACATATTAGTGCCGCCACCAAGATAAATGTATATCATGCAATAGTGCTCACTACCCTCCTGTATGCCTGTGAAACATGGACAGTGTATAGCAGACACGTCAAGAACCTTAATCATTTCCACATGAGCTGTCTTAGCAGGATACTCAGGATCAAGTGGCATGATAGAGTATCTAATTCTGAGGTCCTCAACAGGGCACATATCTCAAGCATCTACACATTGCTGCAGAGGGCCCAAACTAGATGGGCCGGACATGTTGTTCGCATGCCCGAAAAACGCCTCCCAAAGCAGTTGATGTACAGCGAACTCTCTATGGGTAAACAAACAGTAGGGGGACAAAAGAAACGCTTCAAAGACACACTGAAAGCATCGTTGAGCAGCTTCAAAATTGATGTCTCCTCCTGGGAGACTATCGCACATGATCGCTCTGCCTGGCGGACAAACATTACTCAAGGCGCTTGCATTGCAGAACAGAATTTAGCTGATAAGGCAGAAGGCAAGCGTGCTGCAAGAAAAGTCAGAATGCGCAGCAACTCTACTATCGACTCTAACCATGTGTGCCCCGTATGTGGCATGGCCTGTAGTGCCAAAATAGGACTAACTAGCCACATGAGATCACGGCACTGATGTCTCACAATTCAAGTCTGAGCTGTCGCCATCTTCGCTTGCGATGGGCAACTATTATAATTTTATATATATATATATATATATATATATATATATATATATATATATATATATATATATATATATATATATATATATATATATATATATATATATATATATATATATATATATATATATATATATATATATATATATATATGTATATATGTATATATATATATATATATATATATATATATATATATATATATATATATATATATATATATATATATATATATATATATATATATATATATATATATATATATATATATATATATATATATATATATATATATATATATATATATATATATATATATATATATATATATATAGAACTTTGCAAAAAAAATGGCAGTCATATTTTGGCAACGCAGCACACTCATAGAAGCAAATAATAATAAAAACTGTATTTCCAGAGGAAGATTGGTATCTCCCCTATCTATTAACACTGGTTTCAGTACAGTATAATGTTGCCTTCTCCAGCAAGGCAAGCCTGGATGCGGCGAGGCATACTTCCCACAAATGTTTGTAGGTAATTGTGAGTCAGACTGTCCCAGTATTTTTCAGCTACCTTCTTCAATTGTTCAGCGTCTCCGAGTCCACTCTTTTTTAAATGATTCTTGAGTAGTGCCCAAACGTTTTCAATTGGGTTTAGATCGGGACTTTTGCTGGGCCACTTCAGCACTATCACATTCTTCTCTTGCAGCCATGCTTTGGTGGTATGAGCTGTATGATTTGGGTCATTGTCATGTTGAAATGTGCACCCATCGGGGTACATGACCTGCATAAATGGCAGAAGGTGTCCCTCTAGTATGTCGATGTACCTTTCTTTCGTGAGAATTCCTGTGAAAACACACAGTGGGGTGACACCTCTTGCTGACACCCCTCCCCAAAGATGGAATTTCAAGGTATGTTTCGGTCGCTGGTACACAGGCGTTACAGAGCCTTTCGTCCAAATATTTATTTGAGCAGGATAAGACCAAACAGAACATTCATCTGAAAAAATCACATTGTCCCATGACAAATTTTGGTGTTCGTGGCACCAGTTCAAGCGCATCTGTTTGTGAGTCTCTGTGAGCAATTGTGACGAAATTACCCGCTTTTTTGTGTAATTCATCCTGTGTAGCTCCCGGTTGACAGTAGCATTAGATACCTCTGGGCTTCCCAACTCGATCATGCGCTGCCGTATGTTTTCTACACTCTTCATTGACCCAGCCCGAACGATTTGGGCGAGACGCCGATGGTCCTTTGTGTCCAAAATTCTTGGCCTCCCACTACCTTCTTTTCGCTCGATTCCATTACCTGCTTTTAATTTACTCACAACTCTGTAGACAGTCCGCTCAGGAATGTTCAAGGTTTCAGAAATATTGGAACATGTTTGATTTCCTTCATTCCAAAGCTGTGAAATTAACATACACTTTGACTTTGTATCCATTTTCTGCCACTAGCATTAGAAATTGTCGTCTGCTCTATTATCAAGGGACGTTACTCTACGCTAATTTTTTTTTTTTACTTTTGGTAGTGTTTGCTCACTTCAGTGGAGTGCAAATTTGGGGCAGAACATACATATTTAATTAGATTTCAGCTTATTTAGCTGAGCAATATGACTGCCATTTTTTTTGCAAAGTACTGTATATATATATATATATATATATATATATATATATATATATATATATATATATATATATATATATATATATATATATATATATATATATATATATATATATATATATATATATATATATATATATATATATATGGGTCAAACTGTGTGTTCTTGGTAATCTCTTACGTTTCTCATAATATTCTCGGCATAAATGTTAAATCGGCCGGCGTGATGCTGACCACATCACCCCTAGTGTGCCGATGGTCAAGAAAATATGGGTCTAACACCATATTCTTAATATGCGTCAATGGACGTGTAACGGGATCCTTTTTTCCCCCTTTTAAATGTTAAATAGGTAAAGAGTACAGCCTTGTCTTACTCCATTTAACATCGGCGGGTACCATATCCTAGAAATCAGATATTCTGACGACACAGTCCTCATATCGACCAACGCAGAAGGACTTGATCAATTATGTCAACCAAAAACACAACGAGGCTCAGAATGTATACCTAAACACCAAGAAGACCAAAGTATTGACAGCAGACAAAGTCAAGATTAAACCAGATATTGAAATTGCTAACGAAGAACTGGATGGTGTTAATAAATTCGAATACTTAGGATCAGTCATCAACAGTGCTGGCGACTGTGCAGTAGAAGTTAAAAGAAGACTTGCTATTGCTTCACATAAACTAATAGAAATGAAAAACCTATGGCAAGGCACAAGCGAAGAAACAAAGTTACAACTGATCAGAGCATGTATATTCCCAGTAGCAACATACGGCTGCGAGATATGGACACTCACTAAAAACAGTTGCAAAAAAGATTACATCATTGGAAATGAAATGCTACAGAATGATGTTGATAATACCCTGGACAGAAAAAAAGACCAACAGAGAACTACTGCACTCACTAAATGTGGAGGACAATTGGTCCTAAATACAATCGCAATAAGGAAGCTGAAATTGTTCGGTCATATAAAAAAGATAATAGTCTGGAAAAATTAGTAATGGAAGGCATGGTCTCTGGGAAAATGGGAAGGGGACGACCTAGACGACGGTAGATCCAGGACATCACAGAGAGTCTGAACTTGTCTTTGGCTGATGCAGGTCGACTTGCCCACTGTGGTAATATGAGAGGTTATTGCTGTTACGCAACTGAGTGTAAACAGAGTGAGGTCAAGCTGTGTAAGTCCCTGAGTCTAATTGTTGATGATGTTGTATTCTCAGGGTACCTATCCGCTACCTCTCTGAGATCTCACTCTGGGAAATATTTTCTGGGTATGTTATATGGCTACGTGTCTAGAGTAATGTAGGTATAGTGATGTGTCAATAAAACAAACACAACTGTAACTTAATATAATTGAATTAAGTAAGACTGTGTGTAAATTTATATATTTATATTACAATTTTTAATATTCCTGAACCTCAATTTTCTGGAACAGGAATTTTCAACTAAAGAAAAAAAGAAATGTTTCTTTATTTACAAGTTTTAAATAAATAGGGTGGACATCCTGTCCATAAACTGATAAGTCTAAAATATCAATAGGTTTGTACTCCCTACTGGATTATGTTAACACTGGATAAGAATTCTGTCAATGATTTGAGAGTTTGTGTGTTTCATCATGCCCCCCCTTTAATTTCTTGTATTTGGGTGGAATGATAAGGATGAGTCCTCAAGTGCCAATTTTAATGCACTTATCTTAAAATCCTGTCTGTGGTGGTGGCTTGAGAATCTTCAAGAACAACAAGTATTTCAGAGTTCCCCTGGATGCTGATGTGGCCGGAAGATTGCAGTTATATACGAAGCTCTCTCTGTGACTACAGGTTCTAAATTTCCAGGGGTTATGTCACTTTTCAATTTGGCAATTCAACCCGCAAGTAAAGAATAAATCACACAATCACAAGATTGACTGGCGGTTAATGGTTCAAGTTCAGACCGCTATCGTCCAGACAGAACAGGCATTCAACATCTCAATCTGTCTGTGTTTTAGTTTTTTTTTCAAATGGCCCACTATGCAGGCAGATTGTTAATTTTATCGCCCTATCCTAAACTACAATTAACCAATCAGAAACGTGTTAAGAAAATTTAACTTTTCAGAAGGCTATCAAATTGATCAGTTCAAAAGTGTGTTTTATCGTCTGTCTCAATTTTATTTGTACAATATTTTTGTTATTAATGGGTCGATTTTTAATGTTGAAAATGTTTATTAAACAGACATCTGTCTTCTATCTTCCTATATAGGTTTCTTTTAATTATTTGTTCCCGTTTTCATATGTGTAATTTTTAAGTAATTATTTGCTCCTTTCACTGAACCAATATATTAGTAAAATTAATGTTTCTAAGGCCAAATAATTTATTATAAGGGAAATTCTTATGGTATTATATTTAACAATATTAACGCTACAATTCAAGACATCCCTTTTATTTAAATTCTCTTTATTTATAAAGAAATACATTATCTAAGTCTTTCCAAACACACCGATTAGGCTTGCTTTCCATTTTAAGGGGTTGAACTACAGTGAAAACTAACTTTTGTTCTAATAACATTTTCAAACTTTTTATGTGCTCAATAGACACAGTGTATGTTCATGAACCAAATTCCACAGTTTATTTTGATAAAAAACATGTGGTTACCATGGTAACCAAAAAAAAAACATCCGCCATATTGGATTTTCACCACTTTTCGAGAGCTAAAAACTTATGTTTCCCATTGACCAAACTTTATCAAATTGCACACACATGTTGTGACTGACAATTAAAACAATTTGTCACATGCTTTTTTGATAAGTTTAAAATTCTATTTTTAATGATTTTTAAACAAAATTACACTTTATTTGTATGAAAAAAATTAAAAAAAAATATTTAAAAATATATATCAAAGCAAATTACTAAAATATCAAAAAAGCATGTGACAATTTAAAGGTACATATGTGTACTACATGCATGCCAAATTTCAGACTGATCTATTAGATAGTTTGTAAAAAATAACATTTTTTGTTAATAAAATGTTAGTTTTGAGAAAAATGCATTTTAGTCACCGAGTTACTTGTCTTGTCCAATATACTCCATTCTGGGGGGCTGAATGTGTTTAAAATTGTCCAGCACTATATGCTGCACCTCCTTCAGCTTCCTGCAGCTGCTCCTCTTGCCTTTATCTTGCCTAATTTTTCTTCTTTCCTTCTACATGGTAACCAAAAAAAAAACAACCGCCATATTGGGTTTTTCACCAACTTTCAAGAGCAAAAATCTTATGTTTACAATTGACCAAACTTTATCAAATTGCACACACATATTGTGACTGACAATTAAAACAATTTGTCACATGCTTTTTTTGATAAGTTTAAAATTCTATTTTTAATGATTTAAAAAAAATGCACCTTATTTGTATGAAAAAAATGAAAAAAAATATTTAAAAAAAATATATCAAAGCAAATTACTAAAATATCAAGAAAAGCATGTGATAATTTAAAGGTATATACGTGTACTACATGCATGCCAAATTTCAGACTGATCTATTAGATAGTTTGTAAAAAAATAACATTTTTTGTTAATAAAATGTTAGTTTTGAGAAAAATGCATTTTAGTCACCGAGTTACTTGTCTTGTCCAATATACTCCATTCTGGGAGGCTGAATGTGTTTAAAATTGTCCAGCACTATATGCTGCACCTCCTTCAGCTTCCTGCAGCTGCTCCTCTTGCCTTTATCTTGCCTAATTTTTCTTCTTTCCTTCTACATGGTAACCAAAAAAAAAAAACAACCGCCATATTGGGTTTTTCACCAACTTTCAAGAGCAAAAATCTTATGTTTACCATTGACCAAACTTTATCAAATTGCACACACATATTGTGACTGACAATTAAAACAATTTGTCACATGCTTTTTTTGATAAGTTTAAAATTCTATTTTTAATGATTTAAAAAAAAAAATGCACCTTATTTGTATGAAAAAAATGAAAAAAAAAATATTTTAAAAAAATATATCAAAGCAAATTACTAAAATATCAAGAAAAGCATGTGATAATTTAAAGGTATAAACGTGTACTACATGCATGCTAAATTTCAGACTGATCTATTAGATAGTTTGTAAAAAATAACATTTTTTGTTAATAAAATGTTAGTTTTAAGAAAAATGCATTTTACTCACCGAGTACCTTGTCTTGTCCAATATACTCCATTCTGGGGGGCTGAATGTGTTTAAAATCCTCCAGGACTATATGCTGCACCTACTTCAGCTTCTTGCAGCTCCTCCTCTCGCCTTTGTCTTGCCTCTTGCCTAATTTTTCTTCTTTTTACAAGTTTGTCAGCCTCATGTTTCTGGCTGTTGGCCAGACGTTTCCTCAGTCGCACCTGTCCAAGGCGTATTGAGTTTGTTCCAGATGCTTAACCACACAGCCTTTTTATTTCTGCACTGGCTGATGGACCAAAGTTGAACTCTCCAATGGCCACAAGGACACTGAATTTGGCTTTTTTTAATGAAACAAATTTCCGCTTGCTGCAACGACTCCATATAACATTGTGTAGGCTTTCATTTGCATTTTGTGTAGCACCTAGCTGACATCGCTTCAGCAAATGCTGATCAGTAAGACGCTCATAAATAGGGGCTAAGTGCTTATGGAGCAGGTTGTAGTCTAGCGGAGTGTGAACCTTGGTCTCGTGTGGTCCGGCAGCTTCTCCTTTGGCGATGGAAGCCTGATAGAAACACCAGGAGTCTTTGCCTGGGGGACACAAATTATGTTGGGGTTTGTCGTTTGTCGAATACCCATGGTAGAGAGAAGCCATGATGGCTTGTTTCATCTCTGGGGCTGTACTATGCTTGCGGATGGCCCTGGTGTAGTAAATACACAATTTTCGTATGGCATTTTGGGTTAGACGACCACGGCCATTTCCCCCAAGGGTGACTTTTTGTTTCCTGCAGTCAGTAATCAGTGTCCTCAGTGCAGTGCCTAATCGCTTTGCAACATGGTTGACGCACTCTTCTTTGGTTATGTCAACTTCTGGTCCATACGGTTTGATGTCGCAGAGTCTGTTGTAGGCCTTGGAATCGCCATCTGATAGCAAAACAGTGTAGCGTAGCTTGTGATTTGCGACTGAACGAAGAAAGAGAACTTCACAGGCTTTTACCTCCATCATTCCGGCTGACCCTTCGTAATTACGGCCGCAGTCCTTCTGATGCTCTGCTTTCCATTTTTCAAATTTGTCAGGCTGATTTTTTAGTTGCCACTGTCCAGTAGTCTCACAGGTGTGACAGAAGGAAGACATAACATGCGTATCGATGACCATGCCAGTCAAGATGTCAATAACACTGCCAACACCTATCAGTGACTTATGACCTCTAGTTAGCCATGTTGCATCAAAGCTGACAGCGATGTCAATGACTTCTTTTTTATTAATGGTACGATGCTGACTCTTAGCGTGTTCAGCTCGGACGATGCTGACGGAACGTTGAAATACTGTAGAGTGCATGTTATCCAAATGATCAAAAATTTGATCTGCATATTTATGAAATGTTTTCTGGTGCAGGCCAGGGAGGTCTAGGTTCTCACAGAAGAGATTAAATGTATATGGGCCCATTCCAGACATGAGGGCACCAAGAACAGCAGATTTGTTGATTGCATGTCCACGAGGGCCGCGGCCTGCTGGTTCCCTCTCGGATGTGTACGTTCTAGAAATTGCTTTTTCACATGTGTGACACACAACTTCCAGGAAGAAAGAGAAACCTTTAGACTTGGTGTTGTCAGTTCTTGTTTGCAATGTGCTTTGCTTACACAAATTGCAACATACATTTTTAAGAAGGTTGTTGAAGAAAGAAATATCGACAATGGTTTTATACGTAGGTTTAGGCTGAGCGCAGACAGTATTATGAGATGCAACATTCTTGCTCGTGCTCAAGCTAATTTTTATATCAGATCGACTTGGGCCAGGCACTACTGGATCTGCAATGTGAACCATAAATTAACGGTGAAAGACCAACGAAGGAAGAAATAAAGAAAGCCATAAAGCTTCTAAGAGAGGGAAAAGCGTCTGGACCTGAGGGCATTCCAGCAGAGGCCATCAAAGCAGATATCGACACGGCTACAGAGATGTTATATAAATTACTTGGTAAAGTCTGGGAAAAGGAAGAGATACCAGCAGAATGGAAGGAAGGATATCTGGTTAAGTTGCCTAAGAAGGGAAATTTACAAGAGTGCACAAATTATAGAGGAATAATGTTACTATCAGTGCCAGGAAAAGTATTAAACAGGATTATCCTTGAGAGATTAAAAGAGTCCATAGACAAGAAACTGAGAGATGAACAAGCAGGTTTTCGACAAAACAGATCATGTACAGACCAGATAGCCACTTTGAGAATAATAGTTGAACAAAGTCTGGAATGGAATTCACCACTATACATTGGATTTGTGGACTACGAAAAGGCATTTGACAGTGTAGACAGAGAATCACTTTGGAGGTTGATGAGGCATTGTGGAGTTCCCCTGGAGATCATTAATTTAATAAAGAGGACATATGAGGACATGACATGCAGGGTTCTTCGCGAAGGACAGCATACAGAACCGTTTGGGATAAGAACAGGAGTGCGACAGGGATGCCTCTTGTCTCCATTTCTTTTCTTGCTGGCAATAGATTGGGTTATGAGATCATCGACAACACACAACAGAGGTGGAATCCAGTGGACTCTGACTGGGCAGTTGGATGATCTGGATTTTGCAGATGACTTGGCTCTTCTGTCCCATGGCCGTAATCAGATGCGGGACAGATTGAAAACACTTGCTGAGAGGTCACAGCAATTGGGTCTGAAGATACACAGGGAAAAGACAAAGATAATGAGAATAAATGCAGGTAATGATAACAGGGTTGAACTTGAAGAAACACCAATTCAAGATGTAGAATCATACACATATCTTGGCAGTAATATAGACAAAGTTGGAGGGACAGACAGCGATATCAAAATAAGAATACAAAAGGCAAGAGGAGCTTTCATTGCATTGGGAAATATATGGAGATCAAGAGAAATAGGATCCAACACGAAAATAAGAATCTTCACCTCAAATGTGAAGTCAGTCCCATTGTATGGCTCGGAGACATGGAGAACAACAAAGACAACAACCAAAAAGCTACAGACTTTCATAAATGGGTGCTTGCGTAGAATAGAGGGATTAAAATGGTATGACAAGGTTACCAACGTCGAACTGATGACAAGAACTAGACAAGTGCCAGTGGAACAAGAGATGAGAAGAAGACGATGGCGATGGATAGGACACACACTGAGGAAACCTGTTGATAGCATTACAAGGCAGTCCTTGTTCTGGAACCCCCAGGGCAAGAGAGGCAGAGGAAGACCAAGAAGTACATGGAGAAGAGAGTTGGAAACAGAGGTGAAAATGATGAGGAGAACGTGGAAAGAACTTGAGATGATGGCACGGGACAGGAGGACTTGGCATGTGTTTGTTGAAGGCCTATGCTCCTTTGGGAGTGGAGGGTTATGAATGAATGAATGTGAACCATGGGCCTATCGATGAGTGGGATGCAGAAATTCCTCGTTGTTTGTATAGGCCTATCAGTTTTTGTATAATTCACCGCTAATTCTGTCTTACCTTTACCACTAGTAGAAATCACATACTTTCGACGCAACCTGGCAGCAGATATTTGCTTTGATCTCTTACTTATTCTACCCATTTTGAAGTAATAGAACACAATTCACTGAAATTTAAACAAGAAAAAATATCGAACTTCCAGCAAACAATAATTGGTGACTGGCGGAAATGGCTGTTGCTTTTTCCGCATCTGCGCACGCAGCCCAAATGTTGTTATGACCAATCAAAACAGTTGTTTACGATTGTGTCTTCAATGAGTCGGGAATGAGGTCACCACGTGACAACTCCTTATAAGGCAATTAGCGTAAAATTACGGAAATTTTCAAACACATTTCACTCAGAGCTATGAAAAAAAATAGTTTCGAATTTGCGATATTACGGCAGACAATGAAATTCCCTGTGTATCGATACCAAATAGTGCCCGATATGGATAGGGTAACTAAGGTATTATTGAGCAACAAATCTTGCTTTTTCGGCACAAATTTGCAAATCATAGCTGGGGGTGGGTACAGAAAATATGCTTTTTGATGCATCAAATGCATTTTTTATGTTATAAAATCTTGCTTATTCGATTCCTCGATGATTATTTAATAAAATAAGCTCAAAAGTAAAAAATCGATATTTTGTACGTAAAATCGAGTTTTCTCTACCGTCAATCTCCCCTCTCCCCTATAAAACGAGGTAACAATTTGGATAGTTGCCAAACTTTACGGCGTTCGTTCATAAATATTTGGGAAGGGTGGAGCGTGTGTGTGTGTTTGGGGGTGGGACTTTTACGCTTGGTGTTAGACAATTCAAATCTTTATTTAAATGTTGGCGGTTTGATTTGATGATGGCCTTGAGACAAATTTCAAATGCTGTAGTTATTAATAGATTTTAAGAGTACGTTAGTTAATTTTCTAGCGGTTGATTTGCCGTGGCCTTCAGACCAAGGTCAAACATGGAAATTATTTATAGCTTTTTAACGGGGTGGTAGAAAATTCAAATTATTTTGTCCAATTTTTAGCGGTAGGTTTGACCTTGCCCTTGACAAATTTAAAACATAGTAGTAGTGGGTTATAGGTTGTAAATTTACGTTAACTAGATTTTTGAATCGGGGAAATTTGAGAGGGGTGTCACTGTGACGATATTCTAAATACAATATCTAAATTAGAATATAACTTTAAAGTACATAAAGTCTAAAATAGGATAGAACTAAAAATTTGGGAGAGATTGGCGTCTTCACCCACGCCGGCGCATTAGTTTGATAACGCCTTATGGCCGAATAAAATGTACCCAATGCTTGTAAGTAACCTTGAAATAAATGTAACACTTTTCCAAGTTCAAACAAATATTTGCCTAGGAGACAGAAGTATATAGGAAAACGGGGAAAGAGAAGGATAGATGGCCCAGTGCTAATTCGTTGATTTCAAACTAAAAGCCAACCGCCACACAGTGGCAAGCTTTGCCGTAGGTGTTTTTCAAAAATACGAGGTAAAAGTTAGAACATGTAGACCATTAGGTCACGAAAACAGGCTTATCTCTTATTGAGAATGACGTAATTCTAACGTAATACGGCTGATTCTCGTAAATAGGTTGAAAGGACATGGAAAAGAAGTGAACATGTGGTAGTCTCTAGAAATAAACAACTAACATAGAAAAAAAATATGTAATTCTGAACCAAGGTACCTAGGGCCATAAAAGTTATATATTCGTGTGCCTTGGGACTTTCTAAGCAAGAATATGTTATCAATTACACAAATAGTCCACTAAATGACCAAATTATAGCCATAATACTTTAGAGGATCCGACAGACTGTCAGGACAAGTCATGCCTGCTTATTTTTTTTATGGCATATTTTGAAAACAACTTTGGGGAAAGAAGGTACGGGGAATTGGATTGGATAGTATTTAAAGCAATGCGAAATGTTATTGGCTGACCTAAATATACAAATATAGTTGGTAGTAGTAACGCATAGTGGTTTGAGATATTTTTTTTAAAGTTCATTCAAAATAAAGAGATGCTTGGTCCAATTGGCCAAAGCCTTTTACATTATAGGAAAAGTAGGCTGCTCGCTGCCACTTTTTCAAAATATTCCGAGGAGCAAGCAGCGATGAGCAGACCTGTGCTTTTTTTGAAATACTAATATCAGAAAGCAGTCTGGACAGGGGCAGTGCTGAAAGTGTGCCATATTCTATTGCCTATTCATCGTTACTTGTTTATATTTCCTTGAATATGTGGTAAGATTGGTTTTATTAACTTTTTAATTAAACAAGGGTTGGGTGTAAGAAAAGGCCATGTAAAAAGATTGTCCTCTTCCTTCTTCTTCCTCGTTCGTCCTGAAAAGGACGTTGGTTGCGTTGTGTCTGTTTCCAGCAAAGCTGCGATATCTGCGCCTTTCGGCCGACACATCCGACTTCAGCACGGCATTTTTTAGGACCGGGTTTGCCTTCCCATTTCGATCCGCAGTCGCTCAGCCAGCCTGCACTGCTGCAGACTGTTTCCAGGACCACCACGTGGAGGTGGAGTGCGGTCTTCACCAGCTCTGGTTCGCTGGTCGTGACGCAGGCAGTCAAGCTATGAGTCGCTGACTGCGGTCTCTATTGCTGCGTCTTGAGGTCCCTAAAAAGATTGTAATTAAATGGTTCCATGGCAGACTTAGGCATGGCCTAGATGTTGATCCATCATATAATGGACTATCAAAGAAGTTTAGAACTACAGGACTATATATGATGGTCATACAGGAACATTACACCTATCTTATTGCATGGAAAAGATTACTGCTGGAATGACAGAGGCGTAGCAGCCATTAGGGAAAAGAAAAGAAAACTGGTACAATTTGTTCCATCAAACTAGAGTGGAGAAAATAGGTTGGTCAGAGAGAGCTGACCAAGTTCTTTATGTTGACTTTATTATTACATGTAACTTTGGAGGAATTAGTTTGATATTGAGACAGAAACATAACTTGCATTTACAGGGGTTTCTGCTGGCACTTGTCTGGTGCTGGTAATTGCTGATTGAGAAATTCTGCACGATTTCTAAGAGTCTCTGGTACCTGCTTATAGTAAAGAAATTCAAGACCAGAGGAGACTGAGGTGTTTGGCCAAACCAAGTGCAACTGCTGTGATTCCAGGGTCCAGATAAGTCTTAGTATCTGGCCTGGGACAACTTATCAGTGACTAAAGAAAATCTCCTGTGTATACATAAACATTCCTCCCAAAGAATAAAATAAACAATCCTAGTGAAACAAAAGAACTTTGGGATGATGAAAATCCCCAACCTGCCTCCAAGTACCAGTTAGTTAAAATAGAGTAATTAACATCAAATTGAAAATTTGTAACAATGTACTATGGACATATTGTCTTTTGCATGTAAATATATCTATATATATATATATATATATATATATATATATATATATGTAAATATATCTATCTATCTAAATTGATTCTCATTGAGAGGTAGTCCTGACCAAAACAACTTTAGGCTCAGGACCAATAAAGATTAACAAAAGAAATTCTAAATATAAAATTTAACAACTGGAGTTAGTTGAGTTTATCATAGTACTTAGTATATGTATGTGTATGTTTTTGTATTGAGGTTCTTTAACATCACCTTACATTACCCTAGACACTAAACATAGCTCTCAATCATACTAGGCCAAAATATAACTTTGAGATCGTAGGTGGTATCAGCAAGGTGCTCTGAAACACAGCTATCAATTGTCTACATCAGGGACCTTCACAGATTGACCTCACTCAAGTACAACTTTACCATACACCAACCTTCTTAACATCAAAACCCACCACAGTCACACAGAGTACTTTACTACAGCCACAATCGTGATGCGTTCAGAGCAGCTGTAATGGAGACAACGTTCTGGAGAAAATACGTCTCATGATGAGATGTTGATGTTTAAATAACACAATCTATTGCTAGCAAGAAAAGAAATGGAGAAAAGAGGCACCCCTGTCTTACTCCCGTTCTAATCCTAAACGGTTCTGTAAGTTGCCCTTCAATAAGAACTCTGCATGCCATGTCCTCACAGGTCTTCCTTATTAAGTTAATGATCTTCATATAATCATTAACTTAATAGATTGGGAAAAATCTGTAATATTTACAGAACTACAGATGAGCTGACCGGGAAAGTTTTGTAATGTTGACAGAACTACATGCTCGCTAACTGGGACATATTTGTAATACTGACAGAACTACAGATGGGCTAGAGCAGACTTACAACGCTGTCACTTCGGTTTTTTTAAGATTATTAATATATGTCATAGCGGTATGAGAATGATTGTTGAAACCATTAACTAAGACAATAAATAGGTTGACAACAAATATCGGTAGACACAAGAATAATCGAAAAACACACATTGATCTTCATTTCATCTAGTAGCACTTTTAACGACACGTCGGTACACTAGCAATAATAGATATAGAGGTAAAATCATTACACTTAGAAAATATTAATAAATAAGTATATGGATTGAATAAATAGCAACACTTGAATAAACGTACGTAGTGACGGCCAGGCAACCAGCTATATACATCTGATATGTCACGGAAATCTACCTGTTTATGGCTAATAAATGTCCCTTCCACCCCCCCCCATCCCCCTTTTCAGCTAAATTACAAAAACGGACAGAGATAACTGTCCAGCGGACAAAATGTTATACACATGCACACAGTATACCCCACTTTTGTCAGGTTTTGACGGGATGTCGAATCTCGGACATAAGTGAAACAAACAAAAAACACTTAACCTTGTGATACTTTAACTCTTTGACTCCGTAATTATTTTCCACCCTGCGCCGTAAATATTTTTTGAAGAATTCTAAATAGTGAAGTGAACTATCTTTTAGTGTAAATTTTATGTTAATATTGTATGTGTACATATTATATACCAAACTGTAGTGAAATAGATAGAGAATTGTAATATACAGTGTCTTTGGTAGCATTAGCATTAGTACGTTTGGTATACAACAATTTGTATGTTAAATTGAAAAAAAAACACTAAATAGTTAACTGTAGGATACGAGCTTACCGAAGACAACTTACTGTTGCAGATAATAAAAGAGATAAAGAAGTTAGGGGAATTTATCTTATTTATTTTCGAAGGGAAACAATTTCCCTATACAAAAAATATTAAATTAAAGAACAGGTTTTCGTTAATTATTTAGTTTTATCAATTCATTTTACAAAATTATATACGGCATAAAATATTCTTTTATATTTGTTAGTACATTTATTCAATTATTAAACCTTTTTTTTTGTTTTTCGTGTTTAGAATAAAAACAACTTTAAATATTATGAGTATGATGCACATGTTAAAGTAATGAGCACATATGTGCTCTGCGACTTTCAATGTCAATATATCTAAGACTTCAATTTTGCAGTGGTCGCAGATGCGCACACTAAAATGTTTCACAGGCGCCAAATAGCGCACTTCGATAATCTTTTAATGACATTTTCTTACTTGGTGGTTTCTGTTCTACCCTGGTGGCCGGAATGGTTAAGAGGTATGGTTGCCAGTACAAGCAATGTTTTTGTCAGAACCACTGGATACTAATGATGTCATAACCCCCCCCCCCCCCCCCCCCCCCCCCCCCCTTCCCCCATACAACAACTCAATAGTGTCCTCGCAGCGAACTCTGGGCCCTCCTGGAGATCTGGATCCATATGTGTCCTGGAAGATGTTCTTCTCCAATTCTGCAGACGTGGCCAAACCATCGTAACAGGGAATGTTCCACTCGGGTCTGAACAAACTGTATTACAAAACATCCCAGAAAGTGGGTCTCTGACCAGCGCTGTTATAAATACGCAGAGTCATAAATAAGACAAAGGAAGAGAAGCATCGGTTACAGAAAAACATATTCGTAATGAATTTTTTCTTTTTGGATGTACGACAACTTGTTTTAGTGACTTTCGTAATTTACTGGTGAGTACTCCAAACACCAAGAGATGTTTGACTGGCCAGCGACTACATTCATTGCTTCTAAGATACTGTGTTGTTCCAACTTGGATAAGTTGATTCTCGACTTACATGATTTAGAAAGTAACCTATATTCATTACGGTGACGGGGTTGCATACAAGCAGATTATTTGTTTCTCTGGAACTGTGGCAATGGTCTACTTAACTCTATAAACTCCACTCCAGAAAGTCACTTTAAATATAATTAATCGACGTCATAATTAATAGCATGGACTTACGTACCGGAAAGATGGGATTTTATGTCCAAGTAGAGTAGGGTTCCCAGCCTGGGGTAAGCCTACCACATGAGGATACGACAAGCATCTCACAGAGTTGCGCAGGATATTTGGTAAATAGCTACAAAGCAAGCCAAACGTCTGGAAATGTAGGTAATTTGCCTCATATAAATTATTTCTCTCGTCTTACTTACATAATCATTTTTTTTCAGTGCCAATATGGATTCAACATTAGCAGAAGATGAACGCACATAGATTGTTCTCATGTACACAAGACAGGGATATTCACAAAGAGAAGTAGCTGCCGAATTTTCTATGAATCCAGACGTTTGGGCCACACTGTATATAATCAAAATGAAATATTCCAACAGTAGTAGTGTTAGTAAGAAACAAAGTTGTGGAATGAAGAGCGAACGACTAGTTCTTAATCTAATCCGAAGCAAGAAAGAAGAAAAATAAATTGAAGTCTGAAAATGTTATGGGGTTGTCTCTTTCAGAAACTGTACCAAAAATAAAACTGTTGGTTGACAAGACAAAGAATCAATTGTATAACTAATTCGTGTGAATGCATTCTGATAAATACAAACATGAAAATTTATTTTACTAAAAAGTGTTGTTATGTACCAAATAATGTTTTCTTAATGTCACATTAATTAACCTGTTTGTGACATTAGTTCTGTTTATTCGTTCCATTTTTTCTGCCCATCATCACATAGTTAAATAAATTCTCAACTATATGACCTAGAATATAGTCAACATTATGGCATCTTGGACACCCAAAAGTTAAATATCCCCACATTACTAATTTTCCTAATGAAAGTTTGTAACCAGTGAAACAATCGTGCCACGTTTTTGGGAAAATACGGAAACAGCAAACTAAACACTGTGACACGTAAATTCAACACTCTCTTAAAAAACACGTATACCTTTCTCTTCATTATTTTCATGGTGCATTAACTTTTGTCACGGAATTGCCTCCCCTGCTTTGCAGTAGTGGTCCAATAGGAGCCAAAACTCAAGAGTATCTAATATGAGTCTTCAAAGGTGACTACCGTCGCAAAAGATTACTCTTGGCAGAGTTGTAGATAGAAGGATAAAGATGCTTCTATCTCAACGGATGTCTCATAAGATATTTCAGACGTCCAGAACAATGCTGCATTGGGCATGGCAATTGTTAACATGCAGTACATTCAAGTTCCAAAGGTTGTTATTGCCGGGAGTTGTAGTGAGGATATGCTCTCACTGCAGATAAAATACTTCTATGGCACGCGCCTCAAACAGCCTCTGACAACCAAGTCCAGCTCCCGGCCTTCACGTGTGGCTCAATTTGAGCCCGGCGGAACTGTTTCCACTGACGGGAGAAGGGGCAAAGGCGAGCGACTGGCGCCTTAAAACCAGCAGCTTCGGGCAGATAGGGCTCGTGATCCTTGGTTGGTAGCTTATCTAAGAGAAGGAACTCTGAATTCAAACCACCGCTGCCTTGCGGGAATATCCATTTGTGGAATTGGCTTCGGGAGTAAACCCTGAGGATAAATCCAGAGTCGGAGTCCCTAAGGCAGTCTAATGTCGATTCGACATTATTCTGGCAACTCCTGCGACATGGCTGGTACCAAACTGTATCGGCTACTGCCGTTCCTTTGGATCTACCGGCTGTGTGGAGAGGGGGAACATGCTGCATGGGCAACAGCTTGATCTCCATATAACTGTGCCCAAGCTCGCGCCCTGGAGAGGACACTCCAGCTTCACCCTATAGGTGTCGGCAAAACACGGGAAGTAGCAGTTACCGGTTATAAGCATTTTGCCCAATTGGCGTAGGGCATGGCGCCAGGGGCTACTTCCGACAGTGGGAGAGGTTCTAGGATCTCACTGGACAGCTACCGCCCGCTTCAAGCTGGGCAGCCCCCAGTCAATAAGGTGTTGTCCCGCCACTGTCTGCTTTCCCCATTGGGTGCATGGGGATTAGGGTCAAACCCGAACTGTGGACAGAAAATTTTGCACCAAGCAATTATCGAAAAAATAGAAATAAGCAAACTCTCAGATTGGGATGCTGGAACGTCCGGACTATGTTGACTGGACTATCCGAAAACCTACAGGATGTAGACGATGTAAGGAAGACAGCCATAATTAATGATGAGCTTAAACGACTTCAGGTGGATATAGCTGCACTTCAGGAAACGCGCCTGGTGGGCTCTGGAACGGTGAGCGAGAAGGACTACACATTTTATTGGCAAGGGAAAGATCTTAATAAAGCTAGAGAACACGGAGTAGGTTTTGCGGTCAAAAAATCGCTAACTAACATGGTTGAACCAGGCGAGAATGGATCAGAACGCCTGTTAACGCTCCGCCTGCAAACTAGCACAGGTCCCATCACCCTTGTCAGTGTGTATGCTCCTACTCTGTACTCTGCCTCAGAAGCTAAAGATGAGTTCTACGAGAATTTAGCAGCAGTAATCAAAAGCATACCTAGGCAAGAACAGCTTGTTCTCCTTGGTGACTTTAACGCTAGAGTGGGTGCCGATAATGTTTCATGGCCTTCATGTCTGGGCAGGTTTGGTATTGGCAAGATGAATGAAAATGGACAACGGCTCTTAGAGTTGTGCGTCCACCATGACCTCTGCGTGACCAACACCTACTTTCAGACAAAACCCCAGCATAAGGTGTCATGGAGACACCCACGATCCAAGCACTGGCACCAACTTGACCTGATTCTCGTCAGAAGGCCACTCCTCAGGTCTGTGCTCTCCACGCGCTCGTACCATAGTGCAGACTGTGACACAGATCACTCCTTGGTTTGCTGCAAAATCAGAGCACAACCAAGAAAACTCTATCGTGTCAGACATGAAGGGAAACCACGCATTGATACCAGCAAGATGTCAGACCCTTTCATGATCGCTCAATTCACTGAGACCTTCAAGAAAGTGCTCAGTAGCCCTCAGCATGGTGATACTATTACAGAGAACTGGAAGCATCTACGGAACACCATTCAAAGTACTGCACTTGCCACCTTTGGTAAGAAAACAGCAAAGTCAAATGACTGGTTTGACGCTTCATCAGATGTGATGGCATCTGTTATTGAAGCTAAGCGCAGTGCTATGAATGAATACAAACGTTCACCGAGTGCCAGAACCCTACAGATCCTGAGGGCTACGAGAAGCAAAGTTCAACAAACTGCTCGACGCTGTGCAAAGACGGCACCGCTAAAAACCATCAACGGAGAGAAGCTAACCGATAAGGGTAAGCAGATGGAGAGGTGGGTCGAGCACTACTCTGAGCTTTACGCTAGAGACAATACCGTTACGCCTGCAGCCCTTGATGCTGTCAATAGTCTGCCAACTATGGAGGAGCTGGATGCCGAACCAACATTAGAGGAATTCAGTAAGGCCATTGATAGCTTGGCCTCTGGCAAAGCACCAGGCAGTGATGGGATTCCTCCTGATTTAAACAAATGCTGTAAGAGCACGCTATTACATCCCCTGCATAGGATGCTGTGCCAGTGCTGGGAAGAGACAACTATTCCTCAAGACATGCGAGATGCCAAGATTGTAACACTGTATAAAAATAAAGGAGACAGAAGTGATTGCAATAACTACAGAGGCATCTCTCTTCTTAGTATTGTTGGTAAGGTTTTTGCCAAAGTCATCTTAATGCGACTACACAAGTTAGCTGAGCGCATATATCCAGAGGCACAGTGTGGATTCCGAGCTGGCAGATCAACAACAGACATGATCTTCTCTCTCCGCCAGCTTCAGGAAAAATCAAGAGAGCAGAAAAGAACATTATATATCGCCTTTATAGACCTCACAAAAGCATTCGACCTGGTTAGTAGGGATGGACTCTTTAAAATCCTCCTGAAAATAGGCTGCCCTTCTAAAATGCTGGAAATGATAAAGTCATTCCATGACGACATGAAGGGAACAGTCCAATATGCTGGAAGCACGTCACAGCCCTTTGATATACGAAGGGGCGTTAAACAAGGCTGTGTTCTGGCTCCGACCCTCTTCGGAATCTTCTATGCCTTACTCTTGAAACATGCATTCAGAGATGCAACTGAAGGAATATGCCTTCACACTAGGTCAGATGGCCGTCTGTTTAATCTATCAAGGCTGAAGGCAAAAATAAAAATCAGAAGGGTCACTATAAGAGACTTGTTGTTCGCTGATGATGCTGCAGTCGTCACTCAAAGCCAACAGGAGCTTCAGAGCTTGATGAATCGCTTCACTAAAGCATGCAAGGACTTTGGCCTCACAATAAGTCTAAAGAAAACGAATGTGCTGAGTCAGGGTGTGGGTGCTGCACCAGTTATCACTATCGATAACTATGAATTGGCAGTGGTGCACCACTTCACATACCTAGGGTCTACCATCAATGACAAACTCTCACTGGATACAGAAATCGACAGCTGGTTTGGCAAAGCTGCAGCTACCTTTGCCAGCCTCACACCGCGTGTTTGGGGAAACTCTAAACTCACAATGAAGACCAAAGCTGCGGTATATAATGCCTGCGTCACCAGCACACTCCTATATGGCAGCGAGACCTGGACGACCTATGCTAAGCAAGAAAGAAGACTCAATACCTTCCATTTGCGGTGTCTACGCCGTATCCTCGGCATCTTAAATCGACGTTAAATTTGTATATTTAGAAATAACAGATTTAATAATCAATTAAGTTTAACAGTTTAAAATACATATCATCGCATGATGGTATGGTGTTTTATATAAAAAGTTACTTGGCATCTTTTAGGTTTGACAAAGCTGCAAATAGTAGTTTCATCTTCCGCTGGGTTTTTGGGTTCTGTGCAGACAGGTCGCCGGAGTTCTCGTGACTGATCAAGATTAGATGTGCAGCACGTTCCAAGTCAGATCTGGGAGTAAATGCAAAGCTGGTCTCGCGTCTCTACGACCCTCTGATGATAGTGTCTAGTTCGTCGTCAGGCCACTTCTACCCTCACTTTGTTCCAGAGATTAGTACGCTCACTGGCACCATCAAGCCAATCTTGACTCACAGACTGTTTGCTCAGAAGAAAAAAGACACTTGACTAGGTTTCTTACACGTTTCTCGGGTGTTGTTATGTTAACAATGAATTACCACTATGACTCCGTGTTTTAGATTCCTCAAATTCCGGTGGTCCCTGTTAAATGGTAGAGTTTATTCTGGTCTCTGAAGTCCTTAAAATTGCTCAAACAGTGGGCCGGTTCCGATATAAAAATCTTGATTACAACTTCTGGCAGTCTGGTTTTCGTCTTTGCAAGCGATTCTCACAATGTACTAGACTTGCAAGAAAAGTCAGATTATATTGCAAGTTTTCTGCCCTTTTAAATTTATAACGAAATATATTGCATGACTCATCTAGTGCAAAATATCAAACGTTACTTTTCTAAAAATGGGCTGTAAACATCCGATCATTACTTAGTCAAGTTACGTCTCTCACACTTCAACATGTCCTCCCAGATTGGGGGATTATCTGACTTGCCTATCCCACGTAATGCAACCATCGTTAACAGACTATGACTTGGCACAATTCGACCGTCTTGTCTGGACATTTCGTAGTTTATCCGCACCTCCAATATGCGAGTCTATTATTCTGTAGAATTGTAAATGATTACTCCCATCTTGTGCAAATAACGTCCTTAGCCTTTCACCTGCGATAACATGTGGGACCGTCACGTTTGTGTGATCCAATTAGTCCCTCGGGGATGGGTCGGCGAATTAAAGTGAATTGAAGTGTAAAAGTAATGTAAACATTGACCTTCGGATGAGTTCTCTGTGTCGACAAATAAGGACAGGGGAGAGAAAATTATCAAAATATCACTCTCAAAGGAATGTAAAGCAATCTTGCTGCAGTGGACATGAGAGCGCACAAACCGTTTTGTGACAACTGTGTTAGAAATATTAACACTGGCTTTCGAGAAACTACAGAAACAGTAGTCATTACCGTGTACTTGAGTGAACGTTATACTCAGACAATTCGTACAAGGTGACTATTATGAGGTGGCACATGAGGCTGGCAACATCATCATGTCAAACTAATTACAATAGAACTGACCACTACAAAAGTCATGTGACTGTTTGGTGCAGGCTTCCTGCGAGGGGACCAGTACAGTGGTGGTTCTACGCTTCACAACGAGCGTGAAAGAAATCAATGATGATAATATAGATGTCTAAGGTCAAGTTTATTCGGATTTCTCCGCAAGCAACCTGTCAAGAAATGGTCATTTTGATATTTGTGTATCATATTAAAAGAGCCACCAAATACCTTGTCAGGTTTTTTGTTTTAAACTTTTACAGTCTGTTAATACTAAAGACAGAGGGCTGAAATTTTCAAAAATACGAAACAATATCATCACATGCAGTAATTACTTAAAATGTACGAGATTTCATTCCACGCAGGCGTAATGGCCACTGACTGCTTTGACGGTCGGTTGCTAAGGACGGAAGAAGAAGAGAATAAGCGATACTAGCTTTTCTGTCATCTTGAGACGCATTCAGTTTCCTGTGATTTTAGCTTTTGTCATGACAATCAACAATACACAGGTACTTTCATTTGATCGTGCAGGTATTTACCTACTAGACATAATCTTTGCTAATGGTCAACTTTATGTATAGCTCACATTAGGAAGGTGCCTTGAGAGCCCCCATAGTGGGAACATTGGATATCGATAAGGGAAAGATTCTAAGGTATTATAATAATCACCTGAAGACGATACTGCAATCAATAAATCAACTATGATTGTTGGGCCTTGGCATAAAAAGTAAGACGATAAGAGATGGACGTATGAGAGAATGCATCCGTCGTGTATACAACCAGCGCGCTACAGGAACAATTAACATCAATACCTTTCAAAATGTGCTGATGGGGACTGGGACTTAATGTTTGCCCGGAGCCTAATGATCTGGATTCTGATCAACAATAATTATAAAAAATAGGAAGGTACACGGAAAATCGTAAAGTATATATCCTATAGATAAAAACACTTTTACTATAAGAATTTTTAAACATGTTTATCAGAATACATTGAAGCGAATTGTTATACCCCTTGATTCTTTGTCTCATCAACCAAAAGTTTTATTCTTTGTACAATTTCTGAAAGCGACAACTGCACATCATTTTCTGACTCCACTTTTATTTTCTTACTTCAGATTAGATTAAGAAATCGACGTTCTCTCTTTTTATTTCACAACTTTGTTTCTCTCTAAGACTACTACTTTAGGAATATTTCAGTTAGATTATATGCAGTATGGTCCACACGTAATAATTAATAGACCATTCAGTAGCTAATTTTATTTGTTGGGAACCCTGTCTTGTGAAAAGATAGGAACTACCGATGAGTTTAGCTGTGACACTGATAAAATGGCTGCTAAACATCTGCTTCAAAGATGTCCTGTATATGTGGAACAGAAAAAACGCATATGGCCGACACCAGTACCATCCGTGGTAAAGCCCTACGGAGATGCATATATGCCTCAAGCTGACTTCTGATTTCTATGAAAACATTCAAGTAGACGTCTGAGAGTGTACGAAGATGATGATGATTAAAGAAGAATCACGTAAGTCGAGAATCAACATATCCAAGTTAGAACAACACAGTACTTTAGCAGCAACGAATGTAGTAGCTGACGGGTTAAACATTTCTTGGTGTTTGGAGGACCCACTAGTAAATTGCTAAAGTCACTAAATAAAGTCGACATACATCCACAAACAAAAACTTCATTACGAATGCGTTTTTCTTTAATCGCTATTTCTCTTCCTTTGTTATGTTTATGTCTGTGCGCATTTACATTAAGCATGGGAAACAAAGAGCCAGGGATCCAGACCCCCAGGATGACCCAGAGTCCGCTGGGAGGACAACATAAGACAATCTTTGGAGGACAGAGGACTAGAATGGAACCAGGCCAGGAGGAAGGCAGCCAAAAGGATAGTCTAGCGCTCTCTCTTCCAAACCTCTACACCTCACGGTAGAAGGGGAACGACTAAGTAAGTAAGTAAGCGTATTTACAATAGCGCTGGCCGTAGACCCGTTTTCTATGATGTTTTGAAATACAGGTTGTTCAGACCCGAGTGGAACATTCCGTTACAATAGTTTGGCCACGTTTGCAGGATTAAAGAAGATCGGCCATTACGACTGATATGGGAAACCAATAGCCAAAAATCCAGTTCTCCAGGACGACCCAGAATTCGTTAAGACGACAACATAAGACAATCCCTGATGGACAGAGGACTGGACTGGAACCAGGCCAAAAGAAATGCAGCTTACAGGACAACATGGTGCTCTCTCTGGCTAATCTCTACACTCCAAGGGAGAAGAGGTTTGTTTGTTTTGGTTTGTTAGGTTTTATGAACCATCTTCATTGTACACGGACAACTCCATAATGGCTCCGATCTCCTCCCTTAGATCACAATGAGGATCTCAGCACAGTGCACGAACTCTAAAGCACAGGCGAGGCTCTCAATGTAAATTCTCCCATGGCAGTGGCCGTATGGCCTACTCTTTATCATTATTAACTGCCAAAGAATTTTAAATTGCGCAACTTGCAGACGGGACCTCCTATTTTTTCGCCCTTGTCAGAGAAGGCTTGGCATCAGTTTTCACTAGAGCCCCTTGATGTATAGATAGATCCAGGGGCACTAGTTTTCACTACACAGATGATCAGGGGGGAGTATGATATTAGTAATTCCCAGTGGTCATGAAAAAAATGTTATCAAAACTATTCCCTGTTCTGGGAACCGAACCCGTTACCTTTAGACTTGGAGGCAAACGCCATACCTTTTAGCAACTCCGGTTCCCAAGTTAGAGGAATAACGACCAAGTAACAAAATGTGTTTAAAGATTGTAGAAGTGCGCTAATTAGCGCCGATGAAACATTTTGGTGTGCATATCTCCGACAACTTCAATTTTGGGTTTCAAGAAGTATCATTCAAAGTGGCAGGGCATATAAGTGTTCACTACTTTAAGATGTGCATCAAATTTCTAATTATTTAATTTCATTTTACTCTTAACCCTAGAAAGAAAAAAATTTGTTTACAATTTAACAAAGGAACTATTAAAAATAAGAGAATCGTTTATGCCTTACATAACTTTGTGTAACAAATTGATAAGTTTAAAGAAGTAATGACAATCTTTTATTTACTTCTTATTTCTCTTTCAGCATGACTAACATTTTTTATCTCCCTTTTTTTTTAATTTGTGGGCGTGGGAGGGTGGGTAGGAGGGGCGGGAGGGGCGGGAGGGGGGGGGAGGGGAGGAGGGGGGTAATCACTTTTGAATTAGCCATGAAAAAATATATTTATGTTAAAGAACGCTAGCTGCTGTCTGGCTGTTACGTTGTAAGTTTATTCGAGTGTTCCTGCTTGTTCAATCCATATACTTGTTTATTTATATTTTCTAAATGTACTGATTTTACCTCTATATCTATAATTAGCGGCCGTACCCGGTTTAACCCGCGTCTTTGTCGGAATGTGTGCAAGTCGGGTTTGGTGCGAATCGTTTGAGAAAGGTTTAAGTTTTTTTTTGGCTTCAATTGTATTATTGCATTGATTTGTGCTTCTAACACACACACAATAACTAAGTGAGGGCTTCTTCGTAGACGACATTGGTAGAACAGTCACTTAGTGACAACACGTATAATTGTTCCGGTGTGCTAACTCGGGAAAATGTCACATACAGTTGCCCATGTGAGAAGCACTCATCGCTCAAATCGACGCCGGTCACGTGAAGCGTTTGACCTTGTGCTTTATTAATGGTCATTGAATAACAGAATTAGGAATTGGAGTCTCTTAAAACTGAAAGACAGATCGGAGGGAATTATCCGGGATTCTTGGTATGCAGACTTTCTCCCAGCTACAACAACCTGTCAGGATGGTGGCCTCCATTATGTCGTTCTTCAAAGATGTTATTGGAGTCTAGTGCCACTCACTACACAGTGTGGGCGGGCCTGCAAATAATACGTTCACGCTACTCATGAGTCTATTGTTGCCTCTTATATCTTTTAAAGTCCTATTTAGTGCTTCGATAGAATTTTTGTGTAACATTGTGCTCTCAACTTAAATAGTGCATGGGCCGTTGTATCAACGTCGCTGCTATTCCCAAAGAACGAACGAACGAACGAACGAACTTTATTTTCAAAGGGTTAAGAAGTGGGCACGCAGGCCCGTCTGACATTCTACTCTCTCTCTCTCTCTCTCTCTCTCTCTCTCTCTTTCATCATGTATACTGTATACTGTATCATTTCATCCTCACATTTACTTTAAGCATTATTAAGGCATTTATCATTATAAAAGTAATATAACATCATACATTTGCAATAATCATCATAATTAAAGTATGTTTTTAAAATAAATTAAAGAAAACCAAAAAAATAAAGAATAAAAAAAAATAAAAAACAAACAAGAAGACTGATAAAAATCGAATTCCTCATACAGTAAATTAGTGATTTGAGACATATTGAGAGGTGTGTTATAAGAACTCGTGAAATATTTAAACGCCTGCTACTGAATGACTCAGGGACTCTGTGTTTTTTCCAGTGCACGCGAACAACTTTACGAGAGGTGAGCAGCTTTGAGTCTCATAGCAGATACTGCTGCAATGAGTGCAATGATAGGTTTGTGACAGTAAGGACTGTTACGTCGGATTAACACTAAGGTGCTGCTACTTAATTATAGTTAGAGTAAGAATACTTAGCAAGATGTAACACTAAGTATTTGAGCGTGTCTAGTTAGTGTAATAACACTAGTCACAAATCCTATGAGTGATTTAATTAAAGTGTTCAGAAATGACGTCATCGAACTTGGGGTAGAATTGCCCAGTAGTTAGGACGGAAGTGATGGTTTGAGAGAAGGGGGTTAAATGAGTTGTTCTAAAGCACGAGATGAGAGAAGTCAGTTTGTGGTTACCATCTTGTAAGGCTGATTTGCTATGTGATATTTAATGGAAAGACTGGTTAGTAAATTACACAAGAACATGTACTTATGAACCCGATTGAAGTTATCAAAGTGTGTAGACAGTAAATAAAAGTATTCATTCATATTTTACACCAGCCTGATCTTATTTTTCTTAGAGTCAGTATCCAGTGACCTTTGTTTACATTAGGTAATCAAGCATAGAGTGCTACCACATTTACGACGATCTTACAGCCTGCATTAATAAAAACAGTACGAGTCTCCTAAGAACACCTGGGTTATATTACAATTTATATCTGTAATCACTATCTCTGGCAGTCGCCAGTAACACTACAGAAGAATATTGAAAGAAAATACTGCCACAAAATTCACCTGTCACAGAACATTTGTTTCATCCTTTTCTCACACTGTCACACTAGACTTGATTTGGTGACACAGCCTTTCCCTTCTTAAGTACCCTCTCCCGGTCACATAAGTCAGACAGTCTACTAGAATATTTATTAATATATATATATATATATATATATATATATATATATATATATATATATATATATATATATATATATATATATATATATATATATATATATATATATATATATCTCCACTCACCTACACACAGCCATAAGTGACGACAGTTAGACGCACAGACGTGAAAACTATAACAATGGAATATAGATATTTTGTGGGACGAGCTGACCGACACACTTGAATAATTTTATGTAAATTTTATTTATCATACGAATTTCACCATAACCATAAATTTGAATATCAATCACATATAAATACACATAGATTAAAGAACTACTAAAAGAATAGACCCATAGGTGTAATCCTTTCCCCTCTGTTGAGCCCACGATCCCGTTAGCAGAAAAGTTATAGCCCCCAAAGAGTGACAGATTTATACTATATGGTCTAGGATTTCCCTCTATAGTTAAGAACAGAGTGGATACATTAATCTATTCTAAGAGGAAAACATCATTAGAAATACTTGCATATAAAAATACAAAGTGGGAGTCAGAATTATACAATGAAAGAATCACTCGTTCCTGCTTTCGTTCAACTCATTCAACAGTGGCCACTGGCTTTCGTTCTTACCTACAAAACAGGACCTTTCACCTAAATTAATATGAAACAAATATAAAGGTATGTTATCAGGCACTCGTAGGAAACAAAGAAGTAGAACACTAGACAACAGAAAAACAACAGACATGAGTGGCTTACTCAGGATTTGAACCCTGGACCTTCCGTGCGACAACCCCGCCTAGCCATGCAAGCGAATCACACTATCCTCACTGCCATCTACGCATCACCAAAAATGATGTTTCAATGGTAGCTCATTAGTGCGAACCGCAATACACGACACCGGAAGTCCACCATGGGCAGTTCAGCCTATTAATGACGCAATCACTTCTGTGACCGGTTAATTCCAAGACTCCGGAGAGCGTTATCTTCACTGTGTATATTTTAGGATTACTGTTTATGTCGCTAGAAATCAGTTCCGGTAAAAGATGCCACAGGGCTCACAGTGTCAGAATTCTTGAGATTTCCAGTACTTCGGAAATGTCAGGTTGGTAACTTCTCTCAGTATAAACTTCTTTGATACAACACAAATGATCAAACGTCGGGAAAGTTAAATGTTTGTAATTTTTTTTGCCACAGGGCTGAATGTACATGAGATTTAAGGAAGAAATATAATCTGGCTTGTTAGGCCCAGTTACTGCATTTAGTCATAAAGTTCGTGAGGTGAGTACTCTGTCTATTTCTGGATGCAAACACAATGCCAGACAGGTTGAAACTTGGAAACCCACGTATTTAAGTATAAAATGTTTCTTCTAGGATTATCCTCATATATACTGAAAAACCGCTGGTAGATTTTGGGCTTGACCCAAATACTGTATAAAAGGAAGAGAAAAACATAAATACTCAACCATAACCGTATTCACAATCCTATCCTACCTCCCGTAAAATGATATATTATATTCACTTCGGTTATTAACTTAAATTATAATACAAGCTTATGACTTGTCTCATCGTTTGAAACTCCCGTGAAATAATTTCTAGTCATTAAAAAATCAATCATCATGAATTAGAAATAAATACATATCTCGTCAAAACTCACGATGAATCAGTGCATTTACTTAGATGGTTAAACTATTCTCTGACTGCTTTCAAGCAGTAATAAAATTTATATTAGAGTTCAACTGGAAATTATTATCATTCCCCTATCCACTGTAACACAGTAAACTTAGAGAATATCAAATGACGATCCTATTCTAGCAAAACACTCTGTACAAAACCTAGAGAAATATAACTATAATAACTAATTAAATCACTCAAACTACTAGTAATTACCACAAGCGCAGAAGTAAAACGATCTCCGATCGACAAACTAATAGATACTTCTATTGTAAGAGATCTTAGAAATTGACAGCTAGATGTTTAGTTTGCACTTCTGGCATATGAATTTAGTTAGATTTTCTCGGGTATATATCTCTCTAAAATCAAAGGAAATGTTACGTGTCTTTCCCGAAACAGACTCATCTGCCATATGTTGGAACCTTTGGAAAATCTACATAAATTCTATCTCATTCTGCAAATCAAACGAATTTTCCTTCGCACCAATGCCGAACCCAGGTCTCTATTAAGATCTAGATGAAATATAATCTACATATATTATCGCCTCACACTCGCCATCTGCAGAAGTGGTCGTAAATGAATTATAGCGAGAGTCTTTGATATGGCGGTTCGCATCTTGTAAATTAGCTTACAACGAACGAATCCAGGCAAAGGTAATAGACAAATTGTCTCCCCTTTCCATCACTGACTGATCTCATTACAGCGATTTTTATGATCGCTGCCGAGATAATTACAGGTGAGCTGGACCAGATCTGCTCGTAAACCTGCATTAAAGAGAGTGCAATTAAATGCTAACAGCCATAAACTGCTTGCTAAATTAGAAAAGAAAGACATAAGTTTGAATATGGGAGGAAAAAAATACCAATCAAACGTATGCGAAAGAAAGGTAATACTATTCGAGCGTATGCGAAAGAAAGGTAAAAGAGCGAAAGAAAGGTAAAAGAGCGAAAGAAATTAAAAGACAAGTGTAGAATAAAGAGTAGATATCTGAAATGTATTAATCATAATATATTTGCCACAGACGTCCCCACTTTAAGATATGGAACCATTCCATGTCTACTTTTATGGAAATAGATTTCATATATCAGTAGCTTCAGGGTGCCTGTTATCTACACTCTCCTCTCCCCACTCCGTCTCTGTCCATTTCCTACTCATGAAGTCTGCTCCAACGTTTTCTTTCTTCCGAAATGCATTCCGTGTGCACTTGAAAGAGTGTCACCGCTTTTGACATCGTTGGAAGATTTCGTGTGTGTGCAGTGGAAATTCCCTGCCACTATCGTCATCTTCGTTAGTTTTGGCAATCGCCAGGAGATGTTCGGAGGACGGCAATGGTCTTTCCAAGTTTTTCTTTAACAGGTTTACATGGAAGACCTTCTCCTTTCCTTTAATAGAGATCTGGTAGTTAGCCTTAGAAATCTTTTTAAGGACGGTAAACAGCCCTTGCCATCCGATATGCAGTTTGTTGTTCCCGGTGGAAAGTAGCAACAAAACTTTCTCTCCTGCTTGTAATTCTCTTTCTTTAGCGGCTTTCCTGTATCGGTTTGCCTGCTTTGCGCGTGCTCGTTTGAAACTCCCGTGAAATAATTTTCTAGTCATATTAAAAAAATCAGATCATCATGAATTAAGAAATAAATACATATCTCGTCAAGAACTCACGATGAAATCAGTGCGATTACTTAAGATGGTTTAAACTATTCTCTGGACAGTTTTTCAAAGCAGTAAATAAAATTTTATATTAGAGTCTACTGGAAATTATTATCCATTCCCCTATCCACTGGTAACACAGTTAAAGTTGCTCGTTGCTAGGTCCCATCCTAGTTTTAACCTTTCCTTTAAATCCGACACATATTTACTAGCTGAGACAACTGTCTCATCAGCTTTCTGGTCTGTCACCGACTGAAGTAAGGCTTCAATCGGCATCTTGATAGGTCTGCCGAATAAAAGCGTAGCTGGGGAAAACCCTCTGGAAGTATTTGGGGCTTCCCTCTATGCAAATAAAGCTGCAGGAATACAGAGATCCCAATCTTCAGGTTTCACTTATCTCAGTTTACTTAACATCATGTTGAGGCTTCCGTTGACACGTTCTACTAACCCTCTTCCGGCCTGATTATAAGGCTTTATGTAGATGTGCTGGTTCCTCAAGATCTTAACGATCTCATCCATTAACAGGTTTCGGTATGGAGATCCGTTATCCGTCAACACTTGTTGAGGGAATCTCAACCGAGTAAAAATCTGCAGGGGGGCTTCTGCGACATGGTTGGCATCCGCGCATGTAAGCGGTATCGCTTCTGTTCACATAATGCATGTGTCGACTAGGGTCAGGAAGAACCTGTTCCTTCTTTTAGTCCTTTCTAAGGGTCCTAAAATGTCGAACACAACCCGTTCAAATGGTGTTCCCATTATTGGCATTTCACCCATGGAAACTGGGGGTGTGCGTTGCTTGGGTGCCACACGTTGGCACTGGGCACAGGATTTCAACTACCTGATAATATCATTATTTATTCCTGGCCACCAATAATGAGTAAATATACGCTGATTTGTGGCGTTCTGTCCCATATATCCGCTAAAGGGAAGAGAGTGCCCCATTTCTAAGATTTGGCTTCTGTACTGTTTCGGTACTAGGTGCTGATTGTAACCTTGTTCAGGCTTGCCCGTTCTGCGATACAGTACGCCATTTTTAGAAAAAAATGTCCCCGTGTTGTCTAGGGTCCTTAGCCATGGGCAGTTTCCTAAAGCAGGGTGCCAAGGTAGGGTCCTTTTAATGCGCCTCTTTAAGTTCCTTAGGTAACAAATTTGGCGCAGGCTCCTGTTCCTTCTTGGTTTGCCCTCTTGTAGTTACTGCTGCCACAATTGGCTCTTTCTGTTTCCAATAAACACATATCTACCGCGAAGTATGATTGGGTAGATCGGGTCATCCATAACAGCTCTTTGATCACACCTCTGACAAAATCAGAGTGGATCTCAACCAATGCAATGGGAAGCACTGTAGGTGCATTACTCTTAGAAACTGCACAAAGTTGGACGGTTTCTCCTGTCTCTTGACCGGGTTTGACCAGGTGCCTGGCGACAATGCAATCATAAGAAAGCCCCGTGTCAAATAAACACAAAGTTGAAGAACTCTTCAAAATAGCAGTACCTCGCGTTGAGGGTCTATCCCCCATAGCTTGAGAATCACTGACATTAAATCCACTTTGCGAGACTTAGCAAGCATCTGATGCGTTTAGGCTCGGTGTGCTCGCTCTGATCATATGTCCCGTGCGCAGGGGTTTTCCCTTTGTTACCTTGTCCTTTCTGACCGAGCTGCCATGTAGGACGGTTTGGTTGATCAGACTGTTAGTTGTTGGTGGGGTACTTCTTTTTGTAGAACTTAGACTTTTTAGGAGGGGGGTTTTGGGGTCCAGTTCCTCTGTGGTTACTTTGGTGAGAAGCATGAGAAGATTGGTCTAGATTATTCTTTCGAAAAGGCTCTTCTGTCGGTTTACATTTTGTGGCCGGCAGTTTGGCCAGTGCATTATGATATCGCTCAGATTTTTTCAAAATGGCTTCCAGCTTTTCTGCACCCTGCTCAGCTAAAAATCTACGGGGGTCACTTTACAGCGTGTTCTTTATCTGTTCGCATATAACGAACTCCTCAAGACCTTCATAGGTAGGGGAGAGCTGTGACAGCTCCAGACACTTTGACAAATATCCCTTCAGACGAGAAGAGAACTGCTGAAAAGTTTCACAATTCTCTTTTCTGCTGTTCGAAACAGTTACAACAATTTTCGCGCATTCATTTTAAAGCGCTCAAGTAAATCTTTCTTCAACACGTCGTAGTTGTCTTGTTGGCTGCTTTCCAGTTTTGAGTAAACGTCATAAGCAGAACCTTTTAGGGCCTGGGAAAGTTTCATTCACCAACGCGACCTCTCTAAACCGTACAGAATTGCCATTTTCTTAAATTTTTCTAGCCAACCGTCAATCTTCTCGTTAGGGATATATTATATTCACTAAGCAAAGTACATTTGTGGGTTGCAAATTAACAGACGCATTGTCTCGCTGTCCAGCCACCAATGTTAGCCTCTCTGAATAATTATTATCCCTGAGTATACACAGTATAACTCTTTGATTATGTCCTCAATATGATAAGAAACTACCGTTATTCTTCTGGTTATTGAACTGGAATAATATGTGCTTGGACAGCGTGACTGCAATGATTTGCCTGAATTACAATTAACAAGGTACATAAATCTCACAAAATGATATTATTCAATTTAGGCACATGTGACGTAATCATCATTCATCACTGATTCGAAGTCTGGGGTTGCTGCTGCTTTCGATCTTTTGAGTGAATTAGCAAAAACCAAACACCAGCGCTTGCAGTAATGGTTTATGAATATACTATTTTCATATGTTGATGTTGCCAGCCTCATATATAACCACTTAACAAAGAAAACATGTCAAATTCAAATGGTAAAATAAATGTTTACACTTACCCAAAAAGTAACTTTTGGGAACACAATCTCCTGGCACAGTTAGAATAGACACAGCACGTTGATGCTTTCGAATAACTTGGTCTGGGACATTTCAATTATTCTCTTATGACGGATGATTTGATTCTTTAGGTCTCCAGTCTTTGTATTTTAAAATGCGGGTTCACTTTTAAGTTTTACAGTTGCCCAAATACTCTGTCCTGGTCCTTTAAGTTTCCACTTTTGTATTTACAACTGCGGGTTTCAAAGTTGCCCAAATACTTCGATTTGTCACTTATATTTTTAATTTTTGAAACCTTTGTCCGATCGTTCTGTTTGGCTCTGTTGAATTGCTAGCTTGACGTGGAGATGCAGTCTGGTTTTGTGACTCCGATTTCGCTAGATTATATTTCCATTTTCTCAGTTCAAATCCCAGATTGTACATCCGACGAATTTGCCAATGAAAGTCAAAGTCTATTCCAGCTCTCACAGTAAGCCAATGGTCAACTCTTTAGAACTAAAAGGGTCGGGGTGTTAAATCATAATATCCCCCCTGTGTTTTGAAATATCAAATTTCCAAATTACAACGCGTGACCACTTTCTAATAAGTCAGTAATACTTCCGATTGCATCTTTATGCAAACTCACAAACAAATCTGTGAACATTTCTTGTCTAGATGCTTTCCCACAATATTGTCTCCAAAGACACATTATCGGTAATATTGATATAAAGGTTACGTCTTATCGCCTGTGTTTGCGTAAATCCCTCAGACGGTTTTCTCGGACAAACAATATGGCTTTCTTTTCATCGATCGTGCGCTACCAACTTGTGTCAATAAAGATCGAATTTATCAAAGGTGACTAGACGACGTAGGTGATAAATTATTTGCTGACCTGCCTAATCAGCTTACGATGATTCACGTGGTGAAACGTACACAAGTCTAGGAGCGGCTAGAGCTGAATGTAGGTGCATAAAATATGTCAAACCATAAGACGATCGGTGATGAAAGTGAAGAAAAGAAGTGATACTGCCAGAGAGGATGAAAGTTATAAAAGTGCACAACTGATTCCTCACAATCTTTACGGAACTACAGATGAGCTGGGCTAATAATAATAATAATAATAGCCCCTTCAGTCATAACTGACTATGGGAATGCGCCCCTGAGGTGGAACCCCTCAGCTGCTTATTTTCCTGGTGCTCCTTTCGACGTTTTCTCCTCACCTCTGCTTCTTGTGTGAGCCTCTCTTCGCCCAATCTGAGGTGGTGCCGTAAATAGCATCGCCACTTAGTGCGATCGGCAGCTTCATCCTCCCATGTTGCTGGATCCATGTCCAGTGCCCTCATATCTCTCTTGCACACATCTTTGAACCTCAGCTGTGGTCGCCCAACTGTTCTCTTGCCATCTGCTAATTGTCCGTAGAAGATATCTTTTGGGATGCGACCATCTTCCATGCGGCGAACATGGCCAAGCCAGCGAAGTCTGCGCTGTCTAAGCAGCGTATACATACTTTGAATGCCAGCACGTGACAACACCTCGACATTTGTCACTTTATCTTTCCACGAGATGCCGAGGATGCGGCGTAGACACCGCAAATGGAAGGTATTGAGTCTTCTTTCTTGCTTAGCATAGGTCGTCCAGGTCTCGCTGCCATATAGGAGTGTGCTGGTGACGCAGGCATTATATACCGCAGCTTTGGTCTTCATTGTGAGTTTAGAGTTTCCCCAAACACGCGATGTGAGGCGGGCAAAGGTAGCTGCAGCTTTGCCAATGCGGCTGTCAATTTCTGTATCCAGTGAGAGTTTGTCATTGATGGTAGACCCTAGGTTTGTGAAGTGGTGCACCACTGCCAATTCATAGTTATCGATAGTGATAACTGGTGCAGCACCCACATCCTGACTCAGCACATTCGTTTTCTTTAGACTTATTGTGAGGCCAAAGTCCTTGCATGCTTTAGTGAAGCGATTCATCAAGCTCTGAAGCTCCTGTTGGCTTTGAGTGACGACTGCAGCATCATCAGCGAACAACAAGTCTCTTATAGTGACCCTTCTGATTTTTGTTTTTGCCTTCAGCCTTGAAAGATTAAACAGACGGCCATCTGACCTAGTGTGAAGGCATATTCCTTCAGTTGCATCTCTGAATGCATGTTTCAAGAGTAAGGCAAAAAAGATTCCGAAGAGGGTCGGAGCCAGAACACAGCCTTGTTTAACGCCACGTCGTATATCAAAGGGCTGTGACGTGCTTCCAGCATATTGGACTGTTCCCTTCATGTCGTCATGGAATGACTTTATCATTTCCAGCATTTTTGAAGGGCAGCCTATTTTCAGGAGGATTTTGAAGAGTCCATCCCTACTAACCAGGTCGAATGCTTTTGTGAGGTCTATAAAGGCGATATATAATGGTCTTTTCTGCTCTCTTGATTTTTCCTGAAGCTGGCGGAGAGAGAAGATCATGTCTGTTGTTGATCTGCCAGCTCGGAATCCACACTGTGCCTCTGGATATATGCGCTCAGCTAACTTGTGTAGTCGCATTAAGATGACTTTGGCAAAAACCGTACCAACAATACTAAGAAGAGAGATGCCTCTGTAGTTATTGCAATCACTTCTGTCTCCTTTATTTTTATACAGTGTTACAATCTTGGCATCTCGCATGTCTTGAGGAATAGTTGTCTCTTCCCAGCACTGGCACAGCATCCTATGCAGGGGATGTAATAGCGTGCTCTTACAGCATTTGATTAAATCAGGAGGAATCCCATCACTGCCTGGTGCTTTGCCAGAGGCCAAGCTATCAATGGCCTTACTGAGTTCCTCTAATGTTGGTTCGGCATCCAGCTCCTCCATAGTTGGCAGACTATTGTAGCATCAAGGGCTGCAGGCGTAACGGTATTGTCTCTAGCGTAAAGCTCAGAGTAGTGCTCGACCCACCTCTCCATCTGCTTACCCTTATCGGTTAGCTTCTCTCCGTTGATGGTTTTTAGCGGTGCCGTCTTACTTTTATGGGGGCCAAGTGCTTTCTTTATACCGTCATACATTTGTCTAATGTTGCCTGTTTGCGCTGCGATCTGGATGCTCTCACTGAGCTGGAGCCAATAGTCATTTGCACAGCGTCGAGCAGTTTGTTGAACTTTGCTTCTCGTAGCCCTCAGGATCTGTAGGGTTCTGGCACTCGGTGATTGTTTGTATTCATTCATAGCACTGCGCTTAGCTTCAATAACAGGTGCCATCACATCTGATGAAGCGTCAAACCAGTCATTTGACTTTGCTGTTTTCTTACCAAAGGTGGCAAGTGCAGCAAGAGCTGGGCTAACTGGGACAGATTTGTAATGTTGACATTACTACAGTTGAGCTGAGATAACTGGGACAGATTTATATTGTTGACGGAACTACAGATGGGGTGAGATAACTGCGACATATCTGTAATATTGATAGAACTACATATGAATGCCGGGGACAGATTTGTAATGCTGACAGAACGAACTATACTTGAGCTGAGTTAACTTGAACATATTTATATTCTTAACAGAACTACAGATGGGATGAGATAACTGGGACAGATCTGTAATGTTGACAGAACTAAAGATGGGCTGAGATAACTGGGACAGATCTGTAATGTTGAAAGAGCTACAGACAATCTAACTGTTGTTAGTAGATTAGTAATACTCACAGAACTACTGATGGTCTGACTGGAGGAGCATTGACACCAACAACGAACCAAAACCGTAGAACAAGAGAGACAGTTTAGATGAGAAAGTGCTTAAAACGTTATACACAGGGCGAGTGAGGGCAGTCCTTGAATATGGCATGGCAGCATGGGCAACAGCAGCTAAGACAAACTTCGATAAAATTAGCAGACTTCAAAATCAAGCAATGAGAATTATAACGGGAGCCATGAAGTCAACACCTATAAAAGAACTCGAAAAGATTACATGCATCCAGACAATGACAGATAGAAGAGACTGCAGGGCTCAGCAACAGGCCGAAAAATTCAAAAGACTACCAGACTACCCAATGTGCCATAGAATAAATGCTCTTAGAAGGCAAAGACTCAAATGAAGCAATTTTGTAGAATCAACAAAACCATAAATGAGAGCAGTATCAATAGATGAAATATCCACTGTTAAACACATCTACACTGCACACAAGCTTCCAGTTTGGAAACAAAATCGTTTCCCTAAAATGATAGCAAACATTCCTGGAATTGAAAGAAAAAAGAGCAAAACTGCAACAGATAGAAAATCCATAGCGAGAAATACATAGAGAAACACTACCCACGCAACACATGGACCCATGCATACACAGATGGATCAGCAACAAATGCAACAGAAAATGGAGGTGGGGGTGTCTTTCTGACCTTAAGCACTGGTGCAGAAAAAAGGATGTCAATGGCGACAGGACGATTCTCCAGCAACTTCAGAGCAGAGGCAGAGGCCTTGAAAACTGCAGCAGAGGTTATATTGACAGAAGAAAGGGCAGAGAGACAAGTTGCTTTCTTTACTGATGCACAGTCAGTAATTGCAACGTTGAAAAGCCAAAATAATACAGACCTGGATGATCTCAGGATAGTGCTCCACAAATTTTGTCAACGATTCAAAATTGTTGTGATCCAATGGAAAATAAGAATCTTCAACTCAAATGTGAAGTCAGTCCTATTGTATGGCTCAGAGACATGGAGAACAACAAAGACAACAACCAAAAAGCTACAGACTTTCATAAATGGGTGCTTGCGTAGAATAGAGGGATTAAAATGGTATGACAAGGTTACCAACGTGGAACTGATGACAAGAACTAGACAAGTGCCAGTGGAACAAGAAATGAGAAGAAGACGATGGCGATGGATAGGACACACACTGAGAAAACCTGTTGATAGCATTACAAGGCAGTCCTTGTTCTGGAACCCCCAGGGCAAGAGAGGCAGAGGAAGACCAAGAAGTACATGGAGAAGAGAGTTGGAAACAGAGGTGAAAATGATGAGGAGAACATGGAAAGAACTTGAGATGATGGCACGTGACAGGAGGACTTGGCATGTGTTTGTTGAAGGCCTATGCTCCTGTGGGAGTGGAGGGTTATGAATGAATGGATCCCATCTTATTGTAACATCACCGGCAATGAAGAGGCTGACAGAATGCCAAAAGTAGGTTAACATCTTCCGCAGCCTGATGCAAGCATAACTTTTGAGGAGGCAAAGAGTTTTATGAGAATCAGATATAGAAACAGATGGAATGTAGAACATCCAGGGCACACACAGAATGATGCTTACTACCAGCTCCACAGAAGAGAACAAGTGGTAATCTTCAGACTCCGCACTGGCCACAACAGATTGAGATACCATCTATTCAACAAGCTAAAGATAGGAACTACCGATCAGTGTAACTGTGGCACTGATAAAATGACTGCTGAACATCTGCTTCAAAGTTGCCCCTTATATGTGGTACAGAGAAAGCGCATATGGCCGACGCCAGCTCCTTTCGTGGAAAAGCTTTACGGGGATTCAAATAGCCTCAAACTCACTACTGCTTTCTTTGAGAACATTCAAGTGGCCGTCTGAGAGTGTACGAAGAAGAAGAAACAATAAAAAATCAAATAGAAGAATTACTTATTGCTACTTTAGACACCATACATCAAATCGGCATTGAGTACGTCATAAATCAGCTGGAGTTAAGGAAGACCACACTATCGGTAGACACAAGAGGAAACGAAAAACACGCATGGATCTTCATTTCAGCTAGTAGTACTTTTAACCACACGTCGGTACACTGGCAATAATAGATATAGATGTAAAATCATTACACTTAGAAAATATAAATAAATAAGTATATGGATTGAATAAACTGCAACACTTGAATAAACTTATGACGTGACGACCAAATATCCAGCTAGCAGTCCTTCACAGAAATATACCTCTTCATGGTTAATAAAAGTGCCACCCTCCAAAAAATTTAAAAAGAAAAGGACAGAGATAACAGTCCAGCGATCAAAATGTTATAAAAATGAACACAATATACCCGGACTTATAACCGAGAGGTTACACCTCTTGTCATTTTTTTTGACGTGATGTCCAATCTCGGAAATAAGTGAAAAAAAGAAACAAAAAAAAACTTAACCATATGATACTTTAAGCAGCAGATGATAGGAAACTCTTTACAGAGCGATACAACAGGAGGCAATCTGATCATCAGAAGAAGTCCCCCCATCGGACAAGTGTTTCGGCCCAGTATATTCCTTTACACTCTAAGGGGGGCGGGCCCACTTGGGTCATGACTCCCAAGCGTCTCAGCCTCCTGTTGTCTTGTATCGAAAATGAACCCATTTCACTTATGGTAGCAACTTTAATCCACAACTCCGCCAGCCGTGGAGGCAATTGTGAAAGTAACAAAGAGAAGACAAATTATTCCGTTCGTTCCGTCGCGCACACTGAGACACCATCGCGAAGCCGCCGAGCCTAGCCACTGAAATTCAGACTCTGACACCTCCTATAATATACATCGCCTGTTGCCCCTCAGTCACAGCCCGCTCACTAGTACACCACAAAACTCAGCGTTTTGTGGACTTAGAAAAATTCCTGGTGTTTTCTGTACCGCAGCGTTTATTGTCACGATTTCCATTGCCCATTGCGGTTGTTCCACAGCCAGCCTGATGCCTTTCGGCAGTTTCACTAAGCCTCTTCAGTGCCCTTGTTCTCGCCTGTCCCTTCAGCCCCAACAGTTTCAATAGATCATACATTGATGCAGCCACAAGCCCTCTTGCGCCCACTTCAACAGCCATGACCCTTGTAGTGAACCCCTCGTGTCTCAGATCCGCGGCCAGATCACTATATTTGGCCGCTTTGAACGAATGTTGCTCGTCTAATCTGGATTCAAATGGCACGGTCAGTTCAATCAGTATGACCTGAAGCGTTGAAGAAGAATGAAGCACTATATCCGGCCGTCTCCGCGATTTTCTGATACTCTCTGGATATGCCCCTCGTCCAGGTAGGTCTACCGCCATCTCCCAGTCATTTGCACAATCAAGAAGAGATGGTAAACTGCTACCTGGTTTACTCGGTTTGGGGTGTGCTGACTTTCCTGCCCTCAGAAAGTATGTATTTGCTGTTCGCCTTCATCCTTGCTAGATCTATTGTCGCAGCAAGCTCATTTAGCACTTTGTTATGGCGCCAGGTGTATCGCCCTTGCCCTAATGACACCTTACACGCTGAGAGCACGTGTTCGAGTGTCTGCCTCCCGTGGCACAGGGGGCACTGCTCATCATCCGACTTTCCCCATTTCACAAGGCTGGTGGCCGACGGCAGCAGGTCATACATTGATCTAACAACGAAGCTGAGCCTAAGAGGTGCCATATGCCATATATCATTCCATGTCAAGGACCTCTGCAGGGCTCCTTTCCATGTAGTCCATTGGCCTTGTTGGACCTGCTGCACTGCTTTTTGCAACCTCTTATCATTCTCGGCCTCTCGTATCTCATGAATAACCATGTCTCTGCGCTCCCTGCTTGATGCCTTGGACCACCAGCGGATGTCTCCATGACCAAATCCCCGTCTATTCGTCAGTGTGTATCCGATTACCTCCCTCAGTTTGAGTGACTCTTGGGCAGCATCAACAGCTTCTTCCACTCTCAACTTCCTTCCTGTTTTCAGTGTGGGCTGAATGGACTTAACTACGTCATCAGCTGACTCGCGTAGCATCATTGCAAGACTTGCCTTTCCAACTTTGTACTCTTCAACAACTGACTTGAAAGGAAGCAGAAGTTTTGACTTTTTGCAGTACAGTGCTACATCTGACAGACCTGGTGGTACCCCTAGCCACTTTCTCATGAACTTGTTGACCTTCTGCTCTATAGCTTCGACTGTACTTGTGCTTATTTCATATATAAGCAGTGGCCACAGCAACTTCGGTATCAACATGAACTAGAGGCACCACAGTTTGAACTTTCCCAAGAGTCTGCTTTGGTCTATGATCTGTAGCCCTCTGTCTGCCATTTCTATTGTCTGTTGCACTGCCTTCGAGTCTTTTAATGAGGCATCGTACACCCTGCCAAGACTTTTAACAGGTTCCTCAATAACAGTAGGGATTCTTTGGTTGGAAACCACGAATATGTCTTCTGCTATCTTCCCTTTCCTGACTGATAGACTTCTCAACTTCTTGGGTTTGTAGCTCATTCTGCACCAGCTGACTAGTTCATCCAGGCGTTTTAACATCCTCCGGGCCTGATGTTCATCTGATGTCAGAATTGTTGTGTCATCCATGAATGCTTTGAGCGGTGGCATGTGACACATTCCCCCGAGCTTTGGACCTATAGCCATTCCTTCAGCCGCATTGAGGATTACCTGCATAGCCATCACGAATAGTATCGGAGAGATGGTACACCCCATTGCAATTCCAACTTCAAGGCCAATCCACTTCGTTGTGTACTCTCTGGTTGAAAATCTGACAGCAAACCCTGCGAAATACAGCTTCAGCATTGCTGCAATCTCTTGTGGAACATGATACATTTCCAGGGCCTGCCACAACATCTGGTGTGGAACGGATCCATAAGCATTCGCCAGATCCAACCAGATTACAGGGAGGTCTGTTCTGTCAGACTTTGCCTTTTGGATTGCTTCCCAGATCATTGTGGCATGCTCTAGACATCCTGGTGTACCTGGGATACCTCCTTTCTGAATGGTAGTGTCAATGTACCCATTTGCCAGGAGGTATGTAGTGAGTCTTTTCGCCATCACTGAGAAGAATATTTTCCCTTCCACATTGAGTAGTGAGATTGGCCTGAACTGACTGATGTCTGTGGAATTTTGCTCCTTCGGGATGTAGACTCCATTCGCCTTTCTCCATTCATTGCTTACAAGCTGGGCTTTCCACGCATTCTTTAGTAAACGGAGCAGTCGTTTGAGCACTTCAGGGCATCTCTTATACACCACATATGGAACACCATTAGGACCTGGAGCTGACTTGCACCGAGCTTTCTGGACAATGCTTTCTACCTCTTGCACCGTTGGGGGCTTGGTGTTAAATTCAGCTCTTGGCTTACTCAGCCATTTAAGGCCTGCCATGCTGCTGAGCGGCTCATCTCTGCGACCATCTGAATATGTCATTCTAAGGTGTTCTTCCAGGTCTTCTTTCTTGATGTTTAGCGTACCCGACCGTGGCTGCTCAAACAGTTCTTTGGCAAACTTGAAGGGCTCCCTGAAGAATCTTTCCCTATCCCTTCGAGTCTTCCTTCTCTTCCTGCACACCCTTTCTGCTCTACAAAGGGCATTATGTTGGCCTTTCAGGTGCTCCCAAACCTGTCGTAACCCTTCCTTCTCTGTGGCAACTGCGTTCTTGAAAAGTTTTCGGGCATGCTTCTTCTGTTTCCTGATTTCTTCTATTTTAATTTGTCTTCTACTTTTTCGTGGTGGGTTACTTTCCCTTGCCTCCCTCACTCCAAACACTTTGCGACAGTGCAGATATATTATGTCGCCGAAGATTTCCAGCTTCTTCTCCAAAGTTATCTGCTTCAGGTTGTTATCCAACTCTTTTGCCAAGGCTTCGTCCAGCTGTTCCCAAAGCCCTTTTGCACTGGCAGGTGGAAACTTGATTGCATCTCTCTCCCCGTCCAAGAAGTGTGTGAGATCATCATCAGGCAGATCAACTTGAATGTACTCAGCACTGTGGATTGACTCCTGGCTGCGTTCTTCTAACGTCTTATCCGTCGAGACAGAGCGCTGTTGATCTCCCCCAGATGACCTCCCACACCCCTTTTTCGTTCGGTGGATTTTCATTCCTCTCTGAGTAGAGAACTCCCTACCACAGGCACATAGAAATTCCAGCCGTTGTTCAGAGCTCGAAGTCCGCGTAACGGGTCTGGTCGATTCCAATGAGGCGCCTGTGGATTCATCATTCTCTTCCCCCCCCCCCCCCCTTTCGGTGAATCCTGGGGGCATCTATCAGAGATAATGGAGTAAGGGGAAAACATCCATTTTACTTCCGAAGGGAAACAATTCAAGTATTAATAAAATATCAAACTAAATAACAGATTATCATTTTTTATTTACTATTTATCAATTCAGTACTTATATTTATGTAAAGCACAAAATAATCTCTTATGTTTATTAGTACAATTGTTAAGGTGTTAAAAAACTTATGTTTACCATGTTTAGATTTGAAATACTTTAAATAATAAGTAGTTTGATGCGCAAATTAAAGAAGTGAACACTTATATCCTCTGCCACTTTCAATGATAATAGTGTAAACAAACTTTTTGTTGCAGTGGCAGATTGCACATCGAAATGTTTCATCGGCGCCAAATAGTGCGCTTCAACAATCCTTTAAATACATTTTCTTACTTGGTCGGTTCTCTCCTATCCCGAGGACCGGAGTGGCTAAGAGACATGGTGTCCGCATCTAATTCTAAAGATACCTGGGTTGGTTCTCAGTACAGGTAATATTCTTAAAGGAATTTTTTCAGAACCATTTTGTACTAATAATATCTTACGCCCCCCTGATTCCCTGAGTAGTGAGATCAGATGCCTAGCCTTATTGGATCAGGGCGAAAAAATAGTAGATCCTGTGTGCAAGTTTCGCACGTTAAAAATTACTCGGTAGTTGGAAATCGTAAAGAGTAGACCATACGGCCGCTGCCGTGCCAGAGTTTATACAATTAAGAAAACCTACCCAGTACAAAAATATTTATAGAATGTGTGATTCCTGTATACACACATTGGCATGCTCGCCGATGCTTTGGAGTTCGTGCACTGTGCCGAAATTCTCCTTGTGAGCTATAGGAGGAGATCGGACCACTGATGGAGTTTTCCGTGTGCAATAAAGATAGTCCTTCAAATAAAACAAACAAACCTCTTCTACCTTGGTGTGTAGAGGTTAGCCAGAGAGAGCGCCATGTTATCCTGTAAGCTGTATATCTTTTGGCGTGGTTTCAGTCCAGTCCTCTATCCATCAGGGATTGTCTAATGTTGTTCTCCCAGCGAATTCTTGGTCGTCCTGGAGATCTTGATCCCTCGCTTTTGGTTTCCCATATGTGTCGTGGTAGCCTGTGACGGAATGCCTCCCCTTAGCTCTGCAGTAGTGGTCCAACAGTGGCCAAAACTCAAGTATGTAAAATAGGTCGTCAAATGTGTCTACCTTCGCACAAGATTACTCTTGGCAGTGTTGTAGATAGAAGAGTAATGTCACTTCAATCCCAAGGGAGACTTTGGTCCTGGTCCCCTAAATTTACTGTCTTTGTATTTATAAATGCGGATTTACTTATTAAGTTTTAAAGTTGCCCAAATACTCTGATCTCTTACTTATAATTGAGGAATTTTTCATCCGCTCCTTATCTTTCTGGCTCTGGTGAATTGCTAGCATGACAAGGCGATGCAGTCTGATCTGCAACTCTAATTCTGCTAGATTATATTTCCAATTCTTAGTCCAAATTCCAGATTGTACTTCCGACGAATTTGTCAATGAGAACCAATGTGTATTCCGGCTCTCACTTTACACCAATCCAATCTCTTTTCCTCTAAATGGGTAGGGGTGTTTAAATCATAATACCCCCGCGTGTTTTAAAATAGTCCATTTAAATATTCCATCGCGTGACATCTTTCTAAAAATGCTGTAATACTTCCGCCTGCATCTTTATGCTAAACTCATAACCACTATCGGTGCACTCATTCTTGACTAATACTTTCCGCCCAGGTTGTCTCCTCTGGCAGGTTACCTGTAATAATTACACAGGGATGGTGCCGCGGAAGCGATTATCTAATTATCACCTGTGTTTTCGCCCATCCCGCAGACGGCTTTCTCTGACAGACAACGTGGCGTTCTATTAATCTATCGTACTAGACCATATTGTGTCCATAGAGTTCGACTCCTATCAAAGGTGGCTAGGCGACTCAAGTGATAAACGAATTACCGCTGACCTGTGTAATCAACCTGGTATTATTACGATTCACCTGGCGAAACGTAAACAAGTCTGGCAGCGGCTTTGTAGCAAAAATATGAATGAAGGTGCATAAAATATGCCAAATAAAAAGCGGATGAAGGAGTAAGAGAGGGGCTCAAAAGTACATGTAAACGTTTTGTCACATAGCCGTTCTTCTCCAAATCTGCATACGTGACCAAACCGTTGTAACTGGGACTGTTCCACTCGGGTCTGAACAAACTGTATTACAAAACATCACAGAAAACGGGTCTATGACCAGCTCTATTGTAAATACGCACATACATAAAAATTTGGCAATGAAGAGAAACATCAGTTACAGAAAAACACATTCGTAATGAAGTTTTTGTTTTTTGGATATATGACAACTTTATTTAGTGACTTTCGTAATTTACAGGTGGGTCCTCCAAACAACAAGAGATGTTTAACCCGTCAGTTACTACATTCATGTCTTCTAAGATACGGTGTTGTTCTAACTTGGATAAGTTGATTCTCTACTTACATGATTTAGAAAGTAGCCCATATTCATTAAGGTGACAATGCTGCATACAAGGATATTATTTGTTTCTCTAGAACTGGAGGAATGTTCTACCTAGCTCTACAAACTCCACGCCAGAAAGTCACAGTTAAAATAATAAATAGACGTCAGAATAGAAAGCATAGACTTACGTATCAGACATATGGGATTTTAAGTACCTGTAGAGCAGGTGTTTCTGGGATAGAGCTTTGGGATATGACTACCACATGGGGATAAAGAAACATTTCGCAGGGTTACGCAGAGTATTTGGTAAATAACTTTGAGGTGGGTTAAACGTCTGGAAATGTCATCTGACTTCAGTTCTTGAGATGGCTATTATGTCACATCGTCTATAGATTATAGGGAAACTTAGGCCTATGTAACTTCAGGAGTTAATTGGTATAGCAAATCTCTTTTCCCAAGAACTGTGTTCTACAATGATATTTTTTTTCCTGATCATAATGATGAATAGCACTAAAATATGATACATTTATATTATACAAATAGATAAAGTGAGTGTTCGACTGGCCAAGCAGTCAAATCGCTTTCCTCTGTGGCACAACTACCTGGATTTGGGGCTAAATCCTGACGGTGCACATTCTCTCACCTAACTTCATAAAAGCTGAACCTTTAGTGGTGAAGCTTCTAACACTTCATTTCCCTATTGCATTCTCTGACATGGGACTAGCTTTATCTTTGTAATAGATAAAACAATTAATGTGATAAATGTTATCATCTTTTTTGCAGTGGGGCTGGTTGTGATAAGTTTTTATACAAGCAACAATCACTCACATAGCAGATGTGTAGATCATATCAAGAATTTGGTTTGGTTTTGGTTTGATTTTAACGACTATCTTCATTGCACACGGACGACTCCATCAGTGCCCCGATCTCCTCTCTTAGATCACACAATGATGATCTCAGCACAGTGCACAATCTCCGTAGCACCGGCGTGAATCCCAATGTGTGTATGTATGAATCAAACATTCTTTAAACATATTTGGTGGGTAGGTTTCTAATTTTTTTTTAAATGTTGCTAGGGCAGCGGTCTTATGGCATACTCTTGACGATTTCCTTTTTTTTATGGGTTCATGTCTTTATATTAGTAGTGTCTAGGTACTCTACTGCAGAGAAGGTCCCTTCTTATTACAATTCTTTATATGGTACAGTCCACACGGCATTTCATCTTGCCGGTGAAGGTTTTATATCCAGACTGATTAACTTGCAAATATAGTCTTCAACAGTAATAAAACCATCAAGGCAGTTAGGACATGAAGACGAATATAATATATTTTCATACGTTAAGAAGCTCCATTATACAAGCATCCAATATCAATGTACGAGGCCAGTCCTTAAGAACGTCGCTATACAGTCGACTAGGAACAAGATGTCTTTGACATACTGCTGCATACTTTATTCCATATTTCCACTCACGTTCCACATAATGACAGCATTCACTTATCCTATTAAATTAATTTATCCAGCATAGATTCCATGAATCATATGGACAATCTAGCTATATATAATCCTGATAACTCAGTCGTAAGAGCACACATATAGGAGCTGGACTGAAAATACGTCCAATTCATTGAAGAACACAGAAGAATGGCACCGAGGTATCGTGCCACTTCTTCAAAGTCAAACCGGCTTGCCGTCTGCAAGATTTGTCCAAAAAACAATGACGTACTTCCGGGTAACCCATGAAACGTCGCGTAAACAAAATAGACTGTCAAGAAGCCTTATCGATATGAATCAATATGTTATGATTTTACTCATAACACTATTGCGGTGAGATTTATAACGTCAACAACTTGCAGTCCAGACCTCATACTTGTTTGCCCTGATCCAGAAGGCTAGGCATCAGATCTCGCTACCCATGAGACCAGGAGGGACTAAGACATGATTAGGACCACTTGTTCTGAAAAAAATGTCCATACATTGTATTCCCTCTACTGGGAATCGAACCGGTACCTCTACAATTCGAGGCGGACGCCATCTCACTCGCCATTTAAATGCACTCGTTCCAAAATGTCTGTGTGAAAGAGGCGTTTGGGTCTAAGTCTCTGGCTTTTATGGATGGCATCACATGTTCTAGATCGTTCGTTATTTATTGCCATTACTCACGTTACTGAATTATGAGTGGTGGGTAGTGGGTGCTCTGATGTACTCACACGTAAATTCTCTCATGGCATCTGAGCTATTAGTGACGCAATCTTAACCAGCGTATCGTGTCGCAGGGTTTTACCGCACGGTAATTAATGTTCACCCGCACACAGATACTGGTCTATACAGTGAAATCTGACACTGACGTAGATTGACACTGACGTTCTCCGTTACCTGACACAGATACTGGTCTATACAGTGAAATCTGACACTGACGTAGATTGACACTGACTTTCTCCGTATTATACTTATCTGGTACAGATACTGGTCTATACAGTGAAATCTGACACTGACGTAGATTGACACTGACTTTCTCCGTCTTATACTTACCTGGTACAGGAGATACCGGGATCAATAAGGCACAGATGTGTCACAACTCAAGTCTGAAGCTGTCGCCATCTTTGCTTGTGATGGGCAACTATTATTATGTCAGTGATGATCAATACACTCACACACAAGGTCAAGTATTTACAGACATCTCTAACTACAGTGATGGTTACATGAACCACTATGTCAGTGATGATCAATACACTCACACACAAGGTCAAGTATTTACATACATCTCTAACTACAGTGATGGTTACATGAATCACTAAGTCAGTGATGATCAATACACTCACACACAAGGTCAAGTATTTACAAACATCTCTAACTACAGTGATGGTTACATGAATCACTAAGTCAGTGATGATCAATACACTCACACACAAGGTCAAGTATTTACAAACATCTCTAACTACAGTGATGGTTACATGAACCACTAAGTCACTGATGATCAATACTCACACACAAGGTCAAGTATTTACATACATCTCTAACTACAGTGATGGTTACATGAATCACTAAGTCAGTGATGATCAATACACTCACACACAAGGTCAAGTATTTACAAACATCTCTAACTACAGTGATGTTTACATGAATCACTAAGTCAGTGATGATCAATACACTCACACACAAGGTCAAGTATTTACAAACATCTCTAACTACAGTGATGGTTCCATGAACCACTATGTCAGTGATGATCAATACACACACACACAAGGTCAAGTATTTACATACATCACTAACTACAGTGGTGGTTACATGAACCACTAAGTCAGTGATGATCAATACACTCACACACAAGGTCAAGTATTTACATACATCACTAACTACAGTGGTGGTTACATGAACCACTAAGTCAATGATGATCAATACACTCACACACAAGGTCAAGTATTTACATACATCTCTAACTACAGTGATGGTTCCATGAACCACTATGTCAGTGATGATCAATACACACACACAAGGTCAAGTATTTACAAACATCTCTAACTACAGTGATGGTTCCATGAACCACTATGTCAGTGATGATCAATACTCACACACAAGGTCAAGTATTTACAAACATCTGTAACTACAGTGGTGGTTACATGAACCACTAAGTCAGTGATGATCAATACACTCACACACAAGGTCAAGTATTTACATACATCTCTAACTACAGTGATGGTTCCATGAACCACTATGTCAGTGATGATCAATACTCACACACAAGGTCAAGTATTTACAAACATCTCTAACTACAGTAATGGTTCCATGAACCACTAAGTCAGTGATGATCAATACACTCACACACAAGGTCAAGTATTTACAAACATCTCTAACTACAGTGATGGCTCTATGAACCACTAAGTCAGTGATGATCAATACACTCACACAAGGTCAAGTATTTACAAACATCTCTAACTACAGTTATGGTTCCATGAACCACTACGTCAGTGATGATCAATACACTCACACAAGGTCAAGTATTTACAAACATCCCTAACTACAGTAATGGTTCCATGAACCACTATGTCAGTGATGATCAATACACTCACACACAAGGTCAAGTATTTACAAACATCTCTAACTACAGTGATGGCTCTATGAACCACTAAGTCAGTGATGATCAATACACTCACACAAGGTCAAGTATTTACAAACATCTCTAACTACAGTGATGGCTCTATGAACCACTATGTCAGTGATGATCAATACACTCACACAAGGTCAAGTATTTACAAACATCTCTAACTACAGTGATGGTTCCATGAACCACTATGTCAGTGATGATCAATTCACTCACACAGAAGGTCAAGTATTTACAAACATCTCTAACTACAGTGATGGCTCTATGAACCACTAAGTCAGTGATGATCAATACACTCACACAAGGTCAAGTATTTACAAACATCTCTAACTACAGTGATGGTTCCATGAACCAGTAAAACAATTGTGATAGGGTGGGCGAGATGATGATGATGCTGTTGTGATATGTGATCACTTTCTTGCACACTCGCAACCGAACCGATCAACAATAAAACTCTGATTCTAAGGCAGGGGCTGTATTTATTCATACAACCCTATCAGTGACAATAAGCACACAAAGCAAACATTAAACATATAAAACCAAGCAAAAAAAACACCGAGCCAGTGCTCAATTGCTAATCCAAAAATTGCTCACGTTCTCTTGTTTCTTTGTCTGGTGTGAGGATTTCTTCACGGGGGCCGCCTCCAGCTGTTGAGGCGCTCCCAGGCTCTGACCGACATGTTGGGTCTGCGCATTGAGTTGACATCACTGCTCTAGCCCTAACCTAGCAAAATACAATGCAAAAACAGATGGAAAGAAAACAATTATTATAATATTACAATAAATAATAGAAAGTGTCTCTTATTTTTTTGCTTGCTCTTGTCTTTTTTTCGCTGTTGTGGCCTGTAGCAGTTTCAGGTGCTGCCTGTTGATACGATTGAGTCTCTGGCTGAATGTCAATCATGGTAGGTCGGCCACTGGTTTAACATAACACTGGCGTAGCAATAGTGTTTCTGTTTGTTGTGATGGAGTATCATTAGCAATGATACTATTGCAGGAAAAATGATATAACTACAAACGGCTGGTCCCTGTCTTGATAAGATATTCAATGGATGTACGGTGGTATGATGCTTCTCTGGGCTTGTGTTGGTGCAACTCTTCACCTGGCCTACGTTGTTGCAACTCTTCAATGGGCCTATGGTGCTTCGAATCTTCATGCAGTGGTGCAATTCTTTGCTGGGCCTATGGTGGATGCGAATCTTTACTGGGATGATGTACTGGGCAGATGTGCTGCTCCGTCTGTGCTGGGGGTTGTAATGCTCTTGCAAGGTTTAGCTCATGTATCCTTGGTGCGCGTTGGTTGTAGTGCTCTCTTGCAGCATTGAACATTCCGCGTATGACTCTATACTACACTGTCTGTCAGTATCTTGTCGACGACGCCATTTGTGATAGGGTGGGCGAGATGATGATGATGCTGTTATGATATGTGATCACTTTCTTCCACACTCACAACCGACCCGATCAACAATAAAACTCTGATTCTAAGGCAGGGGCTGTATTTATTCATACAACCCAGTCAGTGACCAAGCGCAAGAAGCAAACATTAAATAAATAAAACAAAGCAAACAAAACACCCAGCCAGTGCTCGATTGCTAATCCTGAAACGCAAACAAAGCACGGACTAGTTAAAATCATAATAGTTAAATAATGAGAAACGATACTCTCACCTGCCAAACAGTCCTTCCACGTCACCTGACACTCTCAACCATCACACACACCCACTCATGCATGCCGTCGAATGAGACTAGTATGGTGTTGTGCATGAGGCTGGCAACCTCACCATGTAACACAGATTGCTACCGAAACCACTACTGCAAGAGCATCTGAATGCTTTGAGAGGGCTTCATGTGGATGCCAGCCACATTGGTGGCCCCATGCTGCATTAGGAGCGAGAAGAGAAATATATATCTGCTAGTGAGTCCACGTGCTCTCACAAACCATTCTACACATAATAATTAAATAATAATAAAATGGACATAAAATAATACTCAACTATATGTACAACGAATACTCTCATTAATGAGCATAAACCACCACCTCGCAACTGATACATCTCCAACCCACACAGGGCGCCTCGTTTCGTTTGTTCTCTGGGCTGCTCTTCCAAATAAGGGTCTTTCGCTGGCTCACTCTCTCTTTATATAGGCCCTAGAACTAATCGCTCAACTTACTGCTCGCCACGTAGTAATTGGGCCACGCAAATAACACACGAGATGAATGCTCTAGAAGGAGCAAAAACACAAATATAACACACAACTCCAATACTAGGCTTTATTGTGGCCTAGTAATATATCTTCCTCTTGAAGATGTTTTGGTAGAAAGGCACTGGACCACAGAGACAATGGTGATGAAAAGATGGCGCTGAGAACTACAGACAAAATGGCGATGACAAGATGGCGCTAACACACAATGATGATCAATAGTCACACACAAGGTCAAGTATTTACAAACACCTCTATCTAAAGTGATGGTTCCATTAACCACTAAGTCAATGATGATAAATACTCACACACAAGGTCAAATATTTACAAACATCTCTAAACGTTTACCTACTACATTTTTTGTTTAAATATAAAACTTCATGACTTTTGTGCTTTATAAAACAATTTAAAAGAGTCTTCCCATGATCCATATCTTGGAGCTGTCAAATCTTATCCGCTCTGCAATCTCTCAGTGGTATTGTTTAAACATTTTGAATTAATACATCATCGTTACACAAAATAAGTGTCGCTAGCGCTGACAAGTGATTTAACTCAATTTATGAAAGAGACTGTTTCACAGAACATCCCTGACAAATGTGTCACTGACTGTGGTAAAGTGGGATGATATGAATATTTATAGGGGACTTAGTGTACTGACTGAGATCAGCTGTGAAGGTATCTGTATCTAATAGGTGTAGTGTTTTGCAGATAACCTTACTTGCTACCACATTATACCTCAGTCAGAATTATTCTGGAATATTGTGATGACTACGTTAAATGTCTAAGGTATGTATATGATGAAGTGTAAGTCACAACAACAACAGACAGATAAACAATTTAATTTATTCCACCACACTTGACAACACTGTGACACTCACACACATGTAACATTCTATAAGACTATCTTAAATGAGTCACTGGTAAATTTTCAAATATCAATATGTATTAATTACTTTCATTAATTTATATGTCCTGATTCAACTACAAAGTGAACCAGGAATCCCAATCAAGTGTAATTACAATTTATATGTACAGAATTTATCAATATGAACCTTGTAGTGACATATTTTATTAATATTATTCTATGTGTGTCAGTTGTGTAGTAGTAATATGAGGTAATACTGGTTTTGTTTTTTCAAGCTATGTTGTTATTTGTCATCATGACTTCAAGTGTTTGTTTATCTTGTAAATAGTATGGGGAAAAGTTCACAGTTCCTATCAATTTAAACACTGTATTTTCCCTCTGTTTTATTATAAAGTTAGACTTTGAGGGGGGGGGGGACATAATGTTGAGCTCCTCTGGCCACAGACGCTTATCTTTCGTGATGGCGGCAGGAAAAGACTCCTCTCCTCGATAGCCTCCCTGTGTTCTGGAGACACCTCACTGGTCACTATCTGGACCCAGGAGTATGCTGTCAGCCTCTAGGTTCAGCAAAGCTCAGACCAGGTGCTGCTCAATAACTTTAGGACCACGGTCCCTGAAACAAGAAGGTTGTACCTCCTACTTCATAACTAATTTATAATCTATTTACAGACTGAACACATTACATAACAAACACTGAGTTCAGAGCGGTAGGCCAACTGTCAGCTTCATCTGAAATAATTTACACCAGTATATTCCTCCCTAATGGTTACTACGCCTCTGCAATTCCAGCATTATTTCTTTCTAGTCAATAAGATAGGTGTCAGTGTACTGTTTGGCAATTCCATGTAGTTTTACTTTCCTCCGACACCTTCTGTTCAGGTTGGAGCACTATATAGGCTTTACCTCATGTTCGCTACTGAACCACACATATATACAGACATAAATTATCAATTTACATTCAATTTTCATTAAAAAGATATCAAATATTTCAAGCTTACCACAATTCATGGAATAATACACAGTTACGTTGACTGGCAATGAATATAGCACATTTTCGATCTGCCGATGTCCCAGGCTTTTATTTAGAAAAATATGCACTGGCGCTCAACGCACTGGTTCTTTAGTAAGTTTATTTGAAAATGTGGTGCTGACCTGACGCCTCTGATTGACTATATTGGCGGGTCTAACCAATCGAGCCATGTTTACACCAGCGTTTGAAAAAAGTACTCCTACTCACGTTTACCTAACAACAAAGAATCAATATTTATAGCCCGACTAATCGTGTTTAGCCTTACATTTATTGCGCTCCAATCAAATCGGATTTAACATGGAGACCCATTTCCCGTACAATGGTGGTGTCCAAATCTGCCACTGAGCGATTCTGATTCTGGTGTTGTCTGACACCCTCACTATTTCTTTTGGCTATAATTTGTTAATTCCTAGACTATTTGCGTAACGTTTAACATATTCTTTGTCAGCAAGTCCTAAGGAACCCAACTATATAAATTTTATGGGGCTAAGGGGCTGCGTTCAAAATATGCATTTTCTTCTACCTCCTGTTCACTTCGAATACGATGTGGTGTCTGGGTACTGTAATGTTTTCAAACGTAAACCAGTATAATGTCATGTTTCCTAATAAGCGTTTTGTAAGTTTTTTAAAACCTAACTCTCGTATGGGTAGTGTTTTTTATCACTGTCGATTTGAAAAAAAGCTAGTGCTTGTGGCCTTACACGCGTGATGGTAGTAATTGTGTATCGCGAGACTGTGGTAGTATTGCCTGCGTTCCGGCTTTCAGCCCCTCCCTTTCTTTCTATCCTTAGTCCATCTGTCTTTCGTTTTTGGTAACATAGTGTATAAAATGACATGAATGGAATTTTAAATATAGGTCAGCTTGCGTATCTCAAGGTTTTTCTTAGAAAGGCAGTACACGTTTTATCGTAGAAAGCGGGTATTGAAGCAGTAGGCTTTTACTATCAACGTGAAACGTTACAATTTGCAGACGAAGGAGAAAACAAGGGGGATTTCGAGTACAGTCATTGTGACAGCACTGTTCTTTACCATTCTTCTTTCCTTTTATTGAATTTATGTGTTAGGCTTTACATTTACCTGATAATTTATATATGTGGATTAGAATTTCTCACGACAAATCCTCCCCACTTAAAACAGACGTTATATGTCAGTCTATAATTCTATATACACATAGAGAAATTTATTATTATTCCTGGGGTTTAGGGTGATTCTCATCACACGGATGGCGGCTTAAAAAATCCGCTCCCAGATTTGTTTTTCCACTTATATACTCTATGCTAAACTCAAATGGCTGCATCAATAATGACCAACGGAGTAATCTAGAATTCTCATGTCTAGCCTGTGCTAGAAACGACAAAGGTTTGTGATCCGTTTGCAACTTAAATGCCTTCCCATACAGATAAATATTGAATTTCTTTATCGCCCATATTACTGCAAGACATTTTTTTTCGCTAGTTGAGTAATTGGTTTCAGCTTTATTCAACTTTCTGCTAGCATATGCCACTGGGCTTAATTCCCCATCCAATGCATCTGATTTCTGTAGCAGAGTCGCACCTAACCCAATATTACTGGCATCAGTCCTTACAATGAATTCTTGACTTAAGTCAGGTAATTTCAAAATAGGTTTGCTTGTGAGCTTTTCCTTCAATTCCTGGTAAGCCATTTCACATTGTGGTGTCCATGTAATTCGATCTGGATTTCCCTTACGTGTCAAATCAGTTAACGGTGCACATATGGAATTAAAGTTTTTGATATACTTCTGGTAGAAACCACATAATGAGACAAAGGATCTCACGTCTTTCTTGGTTTGTGGTCTCGGGGCTTTCTTTAGTTTCTCTAAATTCTTTGGGTCAGGGGTCATGTTTCCCTGATAAACTGTGTGTCCCAAAAATTCCAATTCTTTACATCCAACGCAACATTTGGTTGGTCGGGCTGTTAAATTCGCTTCCCTAAGTCGATTAAATAGCATGTTCAGAGAGTCAATGTGTTCCTCAAATGTTTCTGTTGCTATAAGGATATCATCCATGAAATTTGTGATACATGGATTATTCAGAGGGTCCAATAATTTTCTCATCATTCTAGAGAAGACACTAGGCGCATTCTTCAATCCAAATGGCAATCTATTAAACTCATAGTGTCCTTCTGAGGTACTAAAAGCTAGGTATGGTCTAACCTCAGGCTTTACTGGAATCTGATAGTATCCTTTACTCAGATCCACTTTTGAGAAATATTTAGCTTTATTTAGTCTGGCAAACAACTGATTTGTATCCGGCAATGGATCCACCTGTCCTTCTGTAATAGCATTCAGTCTCCTGTAATCTATACAGAGTCTATGTTCTCCAGAGGGCTTCCTTAAGAGTACAACACCGGAACTATACGAAGATTCACTGTGTGAAATAATTCCTTCCTTCAACAAATAGTCTATCTCTTCCTTCAAAGCTTTCTCCTTAGCAAAAGGAATCGAATAGGGTTTCATACAGACAGGTGTGGGGTCTATCAGTTTCATATCATATTCCAATAGGTTTGTATGCCCTGGTCGGTCTGTTAACACCTCTGCATGATTATCTAGAACCTGTTGCACTCTCTCTTTCTGAGTTTTCGTTAAATGTGTACTGATTTTCACCTGTGCCGCTGTCTCACAGGGATGTAATGGATATTCAAATGATGAAAGTGGTTCCTTTTTCATCTCCATGGCGATAGACAAGGTCAACAAGTGTGTCTCTTCCTGATGTTCTCTTTCCAAATATTTCTTCAGGAGATTCACATGATAGATTTTTTCTTTCCCCTTCTTATCTATCTTATAATTTGTTCTAGACACCTTCTCTAGAACTGTATATGGACCTTGCCATCCAATTTGTAACTTATTCTGACTACCGGGGAGAAGAAGCAGTACCTTCTCTCCCACAGCCAAATCTCTGTCTTTAGCTTTCCTGTTATAATAGGCAGCATGTTTCTTCCTGGCTTGTTTCAAATTTTCATTGGCAAGTTTCCAGCCAGTTTTTAAACGAGTGGTCAGCTCATTCACATATTGGTATGAGGATGTAATATTTTCCTCTGCCTTTTCATCAGTCCACGTTCTTAACAGCGCTTCGAGTGGACCTTTTATTGGCCTTCCAAACAATAATGTTGCCGGGGCCATACCGGTTGAACTATGGGGTACCTCCCGATAAGCAAAGAGGGCGGCGTGCAGGTACTGGTCCCATGTATCTGGTTTTTCGTGTGCCAACTTTCTCAGGATCGACATCAACGTGCCATTAAATCTTTCCACTTGGCCGTTCCCTTGGGGGGTGGTACACACTACAATGGAAGTGTTTGGCCTGGAAGATCCTGAAAACTTCTTCTGTTAGTTTCCCCTTGAACTGAGAGCCATTATCAGTCAAGATTTGATTGGGAAAGCCTAACCTTGTGAAAATTGTGAGCAATGCCTCTGCCACATGTTTAGAATCAATCGATGACAGGGCTACCGCCTCTCCCCACATAGAACAAGTGTCCACCAGAGTCAGAATGTAGCTGTTCCTTCTCTTGGTTCGGGTGAGAGGTCCCACAAGATCCACGGCAACTCTCTCAAAGGGTGTTCCCACTATGGGCATTTCCCCCAGAGTTGCTGGTGCAGTCCAATGCTTAGGTGCTACTCGTTGGCACTCTGGACAGGATTTTACATATCGTTTGATATCTTCAGTTATCCCTGGCCAGAAATAGTGACAAGCTATTCGCTGTCCTGTTGCGCTGATCCCCATATGACCACTGAAGGGAATCGCATGCCCTAGTTCCAACACTTTAGTCCTATATGAAGTGGGAAGGACCAGCTGTCCGTGACCATTGGATTCAGATCCAGCCTTCCTATATATCAGCTTGTTCTTCATATAAAACTCTCCCTTGCCTGGAGGTGTATGAGATTTGGGCAACTTCTTGAAACACGGCTTGAGTGTTTTGTCCTCAGCCTGTGCCTTCCTCATCTCATCTGGATGAGTATTTATTGGATTATCCTCCTCCTTTTTAGACTGTGATCTGGTCTGCACTGTTGCCAATATCACAGGTCTCTTGGGATTCCCCAAGAAGACATATCTACACCCCAATATCAGAGGGTAGATTGGCTCATTTATCACTGCTGCTTTTATGATTCCTTCCACATATCGCGTTTTCACCTTTATCCGGGCGACGGGAAGTGTCATGGTAGCTACATCCTTGGTTGCAGTTTGAATCTCCACTGTTTCTGTGGTGTATTGATCGGCCTGCACCAGGTGAGAACTCACAACGGAATCGTAATCTAAACCGGTATCATATAAACACCTTATAGTGACACCATTACAGATGACATCTTCACACACACTGGGGGGTGGTATGGTTCCTGTAGTTCTGCAGGTTTGACCTTTTTTTCCTTTTTTCCAGATGTCATAGCAGCACAATGAGGAGGTTTCCTTCTACAATGGTCAGTGTCATGATTGTTCATCTTACAATTTTTACACCACCTTTTCCCTTGGTTGAAAGATTTTCTTTCATCATATTTCCTTTCATCGAATTGTGGGGTTTTATTTTTATTGTCATACCGATGCCTATCAAATTGGTGCTTACCTTTGTTTTGATCTCTAGGATCAAATTTATTAAAGTTCTGTGGTGCCCTAAAATTATCCATCTGTTTCTTTTTATTACCTGATACCTCTGCTTGAGCTGCTTGATACCTTTTAGCAACATTTAGCAACTCATCCAGCCTCTCTGCACCTTGTTCCATGAGAAAATTTCTCAGGTCTGGAGCCATGGACTCTCTTAATTGTTCTATAAGGACCATTTCCTTAAGATCTTGGGTTTTCCCCAGAGAAGTCCATTTCTCCAAGTATGTCTCTAACCGTGCAGAGAACTGGTGATAGGTTTCACCTGACAGTAGTTTAGCATTCCTAAATTTTTTCCTATAAAATTCTGCGTTCTTTTCATATCTTAACAAAAGAGCCTGCTTTAGCATGCCATAATTTTCCTGATCACCTCTGCTCATTTTGGCAAAAACTTCATAAGCTGCCCCACAAAGCCCTTGAGATAACTTTAAGCTCCACCTTTCTCTCTCTAACCCATATGTGGTAGCTAATAGTTCATATCTATTTAGATAGCTCTCAATATCATCGTCTTTCTCAACAAAATGATCTAAATGAAAATTCATAGCTGAGGTTGAGGCTCCTTGGCTAGCAGTGGCATCAGAGGTAAAGGGACTGGCACCATTTTCAGGAGCATGGCCTTGAGACTCAAACTCCCTTAGTCGTAACTCATGTTCCCTTTGTAATCTCTTCTACTCCTTTTCTGCTTCCCTCTCTGCAGCTAATCGCTTGTCTTCCCTTTCTGCAGCTAATCTTCTTTCTTCTGCTTCCAATTTCTTAGCCTCAGCCTCAATCTGCAACCTCTTAATCTCAGCCTCAGCCTGCAACCTCTTAATCTCTTTTTTAGCCTCTAATTTTCTTTCGGCCTCTTTTTCTAATCTTCTTTCTTCCCGTTCAATATATTTGTCACATTCAGCAGTGACATAAGCAATCATAATTTGCCCGTCCATTCCTAACTCTTTTGCAGTCTGTACAGCAGCAGATCGAAATTTTGCCAAGTCGGCCATTGTCTAACATGCAAATGTAAACAGTTCAATCTTTCAATAATTATCTAAGGACAACAGGCACTGAGAGCTCAACGTTATTTATTTTCACCCAAGGATACTTTTTTTATTTCTATTATTCCCTGAAGTGAATTACCCCCAATATTTTTAATAGGGAAAGATTCAAAATCCCGAGAGCGAGACCCCAATATATGTGGTAAAGTGGGATGATATAAATATTTATAGGGGACTTAGTGTACTGACTGAGATCAGCTGTGAAGGTATCTGTATCTAATAGGTGTAGTGTTTTGCAGATAACCTTACTTGCTACCACATTATACCTCAGTCAGAATTATTCTGGAATATTGTGATGACTACGTTAAATGTCTAGGGTATGTATATGATGAAGTGTAAGTCACAACAACAACAGACAGATAAACAATTTAATTTATTCCACCACACTTGACAACACTGTGACACTCACACACATGTAACATTCTATAAGACTATCTTAAATGAGTCACTGGTAAATTTTCAAATATCAATATGTATTAATTACTTTCATTAATATATATGTCCTGATTCAACTACAAAGTGAACCAGGAATCACAATCAAGTGTAATTACAATTTATATGTAAAGAATTTATCAATATGAACCTTGTAGTGACATATTTTATTAATATTATCCTATGTGTGTCAGTTGTGTAGTAATAATATGAGGTAATACTGGTTTTTTCAAGCTATGTTGTTATTTGTCATCATGACTTCAAGTGTTTGTTTATCTTGTAAATAGTATGGGGAAAAGTTCACAGTTCCTATCAATTTAAACACTGTAATTTCCCTCTGTTTTATTATAAAGTTAGATTTTAAGGGGGGGGGGGGCATAATGTTGAGCTCCTCTGGCCACAGACGCTTATCTTTCGTGATGGCGGCAGGAAAAGTCTCCTCTGCTCGATAGCCTCCCTGTGTTCTGGAGACACCTCACTGGTCACTTTCTGGACCCAGGAGTATGCTGTCAGCCTCTAGGTTCAGCAAAGCTCAGACCAGGTGCTGCTCAATAACTTTAGGACCACGGTCCCTGAAACAAGAAGGTTGTACCTCCTACTTCATAACTAATTTATAATCTATTTACAGACTGAACACATTACATAACAAACACTGAGTTCAGAGCGGTAGGCCAACTGTCAGCTTCATCTGAAATAATTTACACCAGTATATTCCTCCCTAATGGTTACTACGCCTCTGCAATTCCAGCATTATTTCTTTCTAGTCAATAAGATAGGTGTCAGTGTACTGTTTGGCAATTCCATGTAGTTTTACTTTCCTCCGACACCTTCTGTTCAGGTTGGAGCACTATATAGGCTTTACCTCATGTTCGCTACTGAACCACACATATATACAGACATAAATTATCAATTTACATTCAATTTTCATTAAAAAGATATCAAATATTTCAAGCTTACCACAATTCATGGAATAATACACAGTTACGTTGACTGGCAATGAATATAGCACAATTTCGATCTGCCGATGTCACAGGCTTTTATTTAGAAAAATATGCACTGGCGCTCAACGCACTGGTTCTTTAGTAAGTTTATTTGAAAATGTGGTGCTGACCTGACGCCTCTGATTGACTATATTGGCGGGTCTAACCAATCGAGCCATGTTTACACCAGCGTTTGAAAAAAAGTACTCCTACTCACGTTTCCCTAACAACAAAGAATCAATATTTATAGCCCGACTAATCGTGTTTAGCCTTACATTTATTGCGCTCCAATCAAATCGGATTTAACATGGAGACCCATTTCCCGTACAATGGTGGTGTCCAAATCTGCCACTGAGCGATTCTGATTCTGGTGTTGTCTGACACCCTCACTATTTCTTTTGGCTATAATTTGTTAATTCCTAGACCATTTGCGTAACGTTTAACATATTCTTTGTCAGCAAGTCCTAAGGAACCCAACTATATAAATTTTATGGGGCTAAGGGGCTGCGTTCAAAATATGCATTTTCTTCTACCTCCTGTTCACTTCGAATACGATGTGGTGTCTGGGTACTGTAATGTTTTCAAACGTAAACCAGTATAATGTCATGTTTCCTAATAAGCGTTTTGTAAGTTTTTAAAACCTAACTCTCGTATGGGTAGTGTTTTTTATCACTGTCGATTTGAAAAAAGCTAGTGCTTGTGGCCTTACAAGCGTGATGGTAGTAATTGTGTATCGCGAGACTGTGGTAGTATTGCCTGCGTTCCGGCTTTCAGCCCCTCCCTTTCTTTCTATCCTTAGTCCATCTGTCTTTCGTTTTTGGTAACATAGTGTATAAAATGACATGAATGGAATTTTAAATCTAGGTCAGCTTGCGTATCTCAAGGTTTTTCTTAGAAAGGCAGTACACGTTTTATCGTAGAAAGCGGGTATTGAAGCAGTAGGCTTTTACTATCAACGTGAAACGTTACAATTTGCAGACGAAGGAGAAAACAAGGGGGATTTCGAGTACAGTCACTGTGACAGCACTGTTCTTTACCATTCTTCTTTCCTTTTATTGAATTTATGTGTTAGGCTTTACATTTACCTGATAATTTATATATGTGGATTAGAATTTCTCACGACACTGACCTGCACATTTATAGATATACGAAATTTTAGCCGTTACAGTTACAGCATCACTTTTTGAAGGCATTTGTTTGGCCGTAAAATGTTTTTTATTTCTATCTCCTTCATAAGTTTATCGAAGGGTCCTTATATTACCACGAAATTTATAACCCGCAGCAACCAAGTTCAATGTTTCAAATATGTTGAGGTGTATTGAAATTGATAAACTTCGGTCAAAGAGGCCAAAGCAGATTAGGAAGACGTGAAAGCCAAAGCCAGAGAAGAAAGAAGATTAGAAAGGGAAGAGAAGTAGAAGCAACGGGAACACGAAAAAGAAGAGAAGGAAAAGGAACAGGAGAGAACCCACGCAGTCGGACTTAAAGAACTAGAGATTGAACGAAGAAGAATCGGATCTAGCTCTAGCACCAGTGTGTCGGTGAGCTCTCAGATTAGTGATGGGGTAAACATATCTCTTACGTACTTACTTAGTCGTTCCCCTTCTACCGTGAGGTGTAGAGGTTTGGAAGAGAGAGCGCCAGACTATCCTATCGGCTGTCTTCCTCCTGGCCTTGTTCCATTCTAGTCCTCGATCTTTCCAAAATTGTCTGATGTTGTCCTCCCAGCAGACTCTGGGTCGTCCTGGGGATTTGGATCCTTGGCTCTTTGTTTCCCATGCTTGTCGTGGTAGCCGATCTTCTCCCATTCTGCAAACATGGCCAAACCATCTTAGTTTGGACTGTTCTACTTGGGTCTGCAGGGGGTGGGATTTAAGGCCTTGACGTATCGTCTGGTTGCGTACAATGTCTCTTCTTGTTACTTCAACCACCTTCCTCAGATACCTCATTTCTGAGGTTTGGATCTGGCTTTTGTAGGTTGTAGTCATTGCCCATGACTCGCATCCATATGTCAAGACTGGGACATAGGTGGAGCGGTATACAGCCATCTTCGTTTTCTTACCAACCTCTCTCTTGCTGAGGAATCCTCGATTTATGGCTTGAAAAAGTCTCCCAGCTGCTACTTTTCGAACGGACAACTCTTCTTTGATGCCTCCCTTTCGGTCAATAATAGCTCCGAGTTATTTAAAGTGATCGACCTGCTCCAGGACCTGTTCTCCCAGCTTAATCTGATGTATTCTTTCTTCTCGTGATATCACCATGGATGGTTTTGTTTTAGAGCTGCTTATGACCATCCCCCTCGTCTCCAGCTCTTCCTTCCAGACTTGCATGTTGAATTGGAGATGTGCCTCTGATTTAGCAATCAGGGCAACATCATCAGCAAATGCCAGCTCCGAAATACAGACCTTTTTTCATCTTCCAGTACCCCACTGAATACTTTCTTGTTCTCTCCTTACATGCCTTAATGACATCGTCCATGAGGAGTATGAAAAGGTAAGGTGACAGGATATCACCTTGTCTTACACCAGTGGTGGTCCTGAACTCTTCTGACTTATGGTTTGCTGTCCTCATATAATATCTGCAAGACTTGTAGAAGCTCTGTATAGCATGAATCAGAGGTGCTGGAATGTTCTTCCTTGCCAAACAATCCCAAAGTTTGCTCCAGGGGACCCTGTCAAACGCCTTTTCCAGATCTATGAAACAAAGATGGATCTCACTCTTATACTCAAGGGCCTTTTCACTTAGCTGTCTGAGTGTGAAGATTAGGTCTTGAGTACTTCGGTTCGCTCCGAATCTGCACTGGACCTCATCCAGTTGTGGCTCAGCTAGGCGTCGGAGTCTCTGCTCTAGGATTCTGGAGTAGATTTTACCAGGGACACTGAGAAGGGATATGCCTCTATGGTTTCCACACTGTCGATTGTCACCCTTTGTAAAAATTGGTGTTATGAAGGCAATCTCCCAATCCATTGGTATGGTCTTGTTGTACCACGCTGCCTGTAGAACCCTTAAGAGTAATAGGTCGCCTGATGCTCCCATGTACTTAACCATTTCTGGTGTTATACCATCATGCCCTGCTGCTTTGCCCATCTTGATTTTCTCCAGTGCTGCCTTCAGTTCTTCCATCTTTATGTCATCTTCACCATCATTGGTTTTCTCTTCTGTGCTAGTGGTTATCATTTCTGATGCTTCACCATGCTCACCATCCAGGAGTTCTGAGAAATATTCTTTCCATGTTTCCATTACTTCCTTCGGGGCAGTAAGCAATTTGCCTTGCTTGTCCTTTATAAATTTGAGAGGGCATTGTTTTTCCTTTTTCATGTTCTTTAGGGTCTTATAGAACAATTTATGGTTTTCTTGTGCATCTTTTTCTAGCTTTTCTCCAAATTCTTCCCATGACTTCTGTTTTGCTGCTAGAACTTTGTTCTTTGCTTCTGTTCTGAGTGTCATATATTCTCTATATTTTTCCATCTGTCCTGTTGTGTTTTCAGCTCCTAAGTATTGTTTCCATGCCATTTTCCTTTCTTATTTTTTCTTTGACTTTCCTCTGTCCACCAAGGTGTCCTCTTTCTCTTGTTCCCAAGTCGGACTTCACCGCATGCTTCTGCAGCAGCTGTCTTTATGATATCCTTGAATTTATTCCAGAGGGTTTCCAAGTCATCAGGTCGTTCTTCTGTGTTGCTCACCGCTGCAGCAATAAGCCCCTGATATCTGGTCTTAATTTCTGGCTCTTTGAGATTGTAGGTCCTAATGCTCATTTCTCCCGCTCGTTTACTTGGTTTCTTGCGTGATGTTGGGCAGTTCCTAGGCTGAACAACTCTTTCAGTAGTTATTTTGATTGTTAGCAGGTAGTGATCACTTCCAATCTCTGCCCCCCTCCAGACTCTAGCATCCCGGACATATTTGAATGAGCTTCTCCTAACAATGGCATAGTCGATCACTGACTTACTTCTCATTCTTGGTTGGTTCACATCTAGTGTATGCATGTATGCGCTTATTGGGGAACTTTGTGTTTGTAATGATCAGATTCTGCTCACTGCAGAATCTAAAGAGTCGCTTTCCATTGTCATTGAGAGTATCTTCTTAATATCTTCCGATAACTCCACCCTATCTAGCATGGTCATTTCCAACTCTGTCATTAAAATCTCCGAGCATGATAACTTCATCTAAGCAGTCATCCATTGTTCTTTGAAGCAGCTCGAAGAATTCCTCCTTGACCTCTGCTCTCTCATCCTCATTTGGCCCATACACTATGACCAGGTTGACTATGGTTTCTCCTTCTTTTAGTTTTACAACCATAATGCGCTCCGAGACAAAGTACCATCCCTTGATACTATCTTTTTGATTTTGGGCCACAATGCAACCCACACCCCCTTTAGATCTTTCAGATGTGGGTACACCACTGTAGAGCAGCGTGTTGCCATCGAAATCCATGACACCTTGTCATTTTTTATTTGTTTCCGTTATAGCCAGGATTTCTAGTTTTGCTTTCCTCATCTCTTCCACCAGCTCCTCTTCTTTCCCATTTATACTTCTTGTGTTCCAAGTTCCATAAGTCGTAGTCCGTAGTCCGTTCAAGTTCGTCGCCTTTAGAATCAGTCCGGTCTTCTTTCTTGTATTACTTGTAATCATAGTTTAAAGCAAACAGGTGATTGGCCTGGTGTGCCTTTGCATGGTGGAGGGGCTTCCTCCTTTTTCAGCCGGGCTTGGGACCGGCCTTGGCGGAGTTGTAAACATATCTCACGTGGTAGTTCCTAGCGCGACCTCTTTTCAGTTATAGGCTTACTCAGAAACTTCCGAGGACAACGCCATTTATCTTGCTAGATTTTAGTCTGTAGCTGCCACCATGGATTAGATAGAGAGAGGTACAACATGAAGCTGTCTCAGAGTCTGCGAGGAGCTGCATACGACGTCTTCCTCAACATGGCACCGGAAGACAACAAAAATTATGATTTGCAGAAGAAAGCTCTGCTGCAACGTTTTCAGCTGGATGCACACACTTTTCAAATCTAATTCCGGGACGCCAAGAGGCAAAAAGATGAATCTTATAAGCAGTTTGCTACACGTCTGACAATGTACTTAAGGAAGTGGGGATCACTAAGAGCCTTCCACGAATCGTACGAAGGATTACAAGAAATGATTATCTTGGAGCAGTTTAAGGACTCTCTCACCCCAGACATGAGACGGTTCCTGGCTGAGCATGGGGCCGAAACTCTTGATCAGGTGGTACTGTTTGCTGATCGTTACCAGAGCGCACAGTCGGAAGTGAACCCAACTAAAAGGAGCCAACATGATAATCCCCCCAAACGAGAAGGCGCCCCTTCACTGACTCTAAGAGTACGACCACCACCTCACACAACACAACACAACAACAACCACAGGATCACCATAGGCAGAAACAGAGCAATTCAGCCCAAGGAACTGGAGGGCGATGGTGTAAGGCGTGCAAATCTGAAACTCACTTCACATCGGACTGTAAGAGGTCGAAAACCGGCACTTATAATGTCGCATGTCTGATCAGGGGGCTGTTAGGGAAACATAAACCCCAGGCATATGAACAAAATTCCATCCACCCTTCTATTACTGAGCAAGTAACCGTGGGTAATGAAACCATACGGTACTTGTATGATTCCGGTCTTGAATATTCCGCTTTAGTTTCCCCATCTTTGGTGAAGGCCCACCAATACACTGGTGAAACTGTAGAAATACAGGGGCCCCGGAAGAGCATAGAGTCTTTGACTCTTTCAGTTGCAGAAATTGAAGTTTCAACTCGATATGCATGGGGACAAATCAATGCTGCAATAGGAGACGAGTTAGTCTACCCTCTCATCCTAGGGAGGAAATATGTGTTTCTTGGAGATCCCTCACGTGACTCCAAGTCGACCCAAGAGAGAGAGAATATAAGAAACGCCCAAGCGGCCCCTGAGCTCTTATCTCTAAACAGCTTGAATATTTCAGAGCTGAAGCAGGCACAAAGGGCCGATAAAACCCTAAAGCCTTGCTTTTCTAAGTTGTAAGGAAGTCACTCCCATACTCCCCAGAGAGCATTTTACAGGGAGGAAGGTTTGGTTTACTGACGGGTAGGGAATAAGAGACAGTTAGTTGTCCCACTCCCATTTCGCACCCGCCTGATGCAGAAAATGCATTCCACCCTGCCACATCCCCTAAACTGTTCATATGCCCTGGAGGAAAATGTTTCTCTATCTGTCCAGGAATGAAATTCGACACTTGCTCGGTTCACCATCACCCGGACAACCAGAAGGATGAAACTACCAAGAATTTGAGCAGAGTACCCAACACTCAACATGGGAAATACCTCAACTCAACGACAGAGTTCAAGCAGAAGATGACCTTTGCTCGAGTTAGAAAGAACCCATGCCTCCATCTACCCGAGGAAGTAAACAACCAGAAGGATGAAACTCATATATTTTCCGGGGGAAAGACTATGCGTAATTTGAGCAGAGTGCTCAAAGACATTCGTCAGTACGTATTGAACTGTACACATTGCCAAGCGAGCAATTTAAACGTTCGCCAACGAGATAATGAGGAGAAGAACATTGTCATTCAGAACAGTAGGAGAGGAAGGCACACAATTCACCAAAGTTTATGTCCAAACCTGGATATTTAATGAAATATCTTTGGACAAAATGTGTGACAAAACGTCAGAACATGCTCTTTTGTGTGCTCTCTCACACCTTCAGTCTCCGGCAGTATCCTTTCTTTTTATTCATTTTTCCAATTCATCGCTTTTATTTGGCATAAATCATGACTTTTCATTCGTTATTTTCACTATTTTGCACTATGCTGGACATAGCATGGTGAATTCTCTAACACGCCACGCCCTATGGCAGTATTTAATACGGGAGTAATGCGTATCCTATTGTTTTACACTCCCCTCCCAGACTGTTGTTATGATTTGGTGGTCCAGCCAGTGATAATATTTTATCTTCTAATCAGTCTGACCGCCTGTGAAAACAGGGCGGTCAAACATTTGACCCCATTGGAAAGCTGTCGGTCATGTTGACACACGCCGGTATTGTGATACGATGAAAGAAGACCATACGGTCTGACCAGACTTCTGTCTATCGGAGGCACACAGATAAAGGTGATAAACAGAGGTGCGCCGGAAGTCTTAGGTAACGATATGACATCATTGTGTAAGAGGCCACGTGGGTATATTAAATTTAATATTTTCAAATACGCGTGGGATGAGTAATGATAAACTTCCCCACCCAAACAGTGCTAGATAGATTGGATAGGTTCGCCAGAATCTACAATGATTTGATTGGAACGTTCGGCGAAAATACAGCTGAGATTTGAAACTAAGGATTATGAGATAAAATCTAACAAACTCGGAGTCACAGCAGACAGACAGACTGCATCGCAGCGGCAAATGAACACCACCTACACGCCAGAGGAAAGAGGATATGACATCATTCTACAACTATAAGTACCAGATCGAGTATTGATCAACTTTGGAAGTACATGTAAGCCCACAATTTTAATACTAGACTGGAAACTTGGGAATTTTATCACAAGGAGTCATAAGATTAATTATAGATTTCCAGCCCAAGTTTTTCACCCGTCATAAGAGGATTTATAGATTTCCAGACCAAGTGTTTCACCGGTCATAAGAGGAATTTCTCAGACTTAAGTGATTCGAACAGCATCTAAATACAGGGCTGTGGGTCCATTCTAATCTGCGCCAGGAGAAGTGTGTATTCCCAAAATTTTGGGGTAAATGTAAATTATTTTTGTACTAATGTAAATTTTACAGGTTTCTTGCTAAGTGGTGTGACAGATTATGATAATAGATTTCATATTATCTATTTTCTTTATCTACACTTCTCTTTTACCAAATTTTCATCTACGTATTTTTTTGTTAACTTAAACCTCCTATTACTCAGAATAGATCAATCTCTTTTTCTCATTTAGCACGCATTTAATGCTGGTCGCTATATTTCTTTGATGAGAGTTTGCCAGCAGACCTGATTAGCATATGTGAACCGGTTTCATTTATTTTTGAACGCCAGAGTTCGAGAATCGTTGTAATATGTAGCATCAGAGGAGGTGGCGCTAAGTTTAAACGTAATTTTTCGTTAGACAAAGAGTATAGGATCAAGACATTTGGGAAACAAGGTGAGCAAATTTTTATTACCTCCCTTGTAAAACCCGCTCTCTAGAAAGTATTTAAACACGGCAAGTCAAAAGATCTAAAGACATTGCGCGCTTGGATACGAACAGAGACGTGAAGAAAACTCACACTGATTAGCGAATTGCCGATGTTTGATTTCAGCGAGAACGTAGGCCCTGGTTTTCGACTCTTGAGTGAAGATGGCTTTGAATTACGTAGAAAGTCGAAAACTGAACGTAGAATTTCTAGTTGGTGTTAAGTCTGGCAGAGCCTGGTTTTAGGTGAATAATGTACATTCCCTTTCATGTCTAATGTATATAAACCAGCAGTTTAAACTCAAATTTATCCAGTACTCATCAGACTGTAAAGACCTCTAGCTCGAATTCTAAAATCAGTCGTATTGAGTAGAGTTTCGTAGTTTTTCGTAGAGAATAATCTTAGAAGTTTGTGTGAAGGTAATATACTATACTAGTAGTTTCGAGTGATTTAACTAGTTAAATCGTCAATTATATTTTACTAGTTATTCCTGTGCAGAGTGATTTACTAGTTAGGTCCGAAAAATATTTTTCTCTAAGTTTTATTGAGTTACAGTGGAGAGCAGAATTAATAAATATTTCTAGCTATAATATAAATTGTATTAACTGCTAGTAACCAGTCAGAGAATATTCTAACCAACTAAGTAAATACACGGATTCATCATGAGTATTGACGAAATATGTATTTATTTCTAATTCATGATGATTGACTTTTTTTAAAATTAATAGAATTTATTTCACGGGAGTTTTTAAACGATAAGACTAGCTTTAAGTTTGTAGTTTATACTTTAAAAGTTAGATAACCGAAGTGGATGATATTCTATGTTACGCGGGGTAATGATAGGATTGTGAATAATACTATATTATGTTTTGTATTTGCATTTTTCTCCCTATACAGTATTTGGGTCATACCTTAAAACTTACCCGCGGCTTCAATGTATATCTGAGAATAACCAAAGAAAGAACATTTTGTACTTAAATACGTGGGTCATCAAGGTAAAACTGTCTGGCATCTGTGTTTGCATCAAGAAAGAGACAGAGTACCAACCTAAAGGACATTAAGACTAAATGCGGTAACTGGGCCCATCGAGCCAGATTACATTTTTCTTTCAATAAAATCTCATTTACATGCAGCCCATGTGACAGGAAAATTACAAACATTAACATTTCCGACGTTTATCATTTGTGATGTGACCAAGAATTTTATACTGAGAGAAGTTTCCTACCTGACATTTCCTAAAGTACTATAAACCTAGAGATTCTGACACTGTGAGCCATGTAGCATCTCTTACCTGAAGTGATTTCCAGTGACATAAACAGTAATCCTATAATATAAACAGTGAAGTTAACGCTCCCAGGAGAATTGGAATTAATCGGTCTCTGTAGAGCTGGGGATAACCTTTGCCAAAAGAATACTGGATTTGCGTTGTGTGGGTATGTCCTAAAGATTGTTCCAGAAAGAGAAAATCAAGTTTGTAGGTAAGAACGAATGTCATTGGCCACTGTTGTATGGGTAGAAGGAAAGCAGGAATGAGTGGTTCTTTGATCGTATAAATTCATGCACCCACACTGTGTATTTTTTTTTGGCAAGTTGTGCTAATGCTGTGTTCCTCTTAGAATAGATTAATATATCAACTCTGTTCTTTACTGTAGAGGGAAATCCTAGACCATAAAGTATAACACCTTTTGACTCTTTTCGGGGTTAATAACTTCTCTGCTAACGGGATCTTGTCTCAACAGAGGGAGTGAGGATTACACATATGAATCTCTCTCTTTAATTAATTCATTAACCTATGTTTACTTATATTTGATTTGATAGTCATATTATTGCAGTTGTAAAGTTTCTTTATGATAAATAAAACTTACATGTGTGTCGGTCAGCTTGTCCCAAAAGATCCATATTCCATTATTGTAGTTTTCACGTCTGTGCGTCTAACTGTAGTCACTTATGTGTGTGTATGTATGTGAGTGGTGCTATATATATTAATATATATTCTAGTAGACTGTCTGACAAACTAAGTTCTGTTGTAGAGATAGGCTGAAGGAGAGAAGTTTCTTGATTTCAGGGACAGACTCTAAACAGTTTCCCCCATCTCACTCGTGAAAATCTATTTTCTTTACATTTACCTCTCACTGAGCTATCACCTGTTCTACTCTATTCAGAAGGGACCAAGCTATGTCTTAATTCCCCTATAAATAATCTACGACTTACCAGAACGAGAACCGTCTACGCGGGGAAAGATATATCTGCTGGAACGTATCAGCGGTCGGAAGAGCTGTGAAAAATAGCTTTCATTCAGAAAATTGACCGAAGAATTCGCTCGAGGTGTGATTTCTGGCAGACCTCGGCCGAATCGGGCCGATTCAGTATATATGTGCAGTCTCCTAAAACTCATTATCAGTTCGCTCCAAGATTGCTTGAATAATTCTAGCGCGCTATTTAGAGAGCCATCTTAAAAATCAGATACTGTAATACGTGGGAGATTATTCAGTTTTTCTGTGTGCGGTAAAGAATATATATATATATATATTAGTTTAAGTGTCTTAACGTGTTAAAGTTTGTTCACTGGGATTTCTGTGTTTATTAAATAGCATAATAAATAACGTATAGAATGTTGTTGCAGCTGTTATAAGTAAATTTAATTCCTAGCTAGGCCCCAGTAAGAGATGCTTTAAATTAATTAATATACGCAAGGCAATTGATAATTAGAGATTAATTTACTTTTATTCATCATGCGTAATTTTGTAAATTACTGGAGTTTATACCTCGCGTTAAAGCGCGATAATATTAGCTAGACTCTTGTGGGTTTTAAATATAATTTAATACCGAAGTGGTCAAGAGGTCTTTCCTAAACGCAAGTGTTAGAATATATAATTATAGTATGATTACCAGTTATATATTCTCTTTTTATATAAGTTGATCATACCTTTGCGATCCAGCGGTTTTAGAGTGTTATGGTCCTATGACTTATGGCATTACGTGCATATGTTCTTGAACATACAGACATTGTTTGTGAAATCTGATGTTTGAGACCCTTTTAAGGTCCACCTTCTCCATCCATGAGAGTGGTTAAATAAACAGAACACTTCAATTTAAATGTTTAAATGTTAACTGGGACAGGACTATACCAGAAGATTGTTCCATCTAGATACATATAAGTGTTACTGTCCTGATGTAGCAGAACTTACAGCACTAATTATTTTAAAACCATTTGACAGTAAAGTTTTTTCCTACCACGGAATTATACAGAGAGAATTCACGGGTCATACTCGGCTATTTCCCTCCGAGAACAGCCTAGGAGTAACAGTCTGTTTAGTACACATTTCATTACGACAGAGAGTCACAGCCACTGGAGGCTAGACCACACCAGAGAATTATATTAACTTATAAATTTCCATGACAGTGCCACTACATAGAAAAAAACTGAATCCAAACCAATACCTGCAGTAAAAAGAGGAATACCTACAGAGAAAAAAAAAACAATAAACGCACCAATTTAGCGACTCCCGAACAATAGCAGTTGCATAAACGGAGAGTCTGGGGCTGAACTGGAAAATTACTAGGACTCAAATTAGTCTAAATACGTGTTTGATTAATTCCCTGGAATGTATGCAGTCGACAGAGGGGTAAGCAAACAAGATAGTGGGCTCACTGTATGTGTGTTGTGAATGAATGGAACGAAAGAATTTATTTCTTAAGTTACTGCTTATTTACCATCTTTCATTTTTATCTCTCACTAATCTGAGTGTCCCCAGGTTAGGTTACCTTAAGGACTTATTCTTTACCAGTTCTGAAATACCCCTACCGCATTGTTAATTATTTTGATCTTTTGGGTAAATTATCTCTGTCGGGATCTTTCCTAGTTTCCCTACACCAGAGAGCGGCCTATTAGATTTATATTTTCATTTCTCTTATGTACTTAAAATTCATTGATGTAATTTTTTTTCTTGATGTCGTGATATTTTCTAGTAAATAATAAACTTACCAAACCTTAAACCAGAGTGTCGGTCAAAACCCTACGCCCTTAAATGTGATCCATAATTTATATATATATATATATATATATATATATATATATATATATATATATATATATATATATATATACATATACATATGTTTTGACGTCTGTACGTATTTCTGTCACAAAAGTGTGTGTACGTGAGGATAGTGTAAATTGAATCTGTATCAAGTGAGAAAGCGCGTCTACTTTAAATAGAGTCGTAAAAACAAAGGCTGGATTAGAGCAATTACAAAATCAAAGACTGTTCTTTCTCTTACACCAGTTCTTCTCGTGAAACAGGAACTATTTCTTTCACCTTCCTCTCACTAGTTCTTACCATCACCTCTACTAGAAAAAGGACCATAATTTCCGCAGTCCTATCTTCTCAAAATTTACGACAGTCCTGCAGCCGTGATTTCGTCAATTCTTCTGTGATGCGAGCTCTTCTTCACACATCTCGTCCAATGTAGGCGGTTAGTTTTGATTCCCTGCTGTTAACTCACATCTAGTGGCGTAAGAACATTAGACTTACATGTAGAGTCTGATAGCTTCGTTCCACGAACATTAGACAAAATAAAAAGAACATATGCCTAAGCAAAGTACATCTCTGGGTCGCAAATTAACAGACGCATTGTCCCGCTGTCCAGCCACCAATGTTAGCCTCTCTGAATAATTATTCTCCCTGAGTATACACAGTACAACTCTTTGATTATGTCCTCAATATGATTAGAAATTGCCGTTATTCTTATGGTTATTGAACTGGAATACTATGTTCCTGGACAGCGTGACCGCAATGATTTGCCTTAATTACAATTAACAAGGTACATATATGTCACAAAATGATATTATATACTTTAGGCACATGTGACGTAATCATTATTCAACACTGCTCCATTCGGAGTCTGGGGTTGCTGCGGCTTTCGCGTTTTTGAGTGAATTAGCAAAAAACACCAGCGCTTGCTGTAGTGGTTTATGAATATACTATTTTGATATGTTGAGGTTGCCAGCCTCGTATATAGCCACTTAGGAAGGAAGACATGTCAAATTCACAGGGTAAAATAAATGTTTACACTTACTTAAAAGTAACGTTTGGGAACACAATCTCCTGGCACAATTAAAATAGACACAGCACGTTGATTCTTTTGAATCACTTGGTCTGAGAAATTTTAATTTTTCTCTTATGACTTAGGAATTGATTCTTTAGGTCTCCAATCTTTGTATTTAAAAATGCAGGTTTACTTTTAAGTTTTAAAGTTGCCCAAATACTCTGTCCTAGTCCTTTAAGTTTCTAGTTTGGTATTTACAACTGCGGTTTCAAAGTTGCCCAAATACTTCGATCTGTCACTTATAATTTTAATTTTGGAAACCTTTGTCCGATCTTTTTCTCCGGCTCTGGTGAATTGCAGCTTGACGTGACGAAGCAGTCTGATTTGTGACTCCGATTTTGCTAGATTATATTTCCATTTCTCAGTTCAAATCCCAGATTGTACTTCCGACAAATTTGCCAATGAAAGTCAAAGTCTATTCCAGCTCTCAAATTAAGTCAATGGTAAATTCTTTAGACCTAAAAGGGTCGGGGTGTTAAATCATAATATCCCTCGCATGTTTTGAAATATCAAATTTTAAAATTCCTACGCGTGACCACTTTCTGATAAGGCAGTAATACTTACGATTGCATCTATATGCAAATTCACAAACAAATCTGTGAATATTTCCTGTCTAGATGCTTTCCCACAACATTGTCTCCAAAGACACATTATCGGTAATATTGATATTAAGATTCGCCAGCGGAAACGATTACGTCTTATCACCTGTGTTTGCGTAAATCCCTCAGACGGATTTCTCAGACAGACAAAATGGCTTTCTTTAAATTGATGTTCAAGCCCACCTGCTGGCTAAATTTATTAAGTCTATCCGTTTTTTCCTGGATGTGTTGATGTGAATGTGCCAGCAGTGCAATGTCATCTGCATATTCCAGATCTTCCAATGTTGAAAATGTAGTCCATCTTATTCCTCTTGGACTGCCCTCATGTTGTTTCCGTAACTTCATTATTTTTTTTACATAGACAGGGGTGTCAGCCCTATGCTAAAACCCCCAACCTGGAGGACCAGGGTACCAGCTTTTGTCTGACCCCTACCCACACAGACCAGTCCAGCTTGGTTGAACCTACCAGGAGTAAAACTCCCACTGGCATAGCTCTGGGGATTGTCAGGGTACGCAAGCTGCCATACCGCTACAAGGCTATGTCGTCTAGTCACCTTTAATAAAGTCGATCTTTATTGACTCAAGATGGTAGCGCACGTCGATGACGTCGATGACGTGCGCTACCATCTTGAGTCAATAAAGATCGACTTTATTAAAGGTGACTAGACGACATAGCCTTGTAGCGGTATGGCAGCTTGCGTACCCTGACAATCCCCAGAGCTATGCCAGTGGGAGTTTTACTCCTGGTAGGTTCAACCAAGCTGGACTGGACTATGTGGGTAGGGGTCAGACAAAAGCTGGTACCCTGGCCCTCCAGGTTGGGGGTTTTAGCATAGGGCTGACACCCCTGTCTATGTAAAAAAAATAATGAAGTTACGGAAACAACATGAGGGCAGTCCAAGAGGAATAAGATGGACTACATTTTCAACATTGGAAGATCTGGAATATGCAGATGACATTGCACTGCTGGCACATTCACATCAACACATCCAGGAAAAAACGGATAGACTTAATAAATTTAGCCAGCAGGTGGGCTTGAACATCAATTTAAAGAAGTCTGAGGTCATGATACTCAATGTGAGCAACCCTGAGCCCATATCAGTAAGGAATCAGCAACTGGTACAGACAGATACCTTCACATACCTAGGAAGCATAGTAACACCAGACGGTGGGGCAGGCAAAGACATCAACATCAGAATGAATAAGGCAAGAACAGCCTTCTTTAGCCTAAATAACATCTGGAAGTCCTCCCAATACAGCACAAGCACAAAATTAAGATTATACCAGAGTTGCGTGCTTTCTGTGCTTCTCTATGGTGCGGAATGCTGGAGAGTCACAGAGAAGGAAATGTCAAAATTGTCCTCTTTTCACACAATATGCCTAAGAAAAATTCACCGAATCTTTTGGCCAAATACCATCACCAACCAAGATCTGCTTACTCGTAGCAAGCAAGAGGACATGCATACCATCATAGCTGGCAGACGCTGGAGCTGGGTTGGTCATGTCCTCAGAAGAGACCCCGATGCCATCACAAGAACAGCTATGCTTTGGACCCCTGAAGGAAAGCGAAAGAGAGGCCGACCAAAAACATCTTGGCGGAGGACTGTGGAGGCTGAGATGCAAAGAATGAACCAGAGTTGGGGCACTGTACGAAGGATGGCCACCGACCGTGCAAAGTGGAATCAATTTGTTGTTGCCCTACAAGACGCCACTAGGCGTGATGGCCACTGACTGCTTTGACGGTCGGTGGTTAAGGATCGAAGAAGAAGAGAAGACGACATAGGTGATAAATTATTTGCTGACGTGCCTAATTAGCTTACGAAGATTCACATGGCGAAACGTACACAAGTCTGGGAGCGGCTAGAGCTGAATGTAGGTGCATAAAATATGTCACAGCATAGGACGATCGCACCCGTGTGTTACCGGGGCCCGAAAGGGGAGCAAAGAATAGTAACACTGTCCCCTACCAAGCATGTCGTAAAAAGCGACTAAGGAGGGTTGGGCATGGGGCCGGTTACACCATCCTGTAAAAAAATTTAAACCACAAAAAACTTCAACAAATATGGACAAGTCAAATAAAGAAAATAAAACACAGCCATCCAAGACAGGGGAAGGTCCTCTCGCGGGGAGGCGTATGATGCAACACAGAGAAAGCCGAAAGGAGTCTGTGTTGCTGACTAACCTTCTTTCTTCTAGGAGAACTTCCAGATTTGGCACCTGGAATGTTCGGACATTAAACGAACAAGGGAAAGTGGCGCAAGTAGCAGCAGAAATGAGGGAATACAAAATAGAGGTTCTGGGAATGTGTGAAACTAAGTGGAAGGGGGTAGAGAGGAAGAAACTCATCACAGGTGAATTGGTGCTGTCCTCAGGACATGAAGACGAAAGTTCACACCACAGTGAAGGGGTAGCTCTTATGTTATCTAAAGAAGCACAGAAAGCACTAATTGAATGGGAAGCTGTTGGACCCAGAATAATAACAGCTTCTTTCAAAACAGCTAAAAAGAAAATCCATGTAAATGTCATCCAATGTTATGCACCAACTAATGACAAAGAAGAGTCTGTAAAAGAAGCATTTTATACTAAACTACAGGAAATTATGGATAAAGTAAAAAGAAGAGACATCACAATTTTGATGGGTGACATGAATGCAAAGATAGGTACAGTCAACACTGGATTTGAAGAAGTCATGGGAAAACATGGGCTAGGAGTAATGAATGAAAATGGAGAGCTATTCGCAAACTTCTGTGCTTCATATCAACTGGCTATAGGAGGAAGCATGTTTCCACATAAGAGAATACACAAGGCAACATGGATATCACCAGACCATAGAACAGAAAATCAGATTGATCATATATGCATAAACAAGAAGTTTAGATCATCATTGCAGGATGTAAAGGTATATAGAGGAGCAGATGTGGCATCAGATCACCATCTTCTGATAGCCAAAGTAAAAATGAAACTCAAGAGATATGCAACAATGCAAAATTATAGACAACAGTTTAATGTAGGACAGCTAAGAAATCAAGAAACAAGAGACAAATTTGCGGTCACAGTATCCAACAAATTCCAAGTGCTCCAACAGCTGGAAGATGTAGAGAATACAGAAGACTATTGGCAGCAGGTCAAAACAGTATGGAAGGAGACATGTGAAGAAATACTGGGGAAAAGGGAAAGACAACAAAAAGCATGGATAACAACAGAAACCATCAATAAGATAAAAGACAGAAAAAACAAGAAAGCAGAGTTAAACACAAGCAAAACTAGAAGCTCCAAAGCCAAGGCTCAAGAAGTGTACACAGAAGCAAACAAAGAAGTAAAAAGAAGTATCAAAAGAGACAAGAGGAAGTATATTGAGGAGTTGGCAAGAGAGGCAGAAGATGCTGCAGCCAAAGGAAATATGAGAGAACTGTATAGCAGCACAAAGAAGCTAACAGGGAAATACAAGCAAACAAGTTGCCTCATAAAAGACAAGAATGGGAAACTGCTCAGCAATATACAAGAGCAAATGAAGAGGTGGACAGAATATTTTGGGGACCTTCTCAATAGACCAGCTCCACAAAACCCGCCGGACATCCAGCCAGCAGAAGAAGCGCTACAAATTAACGGTGAAAGACCAACGAAGGAAGAAATAAAGAAAGCCATAAAGCTTCTAAGAGAGGGAAAAGCGTCTGGACCTGATGGCATTCCAGCAGAGGCCATCAAAGCAGATATCGACACGGCTACAGAGATGTTATATAAATTACTTGGTAAAGTCTGGGAAAAGGAAGAGATACCAGCAGAATGGAAGGAAGGATATCTGGTTAAGTTGCCTAAGAAGGGAAATTTACAAGAGTGCACAAATTATAGAGGAATAATGTTACTATCAGTGCCAGGAAAAGTATTAAACAGGATTATCCTTGAGAGATTAAAAGAGTCCATAGACAAGAAACTCAGAGATGAACAAGCAGGTTTTCGACAAAACAGATCATGTACAGACCAGATAGCCACTTTGAGAATAATAGTTGAACAAAGTCTGGAATGGAATTCACCACTATACATCGGATTTGTGGACTATGAAAAGGCATTTGACAGTGTAGACAGAGAATCACTTTGGAAATTGATGAGGCATTATGGAGTTCCCATGAAAATCATTAATTTAATAAAGAAAACATATGAAGACATGACATGCAGAGTTCTTCACGAAGGACAGCTTACAGAACCGTTTGGGATAAGAACAGGAGTGCGACAGGGATGCCTCTTGTCTCCATTTCTTTTCTTGCTGGCAATAGATTGGGTTATGAGATCATCGACAACACACAACAGAAATGGAATCCAGTGGACTCTGACTAAGCATTTGGATGATCTGGATTTTGCTGATGACTTGGCTCTTCTGTCCCATAACCGTAATCAGATGCAGGACAAATTGAAAACACTCGATGAGAGGTCACAGCAATTGGGTCTGAAAATACACAGGGAAAAGACAAAAATAATGCGAATAAATGCAGGTAATGATAACAGGATTGAACTTGAAGAAACACCAATTCAAGATGTAGAATCATACACATATCTTGGCAGTAATATAGACAAAGTTGGAGGGACAGACAGCGATATCAAAATAAGAATACAAAAGGCAAGAGGAGCTTTCATTGCATTGGGAAATATATGGAGATCAAGAGAAATCGGATCCAACACGAAAATAAGAATCTTCAACTCAAATGTGAAGTCAGTCCTATTGTATGGCTCTGAGACATGGAGAACAACAAAGACAACAACCAAAAAGCTACAGACTTTCATAAATGGGTGCTTGCGTAGAATAGAGGGATTAAAATGGTATGACAAGGTTACTAACGTGGAACTGATGACAAGAACTAGACAAGTGCCAGTGGAACAAGAGATGAGAAGAAGACGATGGCGATGGATAGGACACACACTGAGGAAACCTGTTGATAGCATTACAAGGCAGTCCTTGTTCTGGAACCCCCAGGGCAAGAGAGGCAGAGGAAGACCAAGAAGTACATGGAGAAGAGAGTTGGAAACAGAGGTGAAAATGATGAGGAGAACATGGAAAGAACTTGAGATGATGGCACGGGACAGGAGGACTTGGCATGTGTTTGTTGAAGGCCTATGCTCCTTTGGGAGTGGAGGGTTATGAATGAATGAATAGGACGATCGGTGAGGAAAATGAAGAAAAGAAGTGATACAACCGGAGAGGATGAAAGTTATAAAAGTGCACAACTGATTCCTCACAATCTTTACGGAACTACAGATGAGGTGGGCTAACTGGTACAGATTTATATTGTTGACGGAACTATAGATTGGGCGAGATAACAGCGACATATTTGTAATGTTGATAGAAGTACAGTTGAATGCCCGGGACAGATTTGTAATGTTGCCAGAACTACAGATGATTTGAGCTAAGTTGGACATATTTATATTGTTAACAGAACTACAGATGGTATGAGATAACTGGGACATATTTTCTAATGTTTACAAAACTACAGATGATCATCCTGGGACAGATTTGTAATGTTGACATAGCTACAGATGGGCTGAGATAACTGCGAATGATCTGTAATGTTGACAGAGCTACAGACGATCTAACTGGAATAGATTAGTAATACTCTCAGACCTACTGATGGTGTGACTGGAGGACAATTGCAACGCTTTCACATATGTTTTGTGAAATTATTAATATTTAGAAAAATAAAGCAGACTGTCCAGTAACAACGAACCAAAACCGCAGAACAAGAGAGACAGTTTATCACTGACATATGAAATAAACCAACACAGTCAAACAATAAACAATCCAATAGAAGAATTACTTATTGCTATTTTAGACACCATACATCAAATCGTCATTGATTAAGGTAAAATCATTACACTTAGAAAATATAAATAAATAAGTATATGGATGGAATAAGCAGCAACACTTGAATAAACTTACCACGTGACGGCCAAACATCCAGCTAGCAGTGCTTCACAGAAATAAACGTTTTCATGGTTAATAAAAGTGCCCCCCTTCTTCACTAAATTTAAAAAGAAAAGGACAGAGCTAACAGTCCAGCGGTCAAGATGTTATAAAAATGTTCACAATATACCCGACTTATAACCGAGAGATCACACCTCTTGTCAGGTTTTGACGTCATGTCCAATCTCGTAAATAAGTGAAACAAAACAACAACCATATGATACTTTAAGCAGCAGAGATAATGAAGTTAGGGGAAACCATCCAATTTACTTTCAAAGGGGAACAATTCAATTATTAATAAAATATCAAACTAAATAACAGATTATCATTTTCTATTTATTTTTTATCAATTCAGTACACATATTAATTTAAGGCACAAAAGAGTTTCTTACTTTCATCAGTACATTTGTTAAGTTGTTAAAAAAACTTGTGTTTACCATGTTTAGAATAAAAGTTCTTTAAATAATATGGAGTTTGATGCGCAAGTTAAAGAAGTGAACACTTATTTCCTCCGCCACTTTCAATGATAATTCCCCAACGGTTTCTTTTATTCAGTCGCAGATGTGCACACCGAAATGTTTAATCGGCGCCAAATGGCTCATTTCGATAATCCTTTAAACACGGTTTTTTGCTTGGTCGGTTCTCTCCTATCCCGAGGACCGGAGTGACAAAGAGACATTGGTCGGTTCCCAGTACAGGGAATATTCTTGATGGAACTTTTTCAAAACCACTTTGTATTAATAATGTCTTACTTCCCCCTGATTCCCTGAGTAGTGAGATCGGATGGCTAGCCTTATTGGATCAGGGCGAAAAAATAGTAGGTCACGTGTACAAGTTTAGCACGTTAAAAATTACTCGGCATTTGGAAATCGTAAAGAGTAGGCCCTACGGCCGCTGCCGTGCCAGAGTTTACACAATTAAGAAAGCCTACCTGATATAAAAATATTTATAGAATGCGTGATTCCTGTATACACACATTGGGATGCTCGCCAATGCGTTGGAGTTCGTGCACTGTGCCGAGATTCTCCTTGTGAGCTAAAGGAAGAGATCGGAACCACTGATGGAGTTTTCCGTGTGCAATGTAGATAGTCCTGAAAACAAAACAAAAACCAAAACAAACAAACCTCTTCTACCTTGGTGTGTAGAGGTTAGCCAGAGAGAGCGCCATGTTATCCTGTAAGCTGTATATCTTCTGGCCTGGTTTCAGTCCAGTCCTCGGTCCATCAGGGATTGTCTAATGTTGTTCTCCTAGCGAATTCTTGGTCGTCCTGGAGATCTTGATCTCTGGCTATTCGTTTCCCATATGTGTCGTGGTAGCCTGTGACGGATTGCCTCCCCTTAGCTCTGCAATAGTGGTCCAACAGTGGCCAAAACTCAATAGTATGTAAAATAGGTCGTCAAATGTGTCTACATTCGCACAAGATTACTCTTGGCAGTGTTGTAGATAGAAGAGTAATGTCGCTTCTATCCCAAAGGAGTGTTCATAAGATATTTCCGAAGTCAAGAACGTTGCTGTATTGGCAGGGAGAGAATCATCACTGTCCTCCCTGCCATTATACAATCATTCAAAAAAAAGGATGTTTCAATGGCAGGTTCATTTTAGTGCGAACGGTCTATAATAGGCACTTGACAACGGAAGTTTACCCATGGGCAGTTCAGCATATTAATGGACGCAGATCTGCTTTGTTGAGTTCCTCTATATATCAGTATCTAATTTACTGTTTGCAGGCCTGTATCGTAAGCACCAAAAACCAGAAAAGCAAACAAACAGCAATCAATCTATAAGACGCTGCACACATTGGCTTTTACAGATTAGGGTAGTCATCAGGTTGATTAGGTTGGGGGGGGGGCCTCAGTAGATAAGCTTTAAGCACGATGTTACAGATAGTAAGTATTATTGGTGAGTTTGTTTGATTTCCTTAGCGGCACGGTTGTGCACTAAAGGGCGTATGGGTTACCCCGCCCGCACGTGTTGCCAAACAGTTTAGTCCTACGTACCATAGCTGGATTGTGGTAGAAGTTGGGTTCCCAAATCAGTCCATTGATTTGTGGCGTTCGAACCCGTGTTGTGGGAATATTTATTCTTTATATGACCGTCCGTCTGTTAAGAAGATGAGGACCTTGGTCAACTATATACCGGTGATTTTCTCGGGAAGAGAATGCAAGTATGATATCTATATTATTGTAATGTTTCCTCATGTAGACGTCTAGTTGGACCAATAACGTCTTGGTTCCAAAATGGAGTCCTACTTGAACTTATAATGTATATTTTATATCCGACGGATTCCTGCAATTAGGATTATCCAGGATTGGCTTAGGATTTTAATTATATGTATAATTATTCGGCCGTTAAGAATACTTACTACGTAAAGCAGAGGTGACTCAAGGATTTGTTATATCTAAGCGCTAATGCCACGAAAGGTCGTTGGCAGGAATATGTATTATTATAATTCAACATTGATTGAAGTAAGAGGCCAGTACCAAAAGGAGATACGTAGTATTGGAACATTATATGATATATACCTGATAAGGTTTCTCCGTCATTGCCAAGGTCATAGGATATTGAAAGATGACCTATCGGATATAACTCCCTCATTTGTTTACTTGGATGACATGTTATAAATACTGTATAACTAGTCTGACGTTACCAAAGAGATTATCTTACGGAATGGACTAACTGTAATTTTAATTATGAAACCTACGTTACGTACTGTATTGTGGAAAGTTAACCGTCCGTCGTTCTTATCAACATGTTCGTCTAGTCAACTGTGCAATCGTCAAATAAACTGATATAACTTAAACAGTCTTGACATTCGTTGATGTGCCCATTGTTGGCAGCTTTATTTGATTGATTACTCCTTTGTTTTCAAAAATGGATCAATTCGCGTTATGGTCAGAAGTGACAGTCTCAACACCCTCAAAACGAACCTAACACCCTCCTTATGTGTTAACCTATATAGGTTCGCCGCCTTTTATGAAGACTTTAGCAAAGGTTTTAGACCGTTCAAGCCCCCAGCTGGTGTAAATCTAGCGACATTCTTTTCTAAGAATTAGCTCTACATATGTAAACATATGTCTAAGTGTATATATGTATATATATTCAAGAGTCTTGTACATACGTTTTCTTTCATACATATAATAACCGAATCAATTATGATGTTGTGTTTTAAAATAACATGTAGATTTCTTAGGTCTCCAGTCTGATCTGTGACTTTGATTCTGCTAGATTATATTTCCGATTCTCAGTTCAAAATTCCAGATTGTAATTCCGACGAATTTGTCAATGAGAACCATTGTGTATTCCAGCTCTCACTTTACACCAATCCAATCTCTTTGGAACTAAATAAGTAGGGGTGTTTAAATCATAATACTCCCCGCTTGTTTTAAAATATTAAATTTAAAATTCCATCGCGTGACCTCTTTCTAAAAATGCTATAATACATCCGCTTGCATCTTTATGCTAAACTCATAACCACTATCGGTGCACTTATTCTTGATTAATACTTACCGCCCAGATTGTCTCCTCTGCAAGGTCATCTGTAATAATTACACAGGGATGGACCCCCGGAAGCGATTATCTAATTATCACCTGTGTTTTCGCCTATCCCTCAGTCGGCTTTCTTTGGCAGAGAATATCTCGTTCAATTGAGTTATCGTACGAGACCATATTGTGTCCATAGATTTCGACTCCTATCAAAGGTGGCTAGGCAACTCAAGTGATAAACGTATTACCGCTGACCTGTGTAATCAACATGGTATTATTACGATTCATCTGCGAAACGTAAACAAGTCTGGGAGCGGCTTTATAGCCCAAATATGAATGAAGGTGCATAAAATGTGCAAAATAAAAAGCGGATGAAGGAGTGAGAGAGGGGCTCAAAAGTACATGTACAAATGTTTTGTCACATAGCCGTTCTTCTCCAAATCTGTAGACGTGACCAAACTGTTGTAACTGGGACTGTTACACTTGGGTCTGAACAAATTGTATTACAAAACATCACAGAAAACGGGTCTTCGACCAGATCTATTGTACGCACAGACATACATCTTACAATGAAGAGAAACTTCAGTTACAAAAAAACACATTCGTAATGAAGTTTTTTGTTTTTGGATATATGACAACTTTATTTAGTGACTTTCGTAATTTACAGGTGGTTCCTCCAAACAGCAAGAGATGTTTAACCCGACAGCTACTACATTCATGTCTTCTAAGATACTGTGTTGTTCTAACTTGGATAAGTTGAATCTCTGCTTACATGATTTAGAAAGTAGCCTATATTCATTAAGGTGACAATGCTGCATACAAGCTTATTATTTGTTTGTCTAGAACTGGGGGAATGTTCTACCTAGCTCTACAAACTCCAAGCCAGAAAGTCACAGTTAATATAATAAATAGACATCAGAATAGATAGCATAGACTTACGTATCGGACATATGGGATTTTAAGTACCTGTAGAGCAGGTGTTCCTGGGGTAGAGCCTGGGATATGACTACCACATGGGGATAGAGAAACATATTGCTGGGTTACGCAGAGTATTTGGTAAATAACTTTGAGGTGGGCCAAACGTCTGGAAATATAAGCAATTGTCATATATACATGTTTTCTCTCTTCTAACTTTCAAAATAAGTTTTTACAGTGCCAATATGGATTCTACATTAGCGATAGATGAACGCACAGAGTTCTTAATCTAATCCCGGAGCAAGAAAACAAACAAACTGGAGTCATTAATTTGTTCCATTTTATCCATATATCAACGTTATTGTCATATGACTTCAGTTCTTGAGATGGCTTTTATGTCACCATAGTCTATAGATTATAGGGAAACTTAGGCCTATGTAACTTCAGGAGTTAATTGGTATAGCAAATCTATAAAGTGCGTGTTCGACTGGCCAAGCAGTCAGAGCGCTTTCCTCTGTGGCACAACTACCTGGATTTGGGGGCTAAACCGGACGGTGGCACATTCAAGTTTACCCAGCTGTAAATGGACACTCGACTATGCTCCTGAGCTAGGGAAGGAAAGACATCGAGGAAGGGAACGGGTCACCTACCTTCCATGGTGAAGCTTCTAACACTTTATTTCCCTATGGCAATCTCTGACATGGGACTGGCTTTATCTTTGCAATAGATAAAACATTTAATGTGATAAATGTTATCATCTTTTGGCTGTGGGGCTAGTTGTGATAAGTTTTATACAAGCAACAATCACTCACATAGCAGATGTGGGGCTAGTTGTGATAAGTTTTTATACAAGCAACAATCACTCATATAGCAGATGTGGGGCTAGTTGTGATAAGTTTTTATACAAGCAACAATCACTCACATAGCAGATGATGATGCTAGTTGTGATAAATTTTTATACAAGCAACAATCACTCACATAGCAGATGTGGGGCTAGTTGTGATACGTTTTTATACAAGCAACAATCACTCACATAGCAGATGTGGGGCTAGTTGTGATAAGTTTCTATACAAGCAACAATCACTCACATAGCAGATGATGATGCTAGTTGTGATACGTTTTTATACAAGCAACAATCACTCACATAGCAGATGTGGGGCTAGTTGTGATAAGTTTTTATACAAGCAACAATAACTCACATAGCAGATGTGCGGCTAGTTGTGATGATTTTTTATACAAGTACCATCGCAGCTTTGGCGTAAACAGACACAACGCAACCAACGTCCTTTTCAGGACGAACGAGGAAGAAGAAGAAGAAACCAGTGTAGATTTAAAGTGGAAACATATTCAATTGATATTGTTAACATTTTCAAACATTGTACATGTGAAGTTAAACATATTCAATTGATATTGTTATCATTTTCAAACATTGTACATGTAAAGTTAAACATATTCAATTGATATTGTTAACATTTTCAAACATTGTACATGTAAAGTTAAACATATTCAATCTATATTATTAACCTTTCCAACCAATGAAAGGTTTACTATAAATATATTCAATCTAAATGTAATGAAACTTTCATTTAACCTTTTTAAAGGTAAATGTAAATCTATTCACTCCACATGTACAGAGTGTTTTCCACTTAATGGGATTAAAATTAATTATCAGCGAGAGTAAAAGTTCTGAAATAGATGGGATAGTGGATTAGGAGAGGGGGACACATAAGTATGTGTCGGGAAACTCAGTACTCAGGAGGGTATGTGTTTCTGCTCTTTTGCAATACTAGTTGGTGAACGAACGAACGAACGGACTTTATTTTCAAAGGGTTAAGAATTGGGCGCGCAGGCCGACTAACATTCTGCCCTTCCAATCTCACTTATCTTGCATACTATACCCTTTCATTCCCACATAATACTTTAAGCATTAAATTAAAGGCATAAAACATTATAAAGATTATATTACATACAATGAAATTACCCAACCATAATCAAAATAAAGTATTTGTTTAAGCGAACAAGAACGTAATGAAAAAAAAACCCAAACAAACAAACAAATCCAAAACATATATGCCGTAAATCAGACAAAAAATCGAGTATGATCACATTGGGGTAGCATTGAATCGGAACTCCTGAAACATTTGAACAGTCTGCAATTGAGTGAGTAGGAACTCCGTGTTTTTCTTTGCTCTCCATAACGAACAGAATCAGATACAACGAACGACATCATCATCTGACGGGTCTCAAGAGACGTGGTACTATCTTCGTAGACACTCCCTGACGCTTATGGAAACGTACTGCACCTTACAAACTTGAACAGAGACGAGCGATCAGTCATCCATCTGCAAAGAAACAACCATCAGCAGGAGCAGAATTTCCTTGACAGCTAAGTAGAACATAACAGCTGCCAAGTGAACACTTACCCAATCATTCATCACATCAGTGACGGTAAGCATTTATTTTTTGTTAAAGAATTATTCATTTTTTAATAACTGTTGAAACTTAATTTATTATTACATTTGTTTTTGTATATATATATACAGTTCAAAAAAAGAAACACAACTTTTTTGGTGTTACTTTTATAAAAGATATTCACTGATTGGACATCAGCCAACCTATCGACTGTGTCCAACTGGTCATTAACTTCTCGTGGTTACCTGAATTGTGCTCACCTTATGATTCGTGAGGTCATGAAAGAGGTCAAGGTCAAAACAACATTTTTGACAATAACTCGTGACAGGTTCATGAGAATCCCGTGAAACTTACTGAACACAAAACACTCTGACAATATTATTGAATGCCTATAAAAGATTGACGCTCCTCGAATAAATTCAGTTGAAAATTAAATGCGCAAGTATGGCTCATCTCACGACAGACCAACGACTCATCATCATTGGACGTTTACAGACTGGACAGTCACAAAGTGTAGTGGCCAGACAATTTAATGTGGTTAGAAGCACCATTAGTCGCCTTTGGAGGCGATTTCAAGAAAATGGCTCAGTGGCAGACCAGCCGCGCAGTGGAAGACCCAGAGTCACAACTCCTGCCGAAGACCACTTCATACGGCTGCGTCACCTCAGGAATCGACTTGCATCTGCGTCCTCCACAGTCCAGTCAATGTCAGCAGCTCGTCGAATTTCAGATCAAACGGTCAGGAACCGGCTGCACGACTCTGGTCTTTGGGCTAGAAGACCCTACAGAGGTCCTGTTCTTACGGACCAGCATCACCAGAACCGACTGCAGTTGGCGAACCAGCTTCGTCAATGGACCGTTGGGAATGACTGGAGACGGGTTTGGTTTAGTGATGAATCATTTTTTGTGCTCCAGCGACACGATAGACGGAGAAGAGTTTACCGCAGAGTCCATGAGTGCTACGCTCAGAACAGCGTTGATGAGGCTCCTCCACATGGTGGTGGAGGTGTACTGATGTGGGGGCGATCAACTTCATGAGAAGAAGTGACCTGGTGCAAATTGAAGGGCGCCTGAATGCCCAACGATACGTCGCTGAAATTCTTCTTCCTCACGTCCTTCCACTTCTGGCTGCACGAGGGTCGATTTTTCAGCAGGATAACGCTCGACCTCATGTGGCACAACTCACCACCCAGTTCCTCGCTGACAACAACAACCAGACCATTCCGTTGCCAGCCATGTCATCAGACATGAAACCCATAGAACACTTAAGGTATGAACTCGACAGACGACTCCACCAGCGAGACGTGGCTCCAGCCAATCTCCGACAGTTGTCTCTTGCACTGCGGGAAGAGTGGGTAGCCATCCCACAACAACAGATCCAACGGCTAATCGGATCCATGTCAAGGAGATGTCGTTCTCTGATAGAGGCCAGAGGAGGCCATACACCTTACTGAAACGGAGGCCTCAGTCGCAAAGAATAAAAGTCCAAACCAAATGTAATGAATATCATTTCATTGGTAAAGTCTGAAAGTTTCTTCATGCCAAGATTGAAACATTAATTCCTTAAAATAAAATTTTGGTACAAGTTTGAAATTTGGTGTCTATTACCACTGCAATAATGTTGCTTTTCTTTTTTTGAACAGGGTACATATATATATAAATTTAACGATGGTGTAGTCATTTCGAATGTACTACATCTGTTTGTCTCAGTCAATTTCATAAATACACTTTAACCAGAGCTATACCGTAATAAGAATAATGCAACTGAGTAAATCAGGGTGGGGGCTTGAACGAGCTGAAATTAATCATTGCATAAATGTTCATAAAAAACGGTGGATCAGATGGTAAGTTAACAATTGCCCTGCCACAAGCAGCATTGTTCTTGACTTATAAAACACCATGATTTCTTCAAAACCGGTGTTGTCTGTTCCTATTTTCGCGGTTAGGCCCCGCATCAAAATTGTGAAATCCGTTCATTTCTTTTTGTTCAATGCATTGTGTAGCCTGGTGTAAAATTATAAAATTATGCAATCAGCTGTCCATCTTGAAAATGGGCAACGTGTGTATTTCAAGCTTAACAATGAAATGGATTTTGTTAATAGTCCGTGAGATACTACTTTGATGGGTTCTTTTTACAAATTGTGCTCAGAAGATTCTTTTGCAAGCAATTTGACGTATGATGAAGTTCCTGCATACTATACATGTGTGACAACGCAAATGTTGTTTGCAAATAAAATGTCAATTGTGCAAATTTTCAGGTCAAGTTGCACCATAATAACACAACACACATGTTATGTTAATATAAGTATTCTTATTAGTGTTCAGAGGTCTGAAAGGCTATACGCCCTAGATGTTGATTTCCACTATCATGAGAATGTGTGCAACCTTGTTCAACCCAGGTTCGTTCTTCTAGATGAGAATACTGCTACGTGTTAATGTTTCTTGTCACGTGATGTTGCGTATAATGTAATGTTAGTGCTCACCTTTTTTTTGTTAACACAGTTCAGTTCACAGTACATCGCAGGATAGTATTAAAGACGCCCCGATACCCATCATAGAGGCGTCGCTGCGAAGAGTAAATGGAATATCTAGATTTGCAATCTTAAAATAGGTGTAGATGAAAATATTGATTTAATATTATCTAGCGTGGTCTGGTACTCTGGGGACCACCGAATCATGTTTAGTGAACTCTTTCTTAATAAACCAGATAGAGATGCAGTGACAGTAGATACATGAGGAATAAAACGTCCATAGAACTGAATTAAACCCAAAAGACTGCGAACCTGTTTCTTAGTCTTAGGTGCAGTAATATTAAGAATCTTAGAAATATTATGGTCTTCAGTAAGTAATAGACCATGACCGACACGATGATCCAGAAAAGAACTCTCATTGAAACCAATGTGGGCCTTAGACGGTTTAGCTGTCAAGTTGTGAGACCGAAGGGTGGATACTAAGGAGCATAAACCACGAAAATGATAATTCCAAGAATTGATGAAAAGACAAATATCATCGAGATATGCAATGACATCATCACGATGAGATAGGATACGACGCATAATGCGTACAAAAGTAGCAGGAGCGTTAACCAATCAAAAAGGCATAACGTTCCATTTTAACAGTCCTCGAGCGGCAGAGAAAGCTGTGAGAGGTTTGGCGTGCTCTGTAAGAGGCACTTGCCAATATCCCTTAGATAAATCGAATTTTGTGAAAAATATAGACTTAGAACGTTTAATAAGTAAATCCTCCAAAATGGGCATTGGTTCCGCATCGAACATCGAAACTTGATTTAATTTTCGATAATCAACACAAATACGAATGTTATTATCCTTCTTCTTAACAATGACCATAGAAGAAGAGTATGGTGAAGTAGAAGGGACAATAATGTTCAGTCATAACATATCATCTAATTCTTTCTCTACTTGAGATTGATAATGGAGAGGGATTGGATAGGGGCGCACACGAATAGGCTTGTCATCAGTTAAGACAATGTCATGAGTGACGACAGAAGTACGACCAGGGATATCATTAAGAACATCCTGAAAGGATTGTAATAACGAAGACACTTGATGTTGTCTGTCTTGAAAAAGTTCAGAAGAAATAGTGACATCTGTCCAATTTTCCGCTGAATGTAACAGTACAACTGGAAGAGGGAGAGACACATAAGAAAAAAGTTGATTCCTCCTCTTGAATGACAGACAAAGCTGCATAACGATGAAGACGACAAGGTAGGTCGTCAGTAGCTTAAAAAACTGACTGGAGATAATCTGGACGAGCGTGAAATTCTTTCAACATATTAATATGAAAGGTTTTGTGTTTGCCGTCGATATCAACAATGTAATCGACATCAAAGATTCTTGACACAATTTCGAAAGGAGCTTTCCAGGCAATAAGAAGACGATTGTCTTTGCGAGGAAGCAAAAGAAATGCCTCATCACCAGGAGAAAGCTGACGAAGACGTCGATACCTATTCAAGAATAGTCTTGCCTTCTCTTTGGCAGACTCAGACGATGAGGTAGCTAATCTACAAGCTGATGCGTGATGCCATATGATGATGGATGGTATCCGCATGTCTGGTTTTGTGTAGTGTGCAGATGTGTTCAGTCAAACAATGTTCATACAAAAATAACAGGGCAATCCACATAGGACGTCAGTAAACTCACGACGTATAAAGTCAATGATTCTTGTAACAGCCGTTGACGTTTTTCTTCATTATTTATTGTGGACGCCACAGTGACAAAATGGTTACGCGAATATGTAGGCACATCAAACAGTCATTATCACAGCAACATTCAATACAGCAATAGACGGTAGACAGCATTACAATGATGAGTCAGATGCATGTTATATTTCATAGTGCTGTAAATGTAGTCAGGTGAAAAAACTCCATCCTTTTCTATAACAGCCAGGAGATAACCAGATGTATGAGATCAGTTCACTCTCCTTAGTCTGACTTCAGCAAGACAGACACGTCTGCCGAAGTATAAATAATGTCCTCAAAAATATCCTCTAGATAATAAAGGTTTTCCAAACCTAGTTCATTTAACAAAGTAGCAAGTAATGGTCCTTGGGACATGCATCAACCGATGCAGTACAATACAGCGACATGTGAGCGGGGAAAACATCTCGTGACGACGACTTTCGAAGACAGGCTATGAATCGAAATCGCTCACGACCCAAAATCGATAGAGTTAATGAAAAGTCAATTTACCTTGCCTTCAGGAAATACACAGAAATATCACGCCTCCCGACATGTGGGAAACACTAGAGGTATTATCTCGAATAAACGAAATATACATTAAGAGGACTACACATCCCTGACAGAACAAAAAATAGCGGAGATCCCCTCTTCAACGAGGCATCTCTTTCGCCATTCAAATCGCTCACTCCACTAGTGGTGGGCGGAAACCGATCGACCAAAAAACAAGACCAGTCATGCGCAGTCCAGCGCAAAATGACCACAGCTCAAAACTTAACTGCATTCAATACCAACGCGGGAAGACAAATGCTTACCGAGGTAACGACATGGGACCACGAGGTTGTGCGCCAAACACAAGTTCAAAAGGTGAAAAACCTGTATGTTCATTTGGCACCTCGGGATAAGCGAAAAGAGCAGTGGGTAAAACCTTGTCCCATTCTTGAGGATAATCAACAGTTATCTTATTAAATAACTGTTTAAGTGTTCTATTTTGACGCTCAACTAACCCATTTGACATGGGATGCAATATACTACAAAAAGACCTGTCAATGTGTAACATGGCCACTACTTGCGACATAGAGTCGGAAACAAACTGAGTACCATGATCAGATAATATTTTTTTAGGAAACCTAAACGAGAAAAAATTAGCCAAAGAGCACCTGCAACATCAGCAGATGAAATGCTTTTAAGATGTATAGCCTCTGGATAAGAGTACACATGTCAAAACATGTAAGGATGTATTGGTGTCCTCTGGCAGACATGACCTTGATATGACCAATAATATCAATAGCCATTTTTTCAAAAGGGCGAATAGGAATGTTAGCAGCTTGAATAGGAGCTGCATGGCGTGGACCGCGTACTTAAACTTCCTGGCAAGTCGTCCTTAAGCGACAATATATAGTTACGTCCATATGAAGGCCCGGACCAAAAAAGAAAGAAGAAAGCACCCTAGATTTAGTGCGTGAGAAGCCCATGTGACGACCACACTGACAGTCGTGAGCATGTCGTAAAATACGCAATCTCATGTCTGTAGGTACCAAAATCTGAGATCGTACGGATGAAGTAGAATTACGTACCATCCTAACGAGCACTTTATTTTTAAGTAGGAATCAATGTTTAAGGTTCGTCTCAAGAATAGTATTATTATTTTGAGCTAAAAGAAAATATTTCTTTAATGATGAATCCTTTTGTTGGAGCTCAATAAAAGAATCACGTGAAATAATAGAGTTAGTTTCATCATTATGATTTAAATCATGAGTTATGACAGGTGGAACCTGTACAATATCCTTAGCTTGTGCTCTAGGGGTATCTGCATAAGCAGCAAGCATGTGTTGCTTTTCCCAAATAGCATTCTGGTGTGGGATACACTCTTTAACACCATGTATGCGTCTGATTATAAGATCAGTTATTGGTGACGGAAGCATACAGACGTGTATGTTACCTGTAAAAAATGGTGTAGTAATGCGCAAGACTGTGCCACCGAAAGTAATACATTTAACCATTTTCCCTGTCGCATTTGACGGATGGACCAAGGATTGCATAATTCCTACATAGTTCATGAGTCAAAAAGAACTGACACGGGAATGTCGTTCACAAGTCCCATGTGCAACACAAGAGCGCCAGTTCCATTGTGGGGAGGCATGGCAGACATGGTAGTTCTGGTCGATATTTCCGGTAGGCTTGGCAAGGGATGTCCGCAACTCAGCGTAGTAATCGTCTTAGGCTGAAACATTGTTGTACACTCAGGACAACAGGAAGCCTGCTCAAAATCAAGATAACACACGGGCGAATTATGAACATCACTAACTACAACCTGATCTAAATTTGTTTGAAGATCATGTTGAGCTGAATTAGCACGGCGATGTTATCTTTCGTTTAAAGATCTATCTCTACCTGTAGATCGATTATTATCTATGAAACGAGTATTGTTATGTCCTCTATTGGGACCATAATTTTGATTGGAACCATAATGTGAATTACTGTGGTAATTATTTTCCCTTTTTCCAAAATAACTATTTGAATTATTTTGTTGGTTATAGGAAAGTTAGATTGTGACCTCCAATCACTATTGCAATTATCTCTTCTAAAATTTCGTGAAGTATTTCCATTAAAATCTGATGACATATTAGATTGTCTCCAGTTATGTTGTGATGGAGAACTACCACGGAATGATTTCCCTTTGTAAGAATTGAAATTCTTATAGTCTCCCTTTTTAAAGTTATGATCTAGACTGTGGGATCGGTAGCGAAAATTATTTCCCTGTGACATAGCCGATGCTACAGGCAATCCTTCTCTTATCTGAGAATGGCTGACATTCATATTGGGATGTGCAGTTAAAAATTGTCGACAATTTTGTTCCATATCCTTTAAATTTGTGGGTTTCGGTTCGTGCAGAAAAGAAAGAAATGATGCATTGACCGAAGTCATGACCTTATCGCGGAGCATTAAATCGACCAAAGCTTCATACGTATGTTCAGTATTAGAGAGTTCAATCCACATTTGAAATGCGAGGCGTATATTTGATATGAACTCGGTAAAATCCTTTCCATTTTCAGGTAATAAGGATTTGAAACGGAGACGATATCCGTCCTTATTAAGTTGAAATTTCTGAAGTAGAGCAGCTCTGACAGCATCGCAATTTTTTGTCAGGTTCTACAACATTTGAACAGTAGCCACTGCTTCACCTGAAAGCAATTCCATTAGACGTATGCAGTATTCTGATTTATCAAATTTATGCACTTCGCATACAGATTGAAACCTATCTAGATAAAATAGTATATCGTCGGATGGTGGTTTAAAGTGTGGCAAGTTGATTTTAACATATCTATGATTGTCCTTATGTGAGGAAGTCTGATTATCAGAAGCAGAATGAGAATTATTACCGATCAATAACTTGAGTTTTTCAATTTCCATAGCCATCAACTTTTGTTCATGCAATCTCTAGTTTTCGTTCTTGGAAGCCTCCAATTGTAAATGGAGTTTCCTGTCTTCAGCTTCCAACTGAAATCTCTTTTCATTAGCCTCCATTTTAATTTTCTTCTCCTCAACTGCTATCTGAATTTTTTTCTCTTCAGCTTCTATCTGAAGTTTCCATCTTTTATTTTTCAAGTTCCTGAACCTTTGCATACTCATTGAGTGCAAATTGTTTCAACTCCTCGATGTCCATTCCCAATGATTTACCTTAATTAATAAAGTAATCTAAGGTTGCTATCTTATAAAATTGTATAAGTGATCCACGTACTTAGTCGAAGATATGTTAAGAACTAAAAAGTTCTTCTTTTTGTTCTTAATTAATGAATGACAAGTTCTATGTCCAGAGAACCTGTATACAAAATATTATCAATTTCTGCAATGCAATTACATTATTACCTAACTACTAATTATTCATGCATTAAAAGAAACTACCTAATAATTCATATAATTAGAAAATACAAGAAGAAAACGATGAGAAATACAGTGACAAAGACAAGATACCAAGCAACAAATGAGAACATTCGCAGAATCAACTAAGCAATAAGGCAGAAATAAAAATAATTTTGCAAAGAATGCAATGAGAACTGCGATAAACAAGACCAGAGAAGTAACACAAGGTATAAACATGAAATGTGTATATAACTAAGAGATAGCAAGATAAGATCAACAATTACGAACAAAGTCAATTATAAAACCAAGGTACGGAGAAAAAAATATAACGATAACAATAGCGATAACGCAACGTCACGACTAGACAATTAGTTGACGCAGTGGACTAAAATCCGTAAGCTAACATAAGCTGGAAATTTCCACTGTGGGAAATCTGCGAAAATGTCCCTATAGAACAATCACGTAGGCCCGGGGATAAATCTGGGATGTTTTCCTACGCAATTGACCTCCCAAAAAGCCCGCATAAAACATTGAACATAAAACATGAAGATACATAGTGGACATTTGTTGCTGTCATTTTCGACGGAGTCATCTGTCAAGTTATTTGCTTATGTTTGTATCATAAGTATAATTGTGTCTTTACCTGCGATGTCAGGTTGATTAGGGGTTGTCTTCCCTTGTTTATTCATTCATTGTGTTTGACCTTTAGGGTCAGAGGTTGTCAGTTCGGGCGTAGGCCTATGGGAAGGTTTTTTAAGCGGGAGTGAGATATACTTCCGGGAAGCCGGGAGGTCCTGTTTTTTCTGAAGGGACCAAGAGTCCATTGTTTTTCGGGGAGAATCTTCGAAGTAACTGCTATGGCAGTTTTCCCCAGTGAATCTCTGTGCGTCGGGATGACGACAGAATTCCTTGTGTAGTTCTGAGGATTCATTTACCAGGTAATACCGACCTTTATGCATTATTACGCTTTTCGGTGGCAGAACATGTAAAGGATTACCTAGGGTGAACAGCAGTTCACGGATCCGCCATTTCAGAACTTATATATTTGTGCTCGAGGTAGCCATCCAAGACTGTTAGTCTTATATTGTCCAGAAATCCAGTGACGAAGATATATTGTGGGAGCCGCAGATTGGCGGAATTTCTATCTACAATAAGTATTACTGCAGGGTTGATGATAACCTATTTAACAGAAGTACACGGCCGACGTCAGAACGAGGCCTGTGCTTTCGGCTATTATACTACAGCCTGATATGTGCAATTGGCAGGGAGTGCCAAGTTGCACCTATGTGTCAAGGTAACTAAGGCATCTGACGCGTTTAGTCAGAGACGCCAAGGGCGACGCTACGAACTGTCATTATTGAAGAACTTTGCTATTGACCATGCACGTCTATTCTGATGTTTACCTTTTTGAATGCCAAATGTATACCTATCGATGTCAGGTCAGCTTGACCTTGTTACACTGACTGTTCCTGTTGATATTATGTGTGTTCCCGTCAATAAATGTCTTGAAACATGCCTGCAGTGTCAAAGCATCCTTGATTACTGCATGTGAGAGTATGGGTTGCAGGATCTACATCTATACGAGCCTAAACACACTCGCGTCTTCATTCGCACCCACACTCAATTCATCATACGCTCGCACTACACATCTAACAACATGTATACTGTCTTGGGCCAGTGATCACCTCAACAAGAAAAAAAAGACAGTTACAACATTATAAAGAGAGGCTCACCCAAAACATGTAATAGTGATATAGAGTATAGACGAACAACGACCACGTATCTTATTTAGAAGAAAAAATATCCCAGCCCTCGCGAAGCTAGCACTGATGGATCTCAGGTGTTGCATGTAGTGTCTGAATACAGGATGTGATGTAGTCCACGCTGGATCCTCGCTGTAGGTGCAAACGACCGGTTCATTGAAGGTCAAAGACATTGACCGTTAAAAGCAAAGTCATGTCCTTGAATATGTGGATTGAAGGCAATTGACGTTATTTCTTTGAAGACTTGATATATTCAGCTTGCTGCACAATTCTGAAGCATGGGTTCGTGATGACGAAAAAAAATTTTCTTTACCCCTTCAGACTGGGCCACCAGATGTTGTATCCTAGTGTTGTTGAGTCGTGTTTTAGGATAGTACAGGCTGACAATACTGATGTTGTCAGGAAAGATCGGGCTTACAGTCTCTGGCCGATTTATAATTTTGTAACGCGAATGTTAATATAGTGTAGGCCGTAAGGATAGGCCAATGGTAAATGTTAATGTCAATGCAGCTACAATAATGGTCATAACGTAGACAAATGGGTACGTCAGGCAGGCTGGACCCGTATTGACGACAATTTACGACATAGTTTATTAGACGAGTTACATAGACATCATGAGTCGGAACAGTTCATCCATGCAGTTAGAGAAGAAATAAATATGTAGTTAATACATGTTATCAGTGTTGAACTTGACCGACTTTCTAACCGCCGACATCTCCAGGACGACGAGAGATGTACGGTGAGCAGTCATAATATTCTAGAAATATTCTGATTTTATTTCATAATGGAGCTTGAACAAAGCAAAGGGGTTCTGGTGAACCAACCATGAAAATTATATCGACGGACGATCCAAATTATAATCGGCAAGGATCTGGACCCTTTAGCGACACGCCATGACAGAGATGGGTCGAAGTTGTGCCAAATCTTGTCACAAACATTATCGTATCAGAAATGATACATCATCAATCAAGCCATGTTTTGGCTAAAGCGAATACTCCACCCAGGGAGGTATCATATAATAACTTCATTGAGTCTTCCCACGACTTGGGGGTAAGACTTATAATAGTCTTCGTTGAAGACGTCTGTCTTTGTTGAAAGACTATGGATCTCCTGTAACAGCGTAATCGCTCTTTGGCAACAAACCAATCGCACCGAATTGCGCTATTTTGTTCAAGTATTGTGTCTGACGGCGCGTAAATAAATAAACATATACAACTTACATAGATGCTCTCACATGTGCGCCTATCATAACTAGACGGGCATGAGAGGTCTCACACATTTAAATCCCACGCGCAAAAAGGACTTAACAGGGGGATAAGATCATTGGTTAACAGCTTGAGAACCACTATCTATATTTCTTACTCTAACTTCAATATTCTGAGTTATTCTAAGTCTGGCTAAGATTATGTAGAAATGCTCTTCTTACTTTCATTATTAGTAGCACATTAACTACCGAATTAAAAAACACACTGTGGCCGAATTAAATTTTTTTCCCATTTTCATCCTGTAGGTGTTTGCACAAAGTAAGCTGTAGTTTTCGTAATTGTTTACAGATTTGTATGAATTACACGTCATTTTAAAGATAAATGAATGTACTATTACAATAAATATTGGTTGTAACTCTAATAGAGGTTGTTGCTATTTAACAGCCCTCCGATGGCCGAGGACTTGCAATATTTTCACAATTATAACTGCTTGCGCCCCATCTCTATCAAAGTCACAATTTCAATCAATGTGCACACCGTTTTCACTCTTGTCCTCGTCGCTAGATCTTTCAGTCAATTGTTGAAACATGTTTCTATCCTATTCAGCCGTTAGACGAGATGTTCACGCATTTTTTGTAGTCCTAGCACTAGTTGCCACGGTAAACAGTTTTACACGATTTGGTAACTAACCCAAAACGCTGAAAAATATGAACATAATATCAATTTTCCAGTGTTCTACAACAACCATGCTTTGGGAATTTGTTTTCCGGTGGCAACTTAAAATCTCGAACCAGATCAGAGAGTGTTTCAGTACATTTTTCATTCGTTTTATTACTAAAATTAGATTGGCGCCCTGAGCAGCTTGCGGTCCAAATGTGATTATGTTGTGAGCCGCTGACAGCGGCTTGCGGTAGTTAATGTGTTAGTTATTCTCCAAAAACTATCTATTCCAATTTACACATCTTTCCTACTTTATCATTTCAAGCGCCGTGCTCTGGCTTATCCAGCGCATGGGCCTATAACAAATTACCTACATTTTTAGCTCTCTTCTCTACAAATCTCTATCTCTATCGGAATCTCAAATCTCAAATCAAACATCCCAAAAATTTCCAAACTGACCGCGCTAACAAAAGTATTTATAGTCCGTCATTCTGCACCCGGCACATGTTTGTTTCTATAGGAAAATATCCGGATTTCATGACTACGTCATCCTTGCTGATAGAACAAAATGCTGACTTCAGCTTGTTTTGTCTTTCCAATGTCTCTTTCTCACGCCCCAGATATGCGACACAAATGCGCTTCTACAAATAATCTCATTAAAAACAAATACCAAATTATCAATCATTCATATACAACGTCCATTTCACACGCACAGGTGTTCAATACTCATGGTCAAAATCCAATTCATTTTCCTAAATGTAACTTATATTTGTCTACATTTCATTCCCTTCTCTTATAAATATAATAAGATGTCAGTCCAAAATTACATTGTTTTTCTTTGTTATCACTTTTTGGTTGCCAGTGTGGGAACCATCGTATAAACTTAGAGTAGTTGTCAGTTTACGCAAAAGTATGCTTCTTCTTCTTTGATCCTTAGCCGCCCACCGTCAAATCAGTCAGTGACCATCACGCCTAGTGGCGTCTTGTAGGGCAGCAACAAATTGATTCCACTTTGCTCGGTCAGGGGTCATCTTTCGGACAGTGCCCTAACTCTGGTTCATTCTTCGCATCTCGGCCTCCACAGTCCTCCGCCAAGTTGTTTTTGGTCCGCCTCTCTTTCGTTTTCCTTCAGGGGTTCATGGCATAGCTGTTCTTGTGATGGCATCGGGGTCTCCACTGAGGACATGACCAACTGTTACGGTATATGTTATTATCGCCGTCTGCTAAAGGTTAGCAGACGTGCAATTATAAAGGTTAAGACATTTAATATATTGCGATAGATGTTTCAATTTTTGAACGCTCCATACACGATCGATTATGACGTGTCTAGCGTTGTTTGGGTCACAGTCGGTAACTAGGAGACGCTACCCTTTGTTACTTGACCGCCAAGCTTAATAGCTGCGTTTTCTAACCTTCCAATTCAATGGCATGATATAGCCATTTATATGTGCATTTTTGATGGACCAGGGTCAGTCCTAGAACTCTATATGAGAGGAAACTTATGGAGGTTAGTGTTTAACTAGAATCCTCAGAAGGAGGAGAATAATCGTCAAATTCGTATGAAATATTCAGACTCGCAGTCTCACTGTCGGCAGGTAGCCATGTCTATCTGCGCGTGCATATAGCTGTGATGTTCTGACGACAATACTGCATTGTATCCTTTAAACGGACATTGACACGTAAACCAGCAGTCTACGTTATTGATTAATTTATGCATGACTTATATGGATTTAGGTTCTGCTCATATTAGAAATGATCATCCTGTGTGTACATGTGATTAAATATTACGGACTCAATCTGAAGGCATTAATTACTTCATTAATGTTGCTGAGTTCAAGTATTACATGTTATTTCCTCATACCATGCTACTGAGTTGTATGAACGCTTCACCCTAATTCGCGTAATGATAAAACAAGCACGATGAACAAGAAATAACTAAAATAACTCAGCAACAAACTGGCGGCCGATTGTGGGGAACGACAGAAAAAAAGAAACAAACTTCTTTTCCTTACGCACATGTTAACCACAATATTTACGATCAAGTTTCGATCACATGATCCAGTCGAAGATGACGTTGTACTCATTATAATGCCTAACAACGTGACGTCACCGAAGGTCGTGTAGGTGAACTGTCGGAGAAACCAAAGCCGTTTTCTAAGTCTAACCAGGGGAAACATGAGCCATTGAAGCAAACACACGGTATGGACTACAGGAGCAGACAGTCAGGGGCATTAGCCTAGCTGTTGACGACCTCTAGCACTGATCTAAGCAACGGAAAAGATAAGTCTAGTTGTTTAACTGTCGTCATTGCAAACAGTAATACTGAGTCCATGCCTTTTGCCTGCATAGGCATGTTTTTTTTCTGAATGTGTTTTATGTATTTTTTTGGTTGTTTTAATGTGTTGTTAATTAGCGGGCCGGTTGGAGGGAACTGAAATCTCTGGGGAATGTCGCGAACAGCTGACCACCTAGATTTCAGTCGGTCTTAGGGCAGTTAAACGATTGCACTTTTGGAAGCCCCATTGAGGTTTGCCGGTGGACTGCCTGTCCAGATCTGCTATCGTTCGACGGTTTGTGTTAGCTGTGCCGTTCCGTAGATAACTGGTGTATTTTATTTGTACTAAGTTCACATGTTTATTCAGTTTTGTATCATGTTCGTTAACTATTTTGTCCAGTCTACTCTTACTATCATTTATTTTATGATTGTTAAATGTTCGTCCGTTATGAGTCCTGTGATGTCATCATTTTTTGCAGTCATTTTTTTTTGTTGTGTACTTTGCATATTCAGTTGACCTCGGGTCAATCCTTGACCCTTCGTTTTCCGTGTGACACTTCCGCTTGTTTTATTTAGTTCATAAATTCATTTTTAATTGTGAAAATGTCTTGTTTGCGTCTTGACATTGTTTGTACCCTTTAGTTGCATCATTGTTTTGTTTGTCCTCATGATATATATTAAATACTACATTAATAATATGACATTATATTCAATAATACACTTGTAATTTAATTTAATTAATTTTTTCTGATATTTAAGGTTAATATGGGACATTGCATAATTATGCAGTGATAGTCCAAGAAATTAGCACTACAATTTATAAGAGATGCCTAGGGCATAATAATAATAATAATATAATATATATATTGACCAAATAAAATAATCTTATAGTCTACCTTTGAGGTGACAGACCCATTGTATATTATTTAATATACTTTTCTGGTACTAAGAGAGTAAATTAGTACATTGAACAATATAATTACTAGGAATCATACCCAACATTATTGGATATTGAGATTAATTGTGTGATGTAATTACATTATAGTTAACAGATATCATAACTATTTATGATATAGTTAGTACTTAGATACAATATTGTTACAAAATATTGTCTACTGGTTGAACTTAGACATAAGAGTTCAGTACTATTGTGATTATTTATATTGAATATTCCTAAGTTGAGTAAGTATAATAATTACTCTGAAGCTACTATTGACTATTTTAATCAGTAATTATCAATAATTACTTACCGGATAAAAGTCAAAATGCTTACTATAGACCATTTCGTTAAAATTGGTAAAGAATATGGTTATAAATCTCAAGAACTTCGTCAGTTTGCTGAGGCAGAACTGGAAAAACATAAAGCAGAAATGGAGGAACAAAAGGCTACATTAAAGAAAGAGGAGGAGGAACGTGAAAGAAAGGAAGCAGAACGTGAGATGAAGCAAATTGCCAAGGAAAATAGATTAAGAGAAATTGCTCAACAGGAAAGGGAGGAACGTCGACAAGAAGATGAAAAAAAAAAGGAGAGACGAATTGGAATTAGCACGTCTTCAGAATGAAACAGCAAGATTTCATGCACAAAGTGCTGCTGCAAACCAGAATAATAACGCACAAAATGGATCGTCATCCAGCCAAACTAAACATTTCTACAACTTTAAATTACCCACTTTCAACTTAAACGAGGACGACCTTTCATCATTCCTGTCACGTTTTGAACAGACTTGCAAAACAAATCATTTGCCTGAAGAGTCATGGGTACTCAAGTTAAATGAATTCTTGGTTGGAGAACCATTGACGTCTTCTCAAAATGCTGACCCATCAATAGCAAATAACTACGGTGCTATTAAGTCCTTGCTTTTACGAAGGTTTCACCTGGACGAGGAACACTGTAGGTTGAAATTTAAGGGAATTTTACCTGAATCTCCAAAAGATTTTGCAGGATTCATTGCGAACATACGCAATACATTTAATAGATGGGTTGAACTGGCAGAGGTCAACAAATCGTACGACAAATTAGTTGATTTGCTACTACGGGATAAGGTATTATCTTTGGTTAGCCAACCATTCTTTGCATATTTGCAGGAGCGTAAACCAGGTACTATTAACGAGTTGGAAAAAATTTCTTTAAACTACTGTTCGGCACATCCGAATGCGAACATTTCTAACTCTTCATTAAGAGAACCTCTACCTGTGGCGTCTAATATGGCCTACAATCATAATAACAAACAAAGACATCACAGTGTAGACAGAAGTAGGTTCCAAAGAAATCACAATGTTAACTTTCAGAAGGGACATAATAATGATTTCAACAATAAAAATGAGTTCAACAGAGGTAGATCACGAGATAGAAATTATTCACCTCAAACAAACTACCAAAATAGTCAACATAACACTAATTATAATCGATCACATACCCCCAATAGTAACAATAACTGGAATGGTAATAATCATGGCTCGAGACATCGAGATAATAGTTACTATAGAGGACGACGAGATAATTCTAACAATTATACTCGTAATCGATCTCATTCTCGGGGATCATCTCAGTACAACCATAATACAGGGGCGGCAGTTACAAATAATACTACCCCTATAGCTCAGGTCCCACTTGACGATAATACAACACAATCTTCTGCTGCATGTTTTGCTATTAATTATAATGTGGCAAATAGTTGCCAAGATTGTAATACTATTTTTCAGAAGGCCAAGGAAACGGTGCTGAATTGTGGACACCTTCATACAGCAGTTGGTCTTTCAGCGAACGATGGCAAGGGTACCCTGATGTTCAATAGAGGATTAGTCAATGGTACGGTGGTCTCAGTTTTAAAAGACTCTGGATCAACAACCATTGGAGTTCGGCAGTCTTTGGTACATCCTAGCTATGCAACAGGGGACTATGTCCGTTGCATGACCTTCGGGGGTACTATTGAGTACTACCCCACTGCCATAGTACATGTTAATACACCATTTTTTTTTCAGGTAATGTCAAGGTGTGCATGCTACAGAATCCATCAGCTGATCTTACATTAGGACGCATACATGGGAGTAAAGATTGCACTCCTAAAGAAATTAATGATTGGGAGAAAAAAAATTTGTATTCTTTTAGCAACGCTAACGCTGTTGTTGCTATGGCTACACTTCGTGCCAACAACATGAATACATGTGGCACAGCAGTTTCCAACTTCACTCTGAGTACTATCCTGGAAATTGATGAAGATGATAGATCTATTGGACAACTTACTAAGGATATAACTGATCCTAATAAAACTGTTGACGTTGTCAACATTGACAAAAACATTGCTAAGAAGTATAATAGGGTGAAAAATAATGTTAGGTTTATGAGGAACTTAGATAGGAAGTTTAAGACAAATAAGTCTGACAGCAACGTTTTGACTTTGCCCAGCAAGGACATGTCTACGACATGTAGTAAATTTAATACCTTTGGTGATGATAGGTATCATCCTTAGTCCAGTCAGGATGATACGACATCCAACAGAAAGACAATGTCGGTGTTGAAAGGGAAGGTTAATTCTTTGACAAAGAATACATATCATCATTGTCCACTATTTCGTGACAATGATACTACATATATTGGGAAAAGTGCGTATTCTCGCACAGTGTTAGTGCGAAATCTGCCGCAGGATACTACCTGGCAGGCACTTAGAAATTTTTTTGATTATACAGCAATTGTTAAGTTTGTTCGTCTTCTGCCATCATGCAATGGGCAGAATAGACAGGCGATGGTAACATTTCGTAACAATCGAGACGCTCGTTGGGTAATCGAGCGTGATAATGGTGTTTATTTTCATCACCGTTATCTAAAGTTACAATTAGTACCTGATTCTGCGCCACACAGATAATGGTGTACGCTCACCCTTTTGTCTTATTTCTTGATGACTCAGCTCTAGTCAGTCATCATTTCTTTTCCTTATTGGTCATTTATTCTTATATGACTTAGATCTTGTAGGCTTGTCTATTAGGTGACATTTGTTTTGTCTTATCTACAATAACACTTCTTATTTTTGTCTTATTTGTGTTTTACCATGCCTAAAAAAATCAGTAATATCGTTATTGGTATTAACTATGCTCAGCCCAATACAGCATAGGTTTACTTGTCATCTATCTCGGCTGTCTTGTCTTCATTGTTAAAAAAAGACATGCCGGTGAAGGTGACATGGACTGTTATATGCAATGAAACTTTCAACAAAATTATAAATTTGTTTTCGCATGAACCAATTTTAAGACTTCCCGATGCTTCCAAAAGATTTTTCTTACGAACAGATGCTAGTAACTACGGCATCGGTGCATGCCTGCTCCAAAACCATGATGGCGTTCTACATCCTACCTTATATATTTCAAGAAAGCTAAAGCCGGCAGAAACAAAGTATTCCACAGTGGACAAGGAACTTTTATCAGTTATATGGGCAATCACGAAACTAGAAAAGTTCTTGCTTGGTGCTCCATTCACCATACAGACTGACCAGCGTGCTGTAGCATCTTTGCGTAGATCAAACCACAAAAGTCCAAAACTCGCCAGATACGCGATCATCCTGCAGCCATTTGAATTCTCCATTGAACATATTCCTGGCACTGAAAACATTGTGGCGGATGCTTTGTCACGTAATCCTATTGACGACGAATAATCAACATTAACATTCCTAAAATACGTCAATCATCACTACATTGAATAGAACGAAGTATCAACTATAAGAGAACTAACCTTGACTTCAATTTAATAATTATAAACACTATATGCATCACAGAATTGAACTAAAGACAAACAAGGTATACATATTGACATTGAAACTTCGTCTAACGTCCATACACAATATATGAATCTTCGTTGAATAATCATGGAACAATATCTGACAACAAGTCGAACTTATTATCCTATGTGCACTTAATTCTTGGATCCTAGGATAATTGACATTTCTGTCCGACGGAAACGTTTTAACACTTTGTCTAAAAGAATTCATCAGGATCAGGACTACGGATGGATCATCATATCCTATACTAATTAATTAGTTAACTTAACTTCTTAATTGAATTAATATCAATAAAATGAAATGTGAGAAAAAAATGAAATGAAAAAAAAAGAAGAACGAAATATGAAAAGAAGAAATTATGAAAAGAGAAAATAAATCTCACAAGTATTAGATTAATATTTTTTTTTTAATGTACCTATACGTTATTTAGTTAGTTAAATTAGATAGTTATTATTCACTAACACTTAACACACACAATTAAGTTAAACTTATATTCGAATTTCTTTCTATTTCTTCTCACTTATTTGTATTTTCTTCTCTCATAACATCGCGTTACATTAGAATCTTAATAATTTAACTCTTAGTTTAATTAATTAATTTAATTTTAATTAGTCAAATTAATTCCTATATGACATACTAACACGACAGACCTTACTTTAATTTAATTCTATCATTCACTAGTGACATTAGACATTTTATTTAGTTGATATAATAATATGCATAATATTGATATATAATGTGATTAATGTTAGATGACTATGACAAATAGTTAGTTGACATGACCGCGACATGGTTCTACTCAGAACATCGTCGGCCATATGTCACAATTGTGTTAAATTTTTTGAAAAATTGTTAAGTCGGATAGATCTTGAAAAAAAATCTATCGATTTTTTTTTCCCCGGTGTACAGGGAATTGTTACGGTATATGTTATTATCGCCGTCTGCTAAAGGTTAGCAGACGTGCAATTATAAAGGTTAAGACATTTAATATATTGCGATAGATGTTTCAATTATTGAACGCTCCATACACGATCGATTATGACGTGTCTAGCGTTGTTTGGGTCACAGTCGGTAACTAGGAGACGCTACCCTTTGTTACTTGACCGCCAAGCTGAATAGCTGCGTTTTCTAACCTTCCAATTCAATGGCATGATATAGCCATTTATATGTGCATTTTTGATGGACCAGGGTCAGTCCTAGAACTCTATATGAGAGGAAACTTATGGAGGTTAGTGTTTAACTAGAATCCTCAGAAGGAGGAGAATAATCGTCAAATTCGTATGAAATATTCAGACTCGCAGTCTCACTGTCGGCAGGTAGCCATGTCTATCTGCGCGTGCATATAGCTGTGATGTTCTGACGACAATACTGCATTGTATCCTTTAAACGGACATTGACACGTAAACCAGCAGTCTACGTTATTGATTAATTTATGCATGACTTATACGGATTTAGGCTCTGCTCATATTAGAAATGATCATCCTGTGTGTACATGTGATTAAATATTACGGACTCAATCTGAAGGCATTAATTACTTCATTAATGTTGCTGAGTTCAAGTATTACATGTTACTTCCTCATACCATGCTACTGAGTTGTATGAACGCTTCACCCTAATTCGCGTAATGATAAAACAAGCACGATGAACAAGAAATCACTAAAATAACTCAGCAACACCAACCCAACGCTAGCGTCTGCCAGCTGTGATGGTGTGTATGTCCTCTTGCTTGCTCCGAGTAAGCAGATCTTGGTTGGTGATGGTATGCGGCCAAAAGACTCGGATAATTTTTCTTAGACAGGTTGTGTGGAAAGAGGACAATTTCGACATTTCCTTCTCTGTTACTCCAGCATTCTGCAGCATAGAGAAGCACAGAAAGCACACAGCTCTGATATAATATTATAATAGTGCTTGTGCTGTACTGAGAGGACTACCAGATGCTGTTTAGAATAAAAAAGGCTGTTCTTGCTTTGTTCATTCTGTTGTTGATGTCGTTGATTGCTCCCCCATCTGGTGTTACTATGCATCCTAGGTATGTGAAGGTGTCTGTCTGTTCCAGTTGTTGATTTCTTACTGTTATGGACTCGGGGTTGCTCACACGAGTGTCATGACCTCTGTATTCTTTAGATTGATGTTCAGGCCCACCTGTTGGCTATACTTATTAAATCTTTCCGTGTTTTCCTGGATGTGTTGATGTGAATGTGCTAGTAGTGCTATGTCATCTGCATATTCCAGGTCTTTCGTGAAACGAAGTGTAACCCACTACTTTGTTAATCACTATGTCGAGATACAGATTTGCTTCAACCAATCAACGATCAACGTTCACCAGTCTCTGAGACAGAATAAATTAACGGCCATCTTGTTCACGCAAGATGGCCGATGAAAACTGAATAAAATTAGGCTGTATGAGACCAGGTACAAAACCGGAGGAAACCAATCAACTTGCTCCGCCAGGAACCAACCGAAAGCTTTCCTCAAGTAGTTACTTGACTATATAATCGGGCGGATTTTATGCTAACCACGCAACCCCGAACTTGACGCCAGAGATACAGACTGAAGAGGGAGAAGCTGTCACCTTGATTTATGGTAACTTACCTGAGGGCATCGACCTGCAACCTACTTCACTAAGTCGCGTCAAAACCTGGCCAGTTTAAAATCTTAGGAGGGTAAATATTTTTACGATAACCGTTGGTATTTGTTGTGTGTCATTTATACTACCTATCAGGTTACTGATTGTATCTTGGGGGGAATTAAGTATAATGATTGTATTTCCTATTATGATTGAATAGACGAAGACTAATAGGACTCATACTTCAACCTATTGTCTCCTATACTTCAATCTATTGTCAGTCTATAACTTCAGTCTATTGTCTCTGATAATTCCAAACTGTAAATATAACCAAAACATTCCTTGTTAGAAACTCAATCTATTGTCTCCTATAACCTGCAATATAACCAAAACAGTCCTTGTTAGGACTCAATCTATTGTCTCCTATAACCTGCAATATAACCAAAACAGTCCTTGTTAGGACTCAATCTATTGTCTCCTATAACTCAATCTATTGTCTCAGATAAGACCAACTGCAATATAACCAAAACAGTCCTTGTTAGGACTCAATCTATTGTCTCCTATAACTCAATCTATTGTCTCAGATAAGACCAACTGCAATATAACCAAAACAGTCCTTGTCAGGACTCAATCTATTGTCGCATCTAACTCAATCTATTGTCTTCTATAACTCAATCTATTGTCTCAGATAAGACCAACTCCAATATAACCAAAACAGTCCTTGTCAGGACTCAATCTATTGTCGCATCTAACTCCAATCTATTGTCTCCTATAACTCCAACCTGATATATCACCAACCAGTCCTCGTCTCATATACTCCTATCATAAGAACATAACAATATTGTTAGGATATATGTTACCAGCTATTGTCAGAGAGGGCGTGATATAGTATAGGGGGAAGGACATTGTTGTATCACACCTAGGTGTACATATTATTGGATTTATTCATGTATTGATTTATATTATGGGATGTATTCATGTATAAAATGTATTCATGTATTGAATCTATATTATTGAATGTATCCATGTATTAGTTTATCAGAAAGAATGTTTTGCAAGTAGACACCTGTCTTGTCTCGCTATTGCTAAATCATACTGAGCCATGTTGTCATTCATCCCACATGCATACATCGGAGACACGCTCATTTCACTCACACTAGAAATAGGTGGGCTTGAGGACAGAAATTAGCCCCTATTTTTGCTTTGTTACAGGTTTAATTGTGTCCTAAAAAAACCTGAGGTCGTATGTTCGAGTCAATCCCGCTGCCTGGAACTCCGCAGGAGCATAGAGGTTGACCAGACTCTACATCTTTGGTCCCCCTCAGTCTTGGGTGGGCTAAAGGAACGATACTCTGCCGGTGGTGTGAACCAAACAAAGAAGAACAGACTTAAGAGAGATGAGTACACATTAGTACCATTTCTGTCGGCATTGTGAGCATAGAACTGTCAATGAAGAAAACGTGAATTAGCGTAGCAAGAGACAATAATAAGATCATAGTGGATAAATTATACGTAAATAACAGCATAGCTGATAAACGTTATATCCTTAATTAACAGCACAGCTGATATAATTTTTGTTCCTATAATTGGAAAACGTGTTGTAATATTTATAAATATAAATATTTGTAAATCATATGTAAACTTACCAATTCATTTCATTCCATTTTTTTTTTTGCAACATTCACCTTTCAGCACAAGAGTAGATAGTGTATATATACTAAATAAAATATAAGGAAATTGTATTTTGAACGACTTGTCAATTTTATCATTGTTAAGTAAAAATCTGTTTCCTTGCTTTGTTTAATATCACAATTAGTTACACAGCAGAGGTGGCGCTTTATGTCGGTCTCCTCTATACTATTGTTTCGAGATCAGATCATTCACAGCCGTAACTAATTTGTGATACCAGTAGTCCTCTCAGACACTGGGACTTCACCATTTTCTGCAGAAATTCTATTTCTGTAATTGTCAGTACTATACTGATCCAAGAGCCAAATAAAACCTCTCGCCACACTGGGGGCTCGTTCCTGGGATATTTCTGTATATCTTGAGCCATACTTAGTCTATTCATCTATCTACACTCTATCTTGTGCCACCCATAGGTAACATAAGAAAATAAATTTTTATTTTTTGAAAAAAAAATTCTATTTTAGGATTTTTAAAACAATATTTTCTTAGGAGGAGTACCATTTAGTACTCAGTAAATAGTTGATGCTCACAAAGTTGCACGGAAATTTTTTGTTCATTTAAAGTAATTAATTTTAATTACAATAATTTGGTTATAGTAAATTTACATACCCTCTCTAAGTAACGCCATGGCTGATCTAGTGAAGTTCAGGACTGCGGTCATGCAGATGGGTAAGGAATTAAATATGACAGGTGATGCTCTTACTCAGTATGTCACAACAGAAGTGGACAAACACATGGATAGGGAAGAAAGAAAGTTGCAATTAGAGACTGAAGCAAGGAAATTAGAGGCTGATAGAGAAGCAAAGAAATTTGAGGCTGAGGAAAGGCGGTTGCAAGCAGAAGCTGAGAGAGAAGACAAAAGATTAGAAATGGAAGCCAAGAAATGGGAGGCTGAAAATGAGGCAAAGAAAATTGAAGCTGAGGAAAGGAAATTACAAGCAGAGAGAGACCATCAGTTGAGATTAAAAGAGCTTGAAATTCAGGCAAATACTGGCAATAATGGTGGGAGCTCACCTCACTCTGAGAGTAGCTCCAGCCAGAGCACCTCAAGTGGGGCCATGAATTTTCATCTGGACCCATTTGTTGAGAAAGAAGACGCCATTGAGTCGTACCTGGATAGATACGAAAGACTTGCCACTACCTATGGCTTAGTGAAAGAAAAGTGGAGTCTTAAACTATCTCAGGGATTGAGAGGTGTTGCCTACGATGTATATTTGAAGCTCTCAAAGAGATGACCAGGAAGATTATGAAATCCTGAAACAGGCACTGCTTGTGAGATATGAAAAGAACTCAGAATCATATAGAAAGAAATTCCGAACAGCTAAACTTCTTCCAGGAGAAAACTATCACCAGTTCTCTGCTAGATTGGAAACCTATTTGGAAAAATGGAGTAGTTTAGGAAAGTGTCAGGACCTGAAAGAAATGATAATGATGGAGCAAGTGAAAGAGTCCATGCCTCAAGAAATGAGGAAGTTTATCATGGAACAAGGAGCAGAGAGATTGGGAGATATTGTAACTGTTGCTGAGAGATATCAAGCAGCTCAGGCAGAATTATTAGGAAATAAGAAGAAGCAGGGTGAAAACTTCAAATCATCACAAAACTATACCAAATATGAACAAAAGGACCATGCCACAAGGAACAAACAAAGATTTGACCAAAAGGACAAAAAACCCTCTAAGATCGGATAAGACACCTTACCGGAAGGAAGGAAAGTGGTATAAAAACTTGTCTAATGAGTAACCACAATACTGCGGACTGCAGAAGGAAGAATCCTCCTCATCATGCTGCATGTCTTACAACAGGGAATCAGGGAAGGAAGGAAATGGCAGTAAGTCAGAAAGACTTCCATCATCCCCCTGTCTGTGAGGAAGTGACCGTGAATGGCACTCAAGTACTGTGTTTATATGACACAGGATTGGACTTTGATTCAGTTGTGTGCTCTTCTTTAGTGAGTCCTGACCAGATAACCACAGAAACAGTGGAAATCAGAGGACCGATCAAGGGAGCAAGAACCATGACACTACCCATAGCTCGAATCAACATAAGTTCTCGCTATGTGGAAGGAGAAATCAAAGCAGCAGTGATGGACGACCCTATTTACCCTTTGATTTTGGGGTGTAGGTATGTTTTCCTTGGAGAACCTATAAAACCTGTAGTTATGGCAACAGTCCAGACCAGGGAAAGCTCCAGGAAAATGGAGGAGAATCCTATCAATACTCATCCAGAAGAGATGAAAAAGGCTCAAGCAGCAGACAGCACATTGAAGCCTTGTTTTGGCAAATTGCCTAAAGCCCATAACCCTCCAGAGAAAGGAGACTTGTATATGAAGAATGGCCTACTATACAGAAAAGCTGGAACAGGACCTAAAGGGCATGGACAGCTTGTAGTGCCAAAATCTTACAGGGAGAAGGTTATGACGCTAGGACATGCTATACCCTTCAGTGGACATATGGGAATAGGGGCCACTGGACAAAGGATAGCCTGTCACTACTTCTGGCCAGGAATTACAGAGGACATAAAAAGATATGTAAGATCTTGTCCAGAATGCCAAAGAGTAGCTCCTAAGCATAGGACTGCACCAGCAACACTGGGAGAAATGCCTATTATGGGAACCCCTTTTGAACGTGTTGCAGTAGATATTGTTGGACCCCTCACTAGGACCAAGAAGAGAAATGCTTACATCTTAACCTTGGTTGATACTTGCTCTATGTGGGGAGAGAAGCAGTGGCCATGTCAGCTATAGATTCAAAGCACGTGGCAGAGGCCCTGTTGACAATATTTACCCGATTAGGTTTCCCGCATCAGATATTGACTGACAATGGGTCTCAGTTTAAGGGAAAGCTAACACAAGAAGTATTCAGGATATTTCAAGCCAGGCACTATCATTGTAGTCCCTACCATGCCCAAGGGAACGGTCAAGTAGAGCGGTTCAATGGTACGCTAATTTCAATCCTTAGAAAGCTGGCGAGTGAAAAAACCTGATACTTGGGATACATACTTACCCGCTGCACTATTTGCATATAGGGAAGTACCCCACAACTCAACTGGATTGGCTCCAGCTACATTGTTGTTTGGAAGACCAATAAAAGGTCCACTGGAAGCATTGCTGCGGACATGGACTGATGAAAAGGCAGAGGAAACAGTGACTTCCGCATACCAGTACGTCAACGAGTTGACATCTCGATTGAAAGCAGGTTGGAAACTGGCCAATGATAACTTAAGACAGGCCAGGAGGAAGCATGCTGCGTACTACAACAAAAAAGCAAAGGATAGGGAACTGGAGGTGGGTGAAAAGGTGTTATTACTGTTGCCAAGCAGCAATAATAAATTGCAGATTGGATGGCAGGGACCCTATGTCATACTGGAGAAACTTTCCAGGACCAATTATAAGATTGACAAGAAAGGAAAGGAGAAGGTATATCATGTCAATCTTCTTAAAAAATACTATGACAAGGAATCATCAGAAGTTGCACATATTATGACCCTAGCCATTGCAACAGAAATGCACGGTGAACCACTTCACTCTATGGAGTATCCACTCACAACTACAGAGGATTATGTTCAAGTAAATATTAGTGAACATTTAACTCCAGAGCAGAAGAAGAGGGTTCAGAAAGTGTTGGAAACCCATGCTGATGTGCTCACAGATAAGCCAGGTCGGACGAATCTGTTAGAGTACGACATGAAGGTTACCGACCCTACCCCAGTATGCATGACAACATACCCTATACCCTATGCGAAAGCCCAAGCACTAAGGGAGGAAGTTGATTATCTGTTGAAGGAGAAAATTATCTCGAAGTCAGACTCTCCCTATAGCTCAAGTGTGGTGCTATTGAGAAAACAGAGTGGTGAACACAGGTTATGTATTGACTACCGGAAGCTTAATGCGATCACAGAATCTCAGGTGGACCCATTACCTGACACCAACCAGCTGTTCTCTACACTGAGTAAGGCTAGGTATTTATCGAAGGTAGATCTAAGCAAGGGATACTACCAAATACCAGTGAAACCAGAAGTTAGGAAAATGCTGGCATTCAGTACATCAGACGGACACTACGAGTTTAATGTACTACCCTTTGGGCTGAAAAATGCTCCAAGTATCTTTTCAAGAATGATGAGGAAATTATTGGAACCTCTACAAAATCCCCATATCACTAACTTTATGGATGACATTCTTGTTGCTACAAACACATTTGAAGAGCATATAGTAGCGCTCTCCATGTTGTTTGACAGACTGAGAGAAACTGGATTGACTGCACGTCCAACCAAGTGCTATATCGGTTGTAAGGAGTTGGAATTCTTAGGTCACACTATTTCTACAGGTCATATGTCTCCTGACCCAAAGAATATAGAGAAGCTAAAGAAGGCACCCAGACCTCAAACGAAGAAAGATGTGAGATCATTCGTGTCTTTATGTGGGTTCTATCAGAAGTACATACCCCATTTTAACTCTCTGTGTGCACCATTAACTAACTTAACGAAGAAAGGACAGCCTGACAAAATCCAATGGAATGCTGATTGTGAAAAAGCTTACACAGAGCTAAAAGCAAAACTCACCAGCAAACCCATCCTTACACTACCCGATATCACACAGGAATTTGTATTAAGAACGGACGCTAGCAGTATAGGTATTGGTGCAACTCTCTTGCAGAAATCAAAAGCCCAGCCGGAGAAACTTTTACCAGTCGCCTACGCCAGTAGGAAGCTGAATGCAGCTGAGTTGAACTACTCGACCATAGAGAAGGAATGTTTAGCTCTAATTTGGTCCATCAACAAATTTTCACCTTATCTGTATGGGACACACTTCATTGTCCAAAGCGATCACCAACCTTTAACATTCTTGGCTGCATCTAAAAAACTAAATTCGAGATTGTTAAGGTGGAGTCTGCTTCTTGCGCCTTATTCCTTTACCGTGAATTACATTCCGGGAAGAGACAATGTAGGAGCTGATTTTTTTAAGTCGACACCCTAGTACTCTGGAAGGACAGACGCAAAAGGATTAACCACAGCAGGGGTTTACACGTCAGCTATGACAAGTCACAGCTAGGAAAGGAGGGGGCTATGTCGTGAAACGAAGTGTAACCCACTACTTTGTTAATCACTATGTCGAGATACAGATTTGCTTCAACCAATCAACGATCAACGTTCACCAGTCTCTGAGACAGAATAAATTAACGGCCATCTTGTTCACGCAAGATGGCCGATGAAAACTGATTAAAAATAAAATAAAATTAGGCTGTATGAGACCAGGTACAAAACCGGAGGAAACCAATCAACTTGCTCCGCCAGGAACCAACCGAAAGCTTTCCTCAAGTAGTTACTTGACTATATAATCGGGCGGATTTTATGCTAACCACGCAACCCCGAACTTGACGCCAGAGATACAGACTGAAGAGGGAGAAGCTGTCACCTTGATTTATGGTAACTTACCTGAGGGCATCGACCTGCAACCTACTTCACTAAGTCGCGTCAAAACCTGGCCAGTTTAAAATCTTAGGAGGGTAAATATTTTTACGATAACCGTTGGTATTTGTTGTGTGTCATTTATACTACCTATCAGGTTACTGATTGTATCTTGGGGGGAATTAAGTATAATGATTGTATTTCCTATTATGATTGAATAGACGAAGACTAATAGGACTCATACTTCAACCTATTGTCTCCTATACTTCAATCTATTGTCAGTCTATAACTTCAGTCTATTGTCTCTGATAATTCCAAACTGTAAATATAACCAAAACAGTCCTTGTTAGGACTCAATCTATTGTCTCCTATAACCTGCAATATAACCAAAACAGTCCTTGTTAGGACTCAATCTATTGTCTCCTATAACCTGCAATATAACCAAAACAGTCCTTGTTAGGACTCAATCTATTGTCTCCTATAACTCAATCTATTGTCTCAGATAAGACCAACTGCAATATAACCAAAACAGTCCTTGTTAGGACTCAATCTATTGTCTCCTATAACTCAATCTATTGTCTCAGATAAGACCAACTGCAATATAACCAAAACAGTCCTTGTCAGGACTCAATCTATTGTCGCATCTAACTCAATCTATTGTCTTCTATAACTCAATCTATTGTCTCAGATAAGACCAACTCCAATATAACCAAAACAGTCCTTGTCAGGACTCAATCTATTGTCGCATCTAACTCCAATCTATTGTCTCCTATAACTCCAACCTGATATATCACCAACCAGTCCTCGTCTCATATACTCCTATCATAAGAACATAACAATATTGTTAGGATATATGTTACCAGCTATTGTCAGAGAGGGCGTGATATAGTATAGGGGGAAGGACATTGTTGTATCACACCTAGGTGTACATATTATTGGATTTATTCATGTATTGATTTATATTATGGGATGTATTCATGTATTGAATCTATATTATTGAATGTATCCATGTATTAGTTTATCAGAAAGAATGTTTTGCAAGTAGACACCTGTCTTGTCTCGCTATTGCTAAATCATACTGAGCCATGTTGTCATTCATCCCACATGCATACATCGGAGACACGCTCATTTCACTCACACTAGAAATAGGTGGGCTTGAGGACAGAAATTAGCCCCTATTTTTGCTTTGTTACAGGTTTAATTGTGTCCTAAAAACCTGAGGTCGTATGTTCGAGTCAATCCCGCTGCCTGGAACTCCGCAGGAGCATAGAGGTTGACCAGACTCTACATCTTTGGTCCCCCTCAGTCTTGGGTGGCCTAAAGGAACGATACTCTGCCGGTGGTGTGAACCAAACAAAGAAGAACAGACTTAAGAGAGATGAGTACACATTAGTACCATTTCTGTCGGCATTGTGAGCATAGAACTGTCAATGAAGAAAACGTGAATTAGCGTAGCAAGAGACAATAATAAGATCATAGTGGATAAATTATACGTAAATAACAGCATAGCTGATAAACGTTATATCCTTAATTAACAGCACAGCTGATATAATTTTTGTTCCTATAATTGGAAAACGTGTTGTAATATTTATAAATATAAATATTTGTAAATCATATGTAAACTTACCAATTCATTTCATTCCATTTTTTGCAACATTCACCTTTCAGCACAAGAGTAGATAGTGTATATATACTAAATAAAATATAAGGAAATTGTATTTTGAACGACTTGTCAATTTTATCATTGTTAAGTAAAAATCTGTTTCCTTGCTTTGTTTAATATCACAATTGGTTACACAGCAGAGGTGGCACTTTATGTCGGTCTCCTCTATACTATTGTTTCGAGATCAGATCATTCACAGCCGTAACTAATTTGTGATACCAGTAGTCCTCTCAGACACTGGGACTTCACCATTTTCTGCAGAAATTCTATTTCTGTAATTGTCAGTACTATACTGATCCAAGAGCCAAATAAAACCTCTCGCCACAATCAACGAAATTAATGTACAGCTGTCTCTGCCATTCTGAGCACTGCTCTATTATGTTCCTGAGGGTAAATATGTGATCTGCACATCTTTTGTTCTTTCTAAATCCTGCTTGTTCTGTCCTCAGTTTGTGGTCTACTGCTTTTGAAATGTTCTGTATAATTATCCTGTTTAATATTTTGCTGGGAACTGAGAGAAGAGTCATTCCTCTCCAATAATTGCAGTCTGCAAGGTCTCACTTCTCGGGCAATTTGACAATTATTCCTTTATTCCACTCCGTTGGTGTTGTACCTGTTTTCCATTCTTGTGCAAATAGAGGTTCCAGTAATTCTGCTGCTAGCTCAGAGTATGTCTTAAATAGCTCTGCATTTAAATTATCATGGCCAGGAGTTTTTCCATTCTTTAACCCTTTGATTGCCGTGATGATTTCTTCCTTCTGTAGAATGACTGTATTAAGATCCATTTTGTTGTCAGCCCCAGGAACATTCAACTGTGTCTCTGGTGGTTCCTTGTTCAGAGTTTCTCTGAAATACTCTGCCCATCTTTTTTCCTGTCCCTTTGCTGTCGTGATGAGATGTCCTTGCTTATCTCTTACTAAAGTAATATTGTTTGCACGTCGTTTTCCGCTGATGGATTTAGTTATTTTAAATACTGTGCTTTGTTCATTTCTCAGTGCTACCTCTTCTGCCTGTCTTGCAAGATAGTCAAGGAAATTCGTTTTGTTGGCTCGGGTTTGGCGTTTAACTTCCTTGTCCAGCTGACTGTACTGGTCGCTATATAGTTACTTTAACCTGGGGGACTTCGCTTCTGTTTTCTTTCTTTTCATTTCCTTTCTCATCGCTAAGGTGTTAATGTTTCTGGAGTTATCCAGTCTTGCTTCGTCCTTTCCTGGAATCCCAAGCATGATTTGCTGCTTTAATTATATATTGTTGAAATGATGTTGAATCTCTGGTCTATATCTTCAGTCGACGTCTTGTGAAGCAAGAATACGATTTTGGAATGTCAGGACAATGAACAAGACGCGATAACTAAAACACGTCAAAGCGGAAATGAGAAACTATAGATTACACATTCTAGGGATAAGCGAGAGCAGATGGCCTGGGACAGGTAAAGTTAAAACAGCGACAGGAGAAACAGTAATTTACTGTGGCAGAGAGCATGGACAGCACAATGAAGGTGTAGCCATTACTCTACAGAAGGGAATATAAAGGTCATTACTAGAATGGAAACCCATCAACAGCAGACTGATAAGAATATGTTTGAGAGCGAGATTCACCAAACACTACAATAACACAATGCTACGCACCAACAAATGACAGCGACGAAGAAGTCAAGGATGAATTATATCAACAACTGCAAAAAGAAATGGAAGACACACCTAGATACAATCTTATCGTAGTAATAGGAGACCTCAATGGGAAAGTTGGAACAAAAGTATGCCAATGGCATAAAATTCACAGATGTGTAGAACGAAGTGACCCGCTCTTAATTCTACCAAACAACACTAGCGATGCTTTTAGTTTTGGTTAAGTGTCCCCTGAATGACAGCTACTGACATCCGGGTTATCTAATTGTGCAGCGAACTTTAGTTTGTAATTATTAAATATGATAAAATATCAATGTTCATTCTCGTTTGTACGTTTTAAATTAGCTTTCTTGTTTTATTATATTTGACTATATTATCTAAAGCAATGTTCCCAACGGAGCATGCGGCCCTGTTGTATTGTTCACTAATTCTCAATTATATGTTAGCTTTCTGTTTTATAATGTTAAGCTATATATTATCGGAAGCAATGCTGCAGACCAAGTGTGATAGGGTGGACGAGATGATGATGATGCTATTGTGATATGTGATCACTTTCTTGCACACTCGTAACCGACCCGAACAACAATAAAACTCTTGATTCTAAGGCAGGGGCTGTATTTACTCATACAACCCATTCAGTGATAAAGCGCAAATAAAGCAAACACTAAACAAACAAAACAAAGCAAACAAAACACCCAGCCAGTGCTCAATTGCTAATCTGAAACGCAAACAAAGCACCGACTAGTTAAAATCATAATAGTTAAATAATGAGAAAAACCATGCTCTCACCTCTCAAACCGCTCTTCTTCCATGCCACCTGAAACATGCAACTATCATGCACACACAATCAGCCCATGTATGTCGTCTAATCAGAATAGTATGGTGTTGTGCATGCGCCTGGAAATCTCTCCCTGTATCACAGATTGCTACAAAAACCACTACTGCAAGAGCATCTGAATGCTTTGTGCGGTCTCCAAGTGGAGGCCAGCAAAACTAGTGGCTATATGCTCCATAAGAAGCGAGAAGAGACATTATTTAATCCCAAGTGGCCCAACGTGTTCTCATAAATTATCCGACACGTAACAATAACTAAGTAATAATGAAATATGCATAAAATAATCTTAAACGATATGTAGAACAAATACTCTCGTTAATGAGCATAAGCCACCACCTCGCAACTGATCCATCTCAATATTCGCTCCTGCACTCTGAAGCATGTCGTATATGCCGACTGATGAGATTGGGAACTCATCATATAAAACACATTGTTACCGAAACAAACCACTGCCATAGTATATAAATGCTTCAGTGCAGGTTTCTGTTGGATTCAGCCGCACTGGAGTCGCCCTGCTCCGCAAGGAGCAAACAGGAACGTTTATGTCTCAAATGTGCTCCACGTGTTAATGTTGTTGATCGTCCATCACGGGTGATGAAGACCACTCTGTTCATCCAATTATTTAGGAATATGTTAGGTTAGTCGATGGGTACGAAGGTGACTGATGAGCCCGATGCGGGCCTGGAAAGATCTCGGACAGTGTGGGCAGGAAATGTTTGCTTCATGTGAAGGTTTTATTACACGGTCCTTTCTAGCTTGTCTCCGCTGTTCTGCTGCTGCTCTTCTGGATGATTCGCATGCCGCTGCACCTTTACGAATAGATGTGCGCCAAGCAGTTCGGTCTTGCGCAGCAGCTTCCAATGTGTCTGGGTTTATGTCAAAGGTTTTCAATGACGTCTTTAACGTGTCTTTGAAGCGCTTCTTTTGGCCACCATGGGAGCGTTTACCCTTCTGTATCTCACCATAAAAGAGTATCTTTGGCAGTCGATGGTCTGGCATGCGGACTACATGACCTACCCAGCGAATCTGTTACTGCATCAGAATAGTATCAATACTAGGGATACCAGCTCTGTCAAGAACGGCGGTATCCGGGATCTTGTCTTGCCATTTGATGTTCATTATCTTCCTGAGACAGACTGTATGGAAGTGGTTTAGCTTCTTTACGTGGCGCCTATATACAGTCCATGTTTCACATGCATATAGCAGCACTGGAAGCACCGCAGCTCTGTACACCTTCAGCTTTGTCTGTAGACTAATGCCACTTCGATGCCAAACGTTGGTGTATAGTCTGCCAAATGTGCTGCTGGCTTTGGAGATCCTGGTGTTCACCTCATCATCAATGACAATGTTCTGGGATAGTGTGCTACCAAGGTATCTGAATCTGTTCACAACATTCAGTTTCTCACCATTAACCTTGATGATTGGCTCAGTATAAACTGTGCCAGGAGCTGGTTGGCACATGATTTCTGTTTTCTTCGTGTTGATGGTAAGCCCAAAGTTGGCGCAGGCTTCGGAGAATCTATCCACACTATGCTGCAGATCAGCCTCTGAGCCTGCATTTACTTACAAATAGATTGGAATGTACATACTCTACCATAATCACCATTGCCTCAACATTCACCCATCATCACAATAGTACATAGTGTAGATAATATATTATTTGAATTGTAAGCCGCTTGAGTTATTAATTACTTTTATTCAAAGGAGTTACAGTTCTATTTTCATAGTTAAATAAGTACATCATAGGAGATCAAAAAGTGAGAGGGCACCAGTATAATCTGCTTGTCTATATCTAATCCTTGCTACAGATTATTCACAGCATTGATCTTCTTGTGAGAGTGAGACCAGTGAATCCTAGACACTGGGACCTCACCATTGTTCAGGAGAGAACCCTACTTCTGTCAATACTATCATTACATCTATATATATATATATATATAAAACCTCTCGCTACAATATAGTTAAATATTATTCTATGTCCATTTTATAATTATTTAATTATTGTTATGTGTAGAATGGTTTGTGAGAGCACGTGGGCTCACTTGGAGATATATATTTCTCTTCTCGCTCCTAATGGAGCATGGGCCCCCAATGTAGCTGGCATCCACATGAAGCCCTCTCAAAGCATTCAGATGCTCTTGCAGTAGTGGTTTCGGTAGCAATCTGTGTTACATGGTGAGGTTGCCAGCCTCATGCACACCATAGTAGTCTCATTGGACGGCATGCATGAGTGTGAGTGTGTGTGTGAGTGTGTGTGTGTGTATGTGATGGTTGAGAGTGTCAGGTGGCGTAGAAGGACTGCTTGGCAGGTAAGCGTATCGTTTCTCATTATTTAACTATGTGACGGATGGAAATGGATAACCCTTATCGTTTTCTCTTTGATACCATCGCGAGCCCTCATTGTTTTGACTCAAGCAACATTAAACATGTTGGATTTCTATCGTGGGCTAATTAAGTATGTAAGTCAAACACGTGGAAGCCAAGCGTCTCTGCTGCCAGGTCCGATTCGTAATCTAGCCACGGCTCCTGTCTTTGTTTTTATGCACTAAGAACGCAGATATATAGATGCATAATCCGTCTTTTCTTGTAAAAAGGGGCTACCTGCTGTCCGGATTACGTCAGCACGTCAACCGAAACACGGGAAGGGCGGCGCATAAGAGGTTTTGTAGTTTTAGAGAGTTAATGGTCTGTTTATTGCATAGAAAAGGGCGTGGATTACTCACCGAACGCAACTTCTTTGATCGCGCGCACAGGGACGAAAGGACTCTCGAACACGGACTCGAACACGGACATTAAAGGAGCCCAACGCGAGCGAAGCGACAATCAGGCTTGGAAAAAGACGTAATAATGGACGTGGATTAGCAAATCGACCAGCGAACTTCCCAAATTGAATGAGAGGTGTTAAAACTCCGAACAGGAGATGAAAGATAGCCATTTTGTTATATAGTCCGGAGCGTTGAATTCTGTGTCAGTTTGCAAATCCAAGAGTTCTAGAATTGTCTAGAGCGCAGTTTCGGAGTCTAAATTTATCAGATTTCCAACAAGAAATTCGTGAAGAAATTCTAAGAGTCTTGTGTTTCGCGGTAAATAATATAGTTATTAGCATCTAAGTGATTTTAATCGTCTGATGTTTCATTTTTATTTCACAGGGATTCTGTGTGTATTGAAAACGTATTAAATAAACCTCTAGGAAAATTCTCTAGATATAACGTCAATTTAATTACCCGTTTGTTCCCCAGTGAGAGATGCTTAAAATAATTTATAAGCCGCTAGGCGATGGATAATCGATTAAAACAGTTTAGTTCTGTATATATGGTCTTGCGGAGGTTGTGTGAGGACAGCGGACCATGGGTCAGGGGGGTTCGGGACCACCGCTGGTGTGGAACAGGGTGATATCCTATCACCTTACCTCTTCATGCTCCTTATGGACGATGTCGTCAAGGCATGTGGGGAGAGAGCAGGAGAGTGTTCGGTGGGGTGCTGGAGGATGGGACAGGTCTGTGTTTCGGAGCTGGCATTTGCTGATGATGTTGCCCTGATTGCTAAATCGGAGGCACATCTCCAGTCGGACCGGCGGGTCTGGGGGGGGGGAGGGGGCTGGAGAAGAGAGGGATGGTCATGGGCGGCTCTAAAACAAAATCCATGGTGATATCACGAGAGGAGAGAGGACATCAAGATTAAGTTGGGAGAACGGGTCCTGGAGCAGGTCGACCACTTTGGATATCTCGGAGCTATTGTAGACCGAAAGGGAGGCATGGGGGAAGAGATGGACACTCGAGGGGCAGCGGCTGGGAGACTTTTTCAGGCCATGGATCGTGGATTCCTCGGCGGGAGAGGGGTTGGTGGGGGAACGAGGATGGCTGTGTGCCGCTCCGCCTGTGTCCCGGTCTTGACATGTGGATGCGAGTCGTGGGCGGTGACTGCAGCCCACAAGGGCCAGATCCGAACCTCAGAGATGAGGTGTCTGAGGAAAGTGGTTGAAGTGACGGGGGGAGACATGGTCCGCGGCCGGACGATCCGTCCGGGCCTAGGGTCCCATCCGCTGCAGACCCAGGTGGAACAGTCCCGGCTGGGATGGTTTGGCCATGTCTGCAGAATGGGAGAGGATCGGCTGCCGCGACGGGCATGGGAAGCGGAGGGCCAGGGGTCCAGACCTCCAGGACGACCCAGAGTCCGCTGGGAGGACAACATTTGACAATCTTTGAGGGACCGAGGGCTGGAGTGGAGCCGGGCCAGGAGGAAGACAGCTGATAGAATGGTCTGGCGCTCTCTCTTCCAAACCTCTACACCTCACGGTAGAAGGGGAACGACTAAGTAAGTAAGTAAGTAAGTATATATGTGTGTTTTTCTAACGACTAGACACTCGCGGGAAGTTTTTTAAATATATATATAATTGAATACGCGAGTTGTTAAAATAGTATACCTATAAATTAACGCGCGTCAGAATATGATTCGTATTGGGTTTTTGATTACATGTTTTCTATTTTTCATATAGACTGAACAAAAACCTTTGCGTCCTAGCAATTACATAGACTCCTCCAGACGTGGTTCTTATACCATCCAGTGATTTAGGAACAATAAAAATATAATCTTCGTGTTGTGACCCCTATGCGGTCCAGCTCTCAATTTCATGAGAGTAATCCAACCAAGAACTTTAAATCATAAATTTCTTTCATCTTTCCCTCCCTGCTCCATAGGGAACCTGGAACTACTTTATGCTTTTTAGTTCTCTTTACGAAACTATCAATAAAGCAATCACCAGCCCGTGCAGTGGTTGTTCATGAATCATCATTCTATACGCTGAGGTTGCAGCCTCAAATGACTTTGACATCCAATAGCGATTTTCAAATATTAAAATTCTAATGGTAATATATACATATATATGTTATTTACATGTTAGTAATAAAATATGAAATGCAAATCACAACTTATGCCAATCTTGATTACAGACGTGTTGCTCAGATGAATAAAAGAGACGAATCGTTCCCTTACACGCGTCTGGTATGTCTTTAATTTTGCAATAGATTCCCTCTCTGACTCCGTGTGTTTCTTCAGTTTCCTAGTCCCTGTGTTCCTTATTATAATGTAGAGATTTCATGTGCTTTGTAAGTATTATTTGGTTCTCCATTAATAGGTCCGGTTAACAAAAAGAATTTTGAATCTAGTCTTCACTCTGGCGAGGTATGATGTTGTCTTGGCAAGCGTAAAATTCACAGTGAAATAAAACTGCGAAAATGGTCTGACTATCTTCCCTCTCTTCCCACGCCTTCGTTTGTTATGGAGTTAAATAAACACTTCAATTATATTCAGACAGGTTGGGTGTGGTACCTTCAAAATATTTCCGAAATGGAAAATTTTTTGCAAAGGTCACATCTTCCATATATGGTAATATTATGTCCGATGCCCCTTGTGTACAAACTTACAAACACACTTCTGTCCATCATAATCTCGTGTCCGTGTTTTCTGGCGTAATGACTCAGTGATATCCGTGTCGTGTTAAATTCTAATCCACATATATAAATTAAAAAGTAAATGTAAAGCCTACAAATAACTTCAATAAAAGGAAAGAAGAATGGTAAAGAACAGTGCTGTCACAATGACTGTACTCGAAATCCCCCTTGTTTTATAATTCGTCTGCAAATTATAACGTTTCACGTTGATAGTAAAAGCCTATAGCAGCATACACGCGTTTCCACAACACAATAAAACGTGTACTGCATTTCTAAGAAAAACCTTGAGATACGCAGGCTGATTAATGACCTAAATTAATACTTCCATTAATTTCATTTTATACACGGCGTGATGAAAAGACAGATGAACTTAGGATAGAGAGAAGGGAGGACTGAAAGCAGGAACGCATACAACACTAAACACGCGTCTCGCTATACAATTAAAGTCATCACGCGTGTAAGGCCACAAGCACTAATTTTTTTTCTTCAAATCGACAGTGATAAAAAACACTACCCATACGAGAGTTAGGTTTTAAAAACCTGAAAAATTCTTATTAGGAAATATGACATTATACTGGTTTACGTTTGAAAGCCTGACAGTACCCAGACACCACAACGATCGAAGTGAACGGGAGGTAGAAGAAAATGCACATTTTGAACGCAGCCACCTAGCTCCCTTAAATTTATATAATTAGGTTCCTTAGGACTTGCTATCAAAGAATATGTTAAACGTTACGCAAATAGTCTAGGAATTAACAAATTATAGCCAAAAGAAAAAAGTGAGGGTGTCAGACAACACTAAATAATAATCGCACAGTGGCATGTTTTGGAACCACTATTTTACGGAAATGGGCCACCATGTAAAATCCTATTTGATTGGATAGAAGTAAATGTAAGGCTAAACACGATTAGTCGGGCTACAAATACTATCTTTTGTTGTTAGGGGAGACGGAAGGAAGGGTACTTTTTTTCAAACGCTTGTGTAAACATGGCTCGATTGGTTAGACCCGCCAATATAGGCAATTAGGAGCGTCAGTTCAGTACCACATTTTTCAAATAAACTTACTAAAGAACCAGTGCGTTGAGCGCCAGTGCATATTTTTCTAAATAAAAGCCTGGGACATCGGCAGATCGAAATTGTGCTATATTCATTGCCAGTCAACGTAACTGTGTATTATTTCCATGAATTGTGGTAAGCTTGATATATTCAATATCTTTTTAATGAAAATTAAATGTAAATTGATAAATTATGTCTATATATGTGTGTGGTTCAGTAGCGAACATGAGGCAAAGCCTATATAGTGCTCCAACCTGAACAGAAGGTGTCGGAGAAAAGTAAAACTGCATGGAATTGCCAAACAGTACACTGACACCTATCTTATTGACTAGAAAGAACTAATGCTGGAATTGCAGAGGCGTAGTAACCATTAGGGAGGAGTATACTGGTGTAAATTGTTTCAGATGAAGTTGACAATTGGCCTACCGCTCTGAACTCAGTGTTTGTTATGTATTGTGTTCAGTCTGGAAATAGATTATAAATTAGTTCTGAAATAGGAGGTACAACCTTCTTGTTTCAGGGACTGTGGTCCTAAAGTTATTGAGCAGCACCTGGTCGGAGCTTTGATGAATCTAGAGGCTGACAGCATACTCCTGGGTCCAGATAGCGACCGGTGAGGTGTCTCCAGAACACAGGGGAACAATCGAGCAGAGGAGTCTTTTCCTGCCGCCATCACGAAAGTTAAGCTTATGTGGCCAGAGGAGCTCAACATTATGTGTCCCCCTCAAAACTTGACATTATAGTAAAACTGAGGGTCAATACATTGTTTAAATTGATAGGAACGGTGAAGTTTCCCCATACTATTTCCAAGATAAACAAACACTTGAAGTCATGATGACAAATAACAACATAGCTTGAAAAACAAAACCAGTACAGTAGAACTCCATTTATCCGAACCCCATGGGACCGAGCATCGTTCGGATAATCAAATGTTCGGATAATTGGATTACATGATGTATCGAGTACATGTACACATATTTCTAAAAATAATTAACAATCACAAGGAAAATACACTATAAAACATATTTACTTGTACTGTAATAATAATACCCACACTGTATTAGATCACTGTATCACCAAAATCTTTCATTACACTGCAGTGCATGTACTACTTGTATTAATTATTTTTGTTAAGAAAGAGAAATGTTTTCAAAATAACATTACAAACGATTCAAAACCAGGCGCAACTTACGTATACATGTACTTGCACAGATGTAGCCCACTATTTAAAATAATGAGGAATCCTCTTTTGCACCAAACTGGATAGTCTGCTTTTGGGGGCTAAGTCCCGCATTCTCTTCAACAGCAGAAGCTGTGTAGGACAGCTGTCATCTTCTTGCTCGTACCAAGCCATCGCTGTTTCTAGTGCTATAAAAGCCTCTTCAGGACTTGGTCGACGTTTTGGGTTTTCTTCATAATCTACAAGTACATCATGTACTTCTGAGGAGTCTTCATCATCGGTCACTACATGTATTTGGTTTTCTTCTTGCACAAAAGACAAAATTTCTTCGTCATTCAAAAACTGAAAACCAGAATCATTATCATCTTCTAGCCACATGTGTGCATCATCTTTGTCACAGTCCGAAAATCCGGGCATTGCTTGAAACAGTTCCACAACTTCATTTATACAATCATCATTTGTGTCCACTGCAGTAGTTTCATTTCCTCCTTTTTCCCCAAGCAATCTATTCCACGCCTTGTTGAGATTATCTTGTGACAGGGTGGTCCAAGCATCAGCTAACATATAGCAGCAGTCTTTGAGATTAAGCTTTTTGGAAAACGCCACCACACTTTCTTCATCTTCAGCCAACAATAAACGACGCATGACTTCCTTCTTGTACATCTTTTTAAGCTTTGCTATAACACCCTGATCCATTGGTTGAATCAGTGCTGTTACATTGGGAGGCAGAAAAATTACTTTAAAATTTGCATCAACTGCATTCAATGTATCCGTCTCTGGATGAGATGGTGCATTGTCCAGTAGAAGAATTACTTTTCCTGTTTTCTTTTCTTGTTATTTCAACCTCTTCACATTTGGGATGAACTGATTTGTATATTAATTGGGACCCCAAGATGCAGCAATAGTGAATGCAGTCAGCGACCCATAGCTGTACTGCTTGCATCAGGACCAGCGAACCAGAGCTGGTCAAGACCGCACTCCACCTCCACGTGGTGGTCCTGAAAACAGTCTGCAGCAGTGCAGTCTGGCTGAGCGAGTGCGGATCGCAATGGGAAGGCAAACCCGGTCCCTAAAAAATGCCGTGCTGAAGTCGGATGTGTCGACCGAAAGGTGCAGATATCACAGCTTAGGCGTAAACAGACACAACGCAACCACCGTCCTTTTCAGGGTGAACGAGGAAGAAGAAGAAGATTTGTATACCAATCAAGAAATATTTCACTATTCATCCACGCACTCTTCTGTGCTTTGTAACACAATGGGAGATATGTCACACTCTTTAAACAACGTGGTTTTTTGGCTTTGCCGATCATTAGCACCGGTAAACGATGACTTCCACTGGCATTCGCGGCTACCAAAATTGTTACTCTCTCTTTGCACTTTTTAAACCCATTGGCAGCTGCTTCGCGTTGAGATGCAAGTGATTTTTGAGGCAATGATTTCCAGTATAAGCCAGTCTCATCGGCATTATACACATCATCGAGTAAATAACCTTCTTCTTCCAAAAAAGCCAAGAATGTTTCTTAAAAATTTTCAGCGGCAGTTGCATCGCAAGATAAAGATTCCCCTTGAATCTCCAATTCTCGTATGCCATGACGAGATTTAAAGTTTCTTAACCATCCCTGGCTAGCCTTAAAGTCAGGAGGACCGTCAAGTTGATTGTTGAACTGAAGTGCCTTTTCACACAATAGAGAGCCAGAGATAGGTTCCCCTTTGCTTCTTCTTTGCACAAACCATATATACAAAGCCTCTTCCAATTTCAAATCTTTCGCATTTCTCATGGTTTTATGTTTCTTCGACCCATTTTCACTATCCAATTTCGATGCAAAACTCATAATTTTATCCTTGTTACTTTTGATGTCAGAGACAGTAGCTTTCCCAACATTGAAAATCCTCGCAAATGAAGACACAGTTTCACCTTTTCCTAGTCTCTTGATAATTTCTGTTTTCGTTTCAATTGACAAAACATTGCGTTTCCTTTTATATGCTTTAGGCCTACTGGAAAATGCCAGATCGCACAGAGAAATACGTGTACACCAAAATTATTCTGCTGTAGTAGCAGACACAATTATTTTAAGTTGAACTGTCTGTTTAGCCAGTGTTCTGCCTAGAACGCACACTGGATTGGTAAACCAGATATTAACTGACTTTATAATATAACTGACTTTCCTGTATGTAAGCGACCGTCCATTAGCCCATCTCATTGTCTACAAATTGTTCGCACACATTTGAAGCTTGCCGCATCAAAAGATTCAGAACTGTAGTCTAACGTGAATGGTGGCGCCTGATTTTTTTTTTTTCTGGAAAAAGTGTTCGGATAATTGGATGTTCGGATAATTGGGGTTCGGATAAATGGAGTTCTACTGTATTACCTCATAGTACTACTACACAACTGACACACATAGGATAATACTAATACAATATGTCACTACAAGGTTCATATTTATAAATTATGTACATATAAATTGTGATTACATTTGATTGTGATGCCTGGTTCACTGTGTAGTTGAATCAGGATATATATTAGTGAAAGTAATTAATACATATATATTTGAAACTTTACCAGTGACTCATTTAAGATAGTCTTATAGAGTGTTAAATGTGTGTGAGTGTCACAGTGTTGTCAAGTGTGGTAGAATAAATTAAATTGTTTATCTGTCTGTTGTTGTTGTGACTTACACTTCATCATTTACATAACCCTAGACATTTAACGTAGTCATCACAATATTCCAGAATAATTCTGACTGAGGTATAAATGTGGTAGCAAGTAAGGTTATCTGTAAAACACCACACCTATTAGATACAGATACCTTCACAGCTGATCTCAGTCAGTACACTAAGTCCCCTATAAATATTTATAACATCCCACTTTACCACAATCCGCTAGTCACTTGTGTTTCGACATATAAACAAATCTGGTTCTATTCAGCACTCCTGCTCAACACAAGCTTGGATAAACAAGTACCGTCGTTTGAAAAGATGGTCAGACAGATTATGCGATAAAATATTGTCGCTGACTGTGTAGTAACCTAGCGTAACTTAACCCGTCTTCGTGAAGCGTGAATGCGACACAATAAGATAAGAATTACTCCCATAGCAAATACTTTCATAGGGGTGTGGCATGTTAGAGACTTTCCCCATGCTATGTCCAGCATAAAGAGTAGAATGTATGAATGTAGAAAAATGACACTAAAACATTTCAAAAATTCTCTGATTGATGCCTTGCTGCAGTGGGCTTCTGATCTAATGCCTGAGCCACAGAGGGGTATCAAGGCAACCCCCTTGGAAGACTGAGAACAACCAACACAGTTCAAAGGCTTGAAGGAGCTAAGCAGAAAATGACAGAAGACGTAGAGTCTGCAGCAAACCATATGCTCCAAAAAAACACATTTTATTTGCGAGGGTTGCGATGACTATTCTCTCCTCCACCCACATCTATGCTTCAAAATATGGCGTACACGATCCACCTTTGACTAAAATGTAAACATCATTTCAGATAAAATTGTGCACACATTATTTATGCATAATAATGTAAATACTATACACTATAGGATTTAATTTACAAGTTCATGCAACCTTGAATTAGTTCTTTTTTATTTCCAAATGTTAATAATGATGGCACGGTTCTCCGGATGGTCTGTAAAACATTGACAAAATATCATTGGAAGCTAAAACTTGTAAATAATATCCACATATGGATTCGAGCTATTTTAAAATACATTGGAGTTATCGGGACAATATTTCAGTCTCTATTCATGAGTTGCTCAGTTGGAGAGTATATTTCTCATTCACTGAGTTATTTTTTAAACGTAGTCCATATTATTAGTCATAATTGAATATAATATGACGGATATCATTAAAAAGCCTTTATATTATAATTCTACATTCATTTATTTTTTATGTGGCATGATAATATGTCTGTCTTTGTTGCGTAATAACTCAGGAAGGTTAGATTATATAAAGGTACTGCTTTCAGGTAAATTATAATTCTGGCAAAACTACAGAAACAAATTCCGGTCTGTAAGAGTTAATTAAACTTAAGAACTTTTAGTTTTCGATGCAAAAGGACTTCACTTACGTGTGTGTCTTTAAAAAAAAAAATAATTTACAGAAGTGTGCACTACACATCAGAAGATATGTTTAACACTTCAAATTTCAAATACTACGAGGGTTGCGCAGAAATTAATGCCCAATATTTTTTTTCTCATCCTAGAAAAAAGATAGCAAAGCGACAATTTACACGTAGCAACACTGAAGTTTTCCGCGTACATATGCTTAATTGCACGGTCGTACAACAGATAGCGCCGCTGTAGTAATCTGAAAATGGCGTCTGTGTACGTCATGCGTTACTAACAACGAGCTGTAATTGAATTCTTGGTGGCGGAGAAAGAAAGTGCAGGGAACATTCACAAACGTTTGTGTGCTGTATGTAGAAGGTGTGCAGTCGATAGGACCACCGTTGGACGCTGGATTCAGAGAGTTGAGGCTTCAGGAAATGGAGATACGGAGCTACATGATCGGCCGCGGTCTGGGTGTCCTGCCACAGCCACCAGCCCAGACATGTTGCAGCGTGCCGATGCCATTATTCGTGACGATCATCGCATCACAAGTCGACAACTGGCCCTGCAGCTTTTAGTCAGCAATGGAAGTGCGATGACACTTATCGGCGCTCCCGGATATTCGAAGGTATGCGCAAGATGGGTTCCTCGAAGTCTCACAAATGACCACAGACGTCAAAGGAAAACCATCTGTTCTGAATTGTTGGAGCGTTTTGATGCTGAGGGGGAGGCTTTTTTGCCCCCGATCGTCGCAGGTGACGACACCTGGTCGCTCTATTTTGAGCCGGAGACGAAAAGGCAGTGAATGGAGTGGCATCATCCGCAATCACCACGAAAACAGAAATTCAAGACAACTCCCTCCGCCGGAAAGGTCACGATAACCGTCTTTTGGGACATTGATGGAGTGATTCTTGTGGATGTGATGCCCAGAGGTGTGACAATCAATTCAGACGCGTACATCAAAACCCTCAACAAACTCAAACAGCGCTTCTGGCGAGTGCGGCCTAACAGGAATGCAGAAGACATGTTGATCCAGCACGATAATGCCCGCCCATACACAAGTTTGAAAACTCAGGAGGTAATCGCCAAATTTGGTTGGACTGTGCTCCCCCATCCCCCCTGTAGTCCTGATCTGGCGCCCTCCGATTTTAATCCTTTTGGGCCACTGAAGGATGCACTGCGCGGGACAAGGTTTGAAGATGACGGGAGCGTGATTCGTGCAGTGAGGACATGGCTACGTAAACAGGAAACGAGCTGGTACAGGGAAGGCAAACATGCCCTTGTTTCGCGCTGGCGTACGTCCGTAGACGTGGACGGAGATTCTGTGGAAAAATAGCACGTGTAAAGGATACATCCAGTTATATTGTGCGTGAATTTCATACATCGTGAATAAATAGTTTCCTAGACAAAAATGTGGGACATTACTTTCTGAGCAACCCTCGTAGATTCTTTGCTTCAAAAACGTTGAGCTGTTCTAACATAAGATGATTCTTGACCTAAACGATCTATAATGTTGACAACACTATGACACCCGGGATACCCTTCGCTATGATGTCAGGGCCTTATACAAGCAGTTTAACATCTGTTTAAGCCAAAGGAAATTATATGGATAATAAACACAAAATACATTTAGCAAATGGTTCACAAATTATATTACAATGTCAAAATAGTATGTGCCATTCTATAAAATATAGAACATGGTGTTACTTATTTCATTAATTATAGTATTTCCTATACCAACAGAATTAGGATAACGGAGCCACGGTCGCTCAATCGTTAGTGCACTGGCTTCCTAGCTCGGTGGTCTATGGTTTGATCTCCAGTTGAGGTGGGATTTTTTAGACCGCAAACGGCTCCAGGATCGACACAGCCTCATTAAGTGTGTACCAGAACAACGCTGGGAAGGTTAAGGCGGCAGGTGGTGCTGACAACATCACCCCTAATGTGACGATGGGCAAGGAAATATGGGCCAAACACCAAGTTCCAAATATGCCTCAATGGGCGTGTAACTGGATCCTTTACCTTTTTCTTTTTTTTATTTATTTAGATGTGTCTTTGTGTATATACTAAAGTAGTTTTCAAATAAGGAGTTTGATCCAGTTTTTAGAGTAGTAAACACATAAATGCTCAACAGTAACGTAATCACAAGAAAATGCTCCGTCCGATCCTAAAAGTGCTTGTATTAATCTCTTGAACATTCTGTATTTCAAACGTGGCAGACAAAATATGAGTCTACGGCAATTTTGTTTTCCCAGTACATCCTTGTTCTATATGTGTTCTTAGGGAGAGAGAATCTCGGGAAGTTTAAACATGGTATCACTGGATGGATAAAGCCTAGCTTGCACAGTCGTATTCTCTGGTATTACTGTTCATTCGATCGTTCATCACATCAGACTTGCCTCTCTCTCGGTTTACTACTTGCATTATAACTACCAGTTTTACTAACATCCAGTAATATAGTATTTGTATCATCAAACTCCATAATTCTCGCCATTTGTACGTCGGTCACATCTAAGGGATGCAACTGTGGTTGAAAGTTAGACATAAATTGTATTGTTTCCTTTATATGTACTCTCCTGAAAATAGTAACATTCAAAGAAGAAAAGTCGGTGAATTGTGCAATACAAAGTGAGTGACAGTGATATATGAATAAAATGTAGGTTTTTGATTGTAGAACCCAGTTTCATTCCGGAAACAAATTTAACATCATTTTGTTAAAAATAACCTTAAAATGTAAGTTTTTGATTGTTTCTTCAAGAGAAAATTTTAATTTAAAGTACTGCAGACATGTTTTATTGAAGCTACTCGCTGGAAATGAAACGGTTTATTCGAGCATAAATACCATGATTTCCGATGATCCCAACGATGCAGTTGATTTCCCAACCGAGTTCTTTAACAAGTAGTGCCCATCAGGAATGCCACCATATTCGCGGAAATTAAAGGTTGCTGCATGTATCACGCTATTGCGAAATCTGAACGCAAAAAACGGACTACTGAATGGCACGCGTTTGGCCATAAAAGTCTTGCATCGGAATTCGATTGATGCAGAAATTATCACTGGCAGTAAAAAGGGAGAACGAGTCTTAATTCCTCGCATTGACTTAGAACCGAGCGAGCGCAGTTTGCCATTTAGGATGCGACGTCGTCAATTCCCAGTGATTTTAGCATTTGCAATGACGATCAAGGACAATCTTTTGATCACGTAGGAATTTTCCTTCCCTCACCCGAGGAACAAATCATAAAAAGTTGAAAGTTTTTGTTAAAAACACATTTTATCAAGGAACATTCTTTGATACAAATCCACGCACTTTCACAAAAAAATGTTCTCATCAAATAACTTTTATATTGAATTATGTTACAGTTTTTGATTATACTTTCGTCATTACTGACGGGTTATTGCTAGTTATTACATAATTTTGTTGAACTAGTTAAAAAAAATTTCCTTTGGCACCGTTCATTAACATACCAGTAACAATTAACTGATGATGAATATATATTTTAATATTGTCTGGCTACCTTCCTATTTTTATAATTATTGTTGATCAGAATCGAGAACATTACTATCCGGGCAAACACATTATTACCCAGTCTCCATCTGCAAATTTCGAAGGGTATGGATGTTAATTGTTCCTGCAACGCGCTGGTTGTGTTCACTACGATGCATCCTTTCAAACGTCCATCTCTGCTACATTTGATGCCAAAGTTCAACAATCTTAGCTTTGTTGATTATCAATAGCAGTATGGTTGTCTAGCAGGCGACAATTAAATGTTCTTAGAATTTCTACCGTAACGTTATCCGGTGTTCCCATCATGGGCCTATCAAGGCACCCTCCTTGCGTGAGCAATACATAAAGTTGACCATGAGCAAAGATTACTTCTAGTTGGTAAACACCTGCACGAATAAATGATAGTCCCTGTCTTTTGTTGATTGACTTGGCAAAAGCTAAAATCACAGAAAACTGGAGGAAAACTCTAGATGACAGAAAAGCTTTTATCGTGTAGCTCTAAACTGATTCGTGGAATGAAAACTCGTACACTTTAATTACTGCCTCTGATGATATTGTTTTGTATTTTTGAAAAGTCCAGCCCTCTATCTTTAGTATTAACAGACTGTAAAAGTTTACAACAAAAACATGACAAGGTATATTTGGTGGTTCTTTTAATATGATACAAAAATATCAAACTGACCATTTCTTGACCGGTTACTTGCGGAGAAATCTGAATAAACTAGATTTTTGTGACATCTATATTTTCTTCATTATTTTATTTTGTTGTCTTCGTGCAGCATGAAACCACTACTACAGCTGGTACACTTGTAGGAAGCCTGCACCAAACAGTCACGTGACTTTTGTAGTGGTCTGTTCTATTGTAATTAGTTTTACATGATGATGTTGCCAGCCTCATGTACCACCTCATATTAGTCACCTTGTACGAATTGTCTGTGCATAACGTTCACTCAAGTACAGGGTAATGAGTACTAGTTCCTTAGATTCTCGAAAAGCCAGTGTTAATATTTCTAACAAAGTCAACAACGCACCATGAAAATAATGAAGAGAAAGGCATAAATGTTCTCTAAGAGAGTGTTGAATGTAGCTGTCACAGTGTTTAGTGAGCCGTTTCCGTATTTTCCCAAAAACGTGGGGCGATTAATCTCACTGGTTACAAACTTTCATTAAGACAATTAGTAGTGTGGGGATATTTATCTTGTCGGTGTCCATGATGCTATAATGTTGACTATATACTAGAACTAGGTCATTGAGTGGAGAATTTATTTAACTTTGTGATGATGGGCAGTAATGTAACTTTCAAAGTGAAAACAAGAGTACGACAGGGATGCCCCTTGTCAACAACATTATTTTTCACATCCGTGGATTGGGTGATGCGCCGGACGGCGGACGGCGGTCCAAGAGGAGTTAGACGGACAGCGTTTTCTGCGCTGTAGGACATGGAATGTGCAGATGACGTTGCACTACCCGCGCATTCACATCAACACATTCAAGAAAAAGCCGATGGACAGAATGAGTATGGCCAACGTGTTGGCCTGGACATCGGTCTGAGGAGGACAGAGGTCATGGCACTAGATGTGGGCAATCCTGAGCCAATAACAGCGGGGAACCAGAAGTTAGAACAGACGGACACATTTACTTACCTGGGATGCATGGTAACACCTAACGGCGGAACAAGCAAGGACATTAACAACAGAATGAATAAAGCGAGGACAGACTTTGCTATTATCAACAACATTTGGAAGTCTTCCCAGTACAGCACAAACATCAAATTAAGACGGTATGAGAGCTGTGTACTTTCTGTGCTTCTCTATGGTGCGGAATGTTGGAGATTAACAGAGAAGGAAATGTCGAAACTATCCTCCTTCCACACAATCTGCCTAAGGAAAATTCTCCGAATCTTTTGGCCAAACACCATCAGCAACCAGGAACTGCTTATTCGGAGTAACCGGGAGGACGTGCACACCATCGTGGCTGGCAGACGCTGGATTTGGGTTGGCCACGTCCTCAGAAGGGACCCTGATACCATCACAGGAACGGCTGTGCTATGGACCCCCGAGGGAAAGCGAGGGAGAGGCCGATCAAAAACAACTTGGCGGAGGACTGTGGAGGCTGAGATGCAAAGAGTGAGCCAGAGTTGGGGCAATATGCGAGGGATGGCCGCCGACCGAGCAAAGTGGAATCAATTTGTTGCTGCCCTACAAAACGCCACCAGGCCTGATGGCCGCTGACTGCTTTGGCGGTTGTTGGTTATGGATCACAGAAGAAGAAAGATGATGGGCAGAAAAAAAATGGAAAGAATGAATAGGACTTAGGTTAATTAATGTGTCATAAAGAAAACATTATTTGGTATATAACACAATTGTTTTAGTATAAGAACTTTTTAAAATGTTTATCAGAAAATATTGAAGCGAATTAGTTAAACCCCTTGATTCTTTGTCTCGTCAACCAACAGTTTTATTCTTGGTACAGTTTCTGACAGCTACAACACCACGTCATTTTCAGACTCCACTTTTTGTGTGTGCTCCAGACTAGATTATGAACTCGTCGTTCTCTCTTCATTTCACAACTTTGTTTCTCACTAAGACTACTACTTCTAGGAATATTTCAGTTGGATTATATGCAGTATGGCCCACACGTCTGAATAAATAGAGAAGTCGGCAGTTAATTCCATTTGTGGGGATCCCTGTCTTGTGAAAAGATAGGAACTACCAATGAGTTTAGCTGCGGCACTGATAAAATGACTGCAAACATCTGCTTCAAAGATGTCCTGTATATGTGGAACAGAGAAAACACATATGGCCGACACCAGTACCATCCGTGGAAAAGCCCTGCGGAGATGCACATAGCCTCAAGCTGACAACTGCTTTCTATGAAAACATTCAAGTAGACGTCTGAGAGTGTACGAAGATGATGATGGTGATTAAAGAAGAATCACGTAAGTCGAGAATCAACTTATCCAAGTTAGAACTACACAGTACTTTAGAAGCAATGAATGTAGTAGGTGACGGGTTAAACATTTCTTGGTGTTTGGAGGACCCACCAGTAAATTACGAAAGTCACTAAATAAAGTCGTCGTACATCCAAAAACAAAAATGTCATTACGAATATGTTTCTCTGTAACCGCTGTTTCTCTTCCTTTGTAATATTTATGTCTGTGCGTATTTACGTTAGCGCTGGTCGTAGACCCGTTGTCTGTGACGTTTTAAGGACCATCTTCTTTGCACACGGTCAACCCCATCAGTGCTCATATCTCCTCCCTTAGATCTCAGCACATGTCACAAACTCTAAAGCACCGACGAGGATCCCAATGCAAATTAGGCCATGACAGTGGCCGTATGGCCTACTCTTTACCATTTTAAAGTGCGCAATTTGCAGACGGGACTTCCTATTTTTTCGCCCTTGTCAGAGAAGTCTTGGCATCAGTTTTCACTACACAGCGGATAAGGGGGGAGTATGATATTATTAGTTCCCAGTGGTCATGAAAAAAATGTCATCAAAACTATCCCCTGTACTGGGATCCGACCCCGGTAACTTTAGACTTAGAGGCGAACGCCATACCTCTTAGCAACTCCGGCCCCCAGGGTAGAGGAGGAACGACCAAGTGAAAACATGTGTTTAAAAGATTGTCGAAGTGCGCTTATTAGCGCCAATGAAACATTTTGGTGTGCACATCTCCGATTGCACCGGTTTTGTAACTGACGTACTACCTTTGAAAGTGGCACAGCACATAAGTATTCACTACTTTAACAAGTGCATCAAATTCCATATTATTTAAAGTTTTTTTACTCGCAAAATGACAAAGAAAAGACAATTTTAACAATTTAACAAACGATCTAATACAAATAAGAGAACATTTAATGCCTTATATAATTATTTGTAATGAATTGATACGCTTTAATAAATAATGAAAATCAGTTATTTAGTTTTAATATTTATTAATGATTAAATTGTTCCCCTTTGGAAGTAAATTGGATGCCTTCCCCTAACTTTTATATCTCTGCTACTTAAAATATCACATGGTTATGTTTTTTTTTTTTTCACTTATTTCCGAGATTCAACATCTCGTCGCAACCTGACAAAAGGTGTGATCTCTTGGTTAGAAGTGGGGTATATTTTGTACATTTTTATAACATTCTGGCAGCATGACTGTTATCTGTACTTTTTTTTTTTTAATTTGGGGGCGGGGGAGGAGTAGTCCTCACTTTTGAATTAGCCATGAAAAAGTATATTTTTATTAAAGAACGCTAGCTGCTGTCTGGCCGTTACGTCGCAAGTTTATTCGAGTGTTCCTGCTTGTTCAATATATATACTTATTTATTTATATTTTCTAAGTGTACTGATTTTACCTCTATATCTATAAAAATCGGTCATACCCGGCTTAGCCCGGGTCTATTTCGAAATGAGTGCAAATCGGGTTTGGTGCGAATCGTTTTCATAATCCCTCCACTCCCAAAAGAGTATAGGCCTTCAACAAACACATATCAAGTCCTCCTGTCACGTGCCATCATCTCAAGTTCTTTCCACGTTCTCCTCATTATTTTCACCTCTGTTTCCAGCTCTCTTCTCCATGTGCTTCTTGGTCTACCTCTGCCTCTCTTGCCCTGGGGGTTCCAGAACAAGGACTGTCTTGTAATGCTATCAACAGGTTTCCTCAGTGTGTGTCTAATCCATCGCCATCGTTTTCTTCTCATCTCTTGTTCCACTGGCACTTGTCTAGTTCTTGTCCTCAGTTCCACGTTGGTAACCTTGTCATACCATTTTAATCCCTCTATTTTACGCAAGCACCCATTTATGAAAGTCTGTAGCTTTTTGGTTGTTATCTTTGTTGTTCTCCATATCTCAGAGCCATACAATAGGACTGACTTCACATTTGAGTTGAAGATTCTTTTTTTTGTGTTGGATCCGATTTCCCTTGATCTCTATATATTTCCCAATACAATGAAAGCTCCTCTTGCTTTTTGTATTCTTATTTTGATATCACTGTCTGTCCGTCCAACTTTATCTATATTGCTGCCAAGATATGTGTACGATTCTACATCTTGTATTGGTGTTTCTTCAAGTTCAACCCTGTTATCATTACCTGCATTTATTCTCATTATTTTTGTCTTTTCCCTGTATATTTTCAGACTCAATTTTTGTGAACTCTCATCAAGTGTTTTCAATTTGTCCTGCATTTGATTACAGTTATGGGACAGAAGAGCCAAGTCATCAGCAAAATCCAGATCATCCAACTGCTTAGTCAGAGTCCATTTGATTCCATTTCTGTTGTATGTTGTCGATGATCTCATAACCCAGTCTATTGCTAGTAAGAAAAGAAATGGAGACAAGAGGCATCCCTGTCGCACTCCTGTTTTTATCCCAAACGGTTCTGTAAGCTGTCTGTTACCTATCACTTTGCTCACAGGCTGGTAATTCATCGCTCTGCGCAATGGAGCAGAACGCAAATACGCTCCGATTGTAAAAGCGTGCGAGTTGTGGTATGTGTGTGACACAGGTATTTAGTGTATGACGTGGACCGGGTCTTCTGCGGGGAGAACGAAGGTGATCGTTAGGACAGTTGTGTCTGGCTGGTGTTTTTCGAAGTGTATGGATTTTTATGTGAGAGCGACAGACCAGTGTTTATTGTTATAAAATATTTCAGAGTCAGGATAATTGACTCAATTCATTAAGAATGTGTGCCTGATTATGTGTGGCTTAAGGAGATGGACAGTAAGTGATTTGAATCAATACGGATTTGTAAAGCATGAAGGCGTTGTAGACGATACATAGACATTCTGACTTTAAACCGGCACAACGACATTATTGCTTATGGCTGCTACTGATCACATTTGTATTACTAGTGTAACGTCATATCATCATATGCTCTCAAAAGAAGTGAAGTACACTTATGTTGTATTGTGACATATTAAATGTGATAAAACGTACAACAAGCTGTTGATCAAGATCATTCAAGTTGGCCATTCCGTACGTTACTGTTGAGACTGTTGTCTATTATATCAAAATATCTTACAAGACCAGTGCAGCACATTACTATACTCGTTACCCAATAGCCTTCAATAAGTATAAGGTAACAGTATAAAGTGGTGGCCAGTATACACGGGATTTCGTTCTACCCACAAGATTTTATCAAATGATACTACTGTCCCTAGCCACATCGACGAATTTTACAGTATCGAAAAGCAATAGAAATTTCGGCGCAACCTATGCCAACCGGTTTTCTCCAAACTAGGGCCGGCAAGAAGAAACTTAAAGAGTAAACAGCACACTTTAATCATAATATTTGCTGAACTTTACCAATAGAAGTTCGTATTTTCTTCATCAACATTTTTTGAGACGAAAGTTATCATCACTCTACGCAGTTCCAGGTTGGATTCGTCAGGAAAAATTAAAGTAATCAAACAACATTTCTGCAGTCAAGACAAAGCACAGTCATTCAACCAGGGAAACAAGATGGATAGTTCTACATGTGGGAGCAATCTGCATCAATGAAATTTCGCTCTACCTATTGCATATGTTGGAGGCAACAATACTGTCACGTGCATTTATACTTCGGAGGAAGGATCATAAAAAGATAAGTGGACTAGTTTGTTGTAGACTTATTCTTACACAATTCTATAGTTGAGCCTTTTTGCTTAGGTGTTTTATATTTGTTGGGGGTTTGTGAGACCTTGATAAGCAGAATTACATCTCTTCTTCGGACGTGTCTGCAATCAAGGGTGTCAGTAGAGAAATTTATGTCAATATAATATTTTCTCAAAGAGGCCCGGCTCAAAATGCTGTGTGGAAAGCGCTCTTTGTGAATATACTATAGATTTACTTTATGTTATAGACGTGCTGTCCTGTTTTTTCACTGTTGTTTGTATTTGTCAGTTGTTTTTTTTAATTCAGTTTTTCTGCATTTTTGTACGTTTATTGTTGGTCTTCTCTAGCTATCATTATGTTGATATATGGATTTTTGTTGTAAATTCGTCTTGTCTAGTCTAACCTTATAGTGTAAGCATATATTTCAAACATTATCCTTTTTTTCTACACCTTAGTATTTTCTTCTGTTGCTACCACAATTGTACTACGTGTTCTGTCTTATAGTGTACGACACTAATTTTTTTGTTTGCATTGATTACTTGCTAAGTCACATTTGCAGAGTACTGAATTTTAACGAATTGGCATTGGTGCTGCTTATCGCTCATCAGTACCCATATTCATATTCAGACTAAGTAACTTATATATATATATATATATATATATTATATATATATATATATATATATATATATATATATATACTTAAAAACTTACATAATGTTCTAGTCTGGGAGCCTTTTATCCAGCTAGGTAAAGAGATGGGAATGCAAGGCCAGGAGCTTAAAGAGTTTGCCATGGAGCAACTGGAAAGAGAAGAAAAGAAACTGGAGAGGGATGAGAGAGCAAGAATGAGAGAGATCGAAAAAGATGAACGAATTCAGTTAGAAAAAATAGCAGAAAAGAAAAGACAAGAAGAATTTGAAGAAAAGAAAAGACAAGATGAAATAGCAGAAAAGAAAAGACAAGAAGAATTTGAAGAAAAGAAAAGACAAGATGAAATGGCAGAAAAGAAAAGACAAGATGAGATAGATTTAGAGGCTAAGAAAGCCCAATTTCTGCATGAAGAAAAAATGGCTTCTGTAGAGTTGGAGAGACTCAAATTGGAAGCTAGTAATAAACAGAGCAATCAAGAAGGGGCAGGTTCGGTCAAGAGAGAACATGCTTCATCATTTAAACTTCACTTACCTAAATTTAATCAAAATATAGACGACATTTCGTGCTTCCTAAACCGATTCCAGACAGTGTGTGAGGAATACAAACTGGAAAAATCATCATGGGTGATACATTTAATGTCATTACTGACAGGTGAAGCGTTGACAGCTGTGTCAACAATGGATGAGGAAAACATAAAATCTTATGAGGCAGCTAAAACATTACTTTTAAGAAAGTATCAATTAAACGAGAATGGATACAGGCTAAGATTTAAAAACTCACACCCGAAAGCAACAAGGACTTCAGTGAGTTTATTTCAACTATAAAGTTATGCTTCAATCGTTGGATTGAGTTGGCTAAAATCAAACATACATATGAGGACTTGATGGACCTTATTTTGAGAGACAAAGTACTTTCTTCCATTAGCCCTGATTTTTTGGCCTATTTACATGAACGGAAGCCAGAATCGTTACAATCCCTTGAGTTGTTAGGGCGCCAGTTTATGACGGCACACCCAGGGAAGAGTGTGAACAACTCTACTATTAAAGAGGCATTACCTGTTGCATCAGCTCATTCAGTGCAGATAAACAACCCTAGAGCTCGATCGCAAAGTATGGATAGAAATTTTGGCAGGAATAAAGACCGAAATAGTGGATCTTTCCGAGGACGGTACAATTTTGGCAATCAACCTTATCAATATCAGAGAAACTCCCAACGATATTTTGATGGAAATAGACCATCACAGGGTTACTTTCAATCTAACAGAGGATGGCGTAGATCTGATAATACCTACATGAACAGAGGAGACAGATCCTATTATACAAAGAACAACCAAAACTCTCCTCCATCTCAACACTGCCCAGGTTGTACGTGTCCTCAACATTCTAATAATCCTCAGAATGGTAGAGAGAGTCGGAATTATTACCGGGGTAATAACAACTTTAATCGCTCTCGGAGCATGGATCGAAAAAACTCGAACTGGAATCATAATACGAGTAGTAACACAGCAGCAGTTAATCCCAATGGGGAAAACACAAATATTGCAAATGCGTGTGCAGCTGATTTATTTAATCCATCAAATTGTTCAGAATGCAGCACTCTGTTTCAGCCAGATGTGGTCTCCAGACTTTCCTGCGGTCATCCTGTGCCCGCGTTGTTACCTGCATTAGCCTCGCATGATGGGAAAGGCTCGCTAATGTTTCACAGGGGTTTTTTAAATAATCACCTAGTTTCAGTCTTGCGTGATACAGGTTGCACAACTGTTGGAGTACGCAAATCGTTGGTAGACCCATCTTGCTGCACCGGGGAGAATGTAAAATGTGTCCTATTTGGAGGCACGGCGGAATTCTATCCTGTGGCCATTGTGCACATTGATACTCCATTTTTCTCAGGTCAAGTGAAAGTTTGTTTATTACAGGAACCAATTGCTGACATAATCATGGGCAATATTGTGGGTATAAAAGCGTGTTCACTCCAAGATATAGAAATCTGGGAACGTCAGCATATACTACTCGCTAATATGGTCGTTACAAGAGCACAGGCACAGGCTCAAGAGGAAGAAGAAATGACTAACAGTCATGACAAGGAGGAAGATCAACATCTTATACCGATGTTAACGAAGACATCATTTATTGATATGCAAAAGAATGACAATTCTTTAAAAAGATTTTTCAAATTGGTAAAATCAGATGATGTCGGTTGCTCGGAAAGGTCACAACCTTGGTATACAATTAAAAATGACATATTAATTCGTAATGCTAGAGATGCTACATCGGTACAGCAGCAAATTATGGTACCAACCAATATTCGACCTTACATTCTCAGACATGCGCATGATACAAACTGTGCAGGCCACATGGGCTTTGCTAGGACGAAATATAGAGTCTTACAGCATTTTTATTGGCCTGGAGTAGTCAGGGATGTCAAGTTATTTTGTCGTTCGTGCAAGACATGCCAACAAGTGGCTACAAAGGGTGCTTACCATAATGCACCTATTCAGGCTGCGGATATTTCGGTGCGACCATTCGAAAAAATGGCCATAGACTTAATAGGTCCACTGTCAGTTCCGTCAGCCAAAGGTCATAGATATGTCCTCACCTGTATTGATATGTGCACCAGGTGGCCGGAGGCAATACCTCTTAAACACATTGCTACCACCGATGTAGCTGATGCACTATTCCTCATTTTTACGAGAGTGGGGTTTCCCTGACAATATTTTATCAGATAGGGGAACACAGTTTGTGTCAGATGTCATGTCGCATGTCATGAAACTATGCAATATTGATAGATCTCTTAGCTCTGTTTATCATCCTATGTCAAATGGCATGATAGAACGTTTAAATAAAACGCTGAAAACAAATACTGGGGAAAAGTTACCACGACGTATCCACAAGACTGGGATAGAGTGCTGCTCCCAGCAGTGCTGTTCGCTTATCGGGAAGTACCCCCCAAACGAACACACTGGGTTCTCGCCTTTTGAGCTCATGTATGGTGCTCCACCACGAGGACCCATGTTGATAATAATAAAACAATTTACTTACAGGTTCGGAGATGACTCAGGAATGCCAGTCATCCTATGAGTATGTGGTGAATCTACGAAAGACACTTAATAGACGCTTGGAAAATAGCGACTGATTCATCTGAAAAGGCAAAAAAAAAGCTAGATCTCTTCAAAACCGTTGGAAAAAGTTAAGGGAAATTACTTCCGGGAGACAAAGCTTACGTCCTGCTACCAACGAGAGAGAATAGCCTTCTCATTTCGTGGAGTGGTCCATATGGAAATTATTTCAAAATTGACAGATGTTGATTACATTCTTGACGTGAAAGGCAAGAATAAAACCTTTCACATCAACATGCTCAAACAATTCCCATGATAGACCTGAATATCTCAAACCTATCTTAGAGGCTGTTAATGAAGTAAATCACTGATCATCCTTCATCTTACTCTTCATTGTCAGTGATTCAAGAAGAACCCACTTCTTTTCATGATGTACCTTTGCAACTTCCTGTCATGTCTCTTTATCCGACAGAATCATGGGTAAATGTATCTATTTGTCCGGATCTATCCAACGAACAGCAATCTCAATTCTTTCTATTCTAGAATCATATCAGCAAGTTCTGTCTAATATTCCAGGCCGAACGTCTATAATCACTCACGATATTAGACTCACAGATCACAAACCTATTAAATTAAAGCCTTACCCTATCCCTATCCACTTTCAGGATCAGGTTGAAAAAGAATTAGCACAAATGTTACAGCTTAACATTATTGCACCATCAGAGTCTGCTTATTCTTTCCCAATGGTTATAGTCAAGAAGAAGGATAATAATATCAGATTATGCATGGATTTTCGTAAACTCAATTCCATAACGGAGTCTGACGCAGAGCCAATGCCAGTTCTCGACGAATTACTGTCAAAACTTTCTAAAGCAACCTACTTTAGCAAATTTGACTTAGCCAAGGGTTATTGGCAAATACCTCTCACGGAAAACGCAAAACCTTTCACTGCTTTTGCTACCCCTAAGGGTCTCTTTCAGTATAATTTCATGTGCTTTGGCTTGGTAAACGCACCAGCGACTTTCGTTCGGATGATGAGGAAAACTATTTTTTCTCATAGGTCTGATATCATCTCCTATATAGATGACATTTGTTTGTTCCACAACTCTTGGGACGAACATGTTTCTGGATTGAAATCTCTTCTCGAAATTCTTCGCTCTAAATAATCTGACAGCGAATCCTTCGAAAGTTCAAATAGGTTTCAAAGAAATTTCTTTCTTAGGTCACAGAGTGGGCCATGGATTTCTGAAAACTGAGGATAAAAACTATCTCGAAGATTCTTAACCTATCAATTCCTAAGACTAAGAAGCAGGTGCGGAGTCTTCTCGACCTTATACAGTTCTATAATAAATTTATGCCTTCATTTATCTTCAGTTACGTCAGTCCTGTCTGAGTTAACTACGAAAGGCTCCCCTAATAGAATTGTCTGGACGGAGGCCTGCAACATAGCTCTAGTCCATTTAAAGCATTACTTTTCATGTGCACCAATTTTAAAACTCCCTGATCCTCATCTCCCATTTATTCTCAGGACAGACGCTTCGATGTACGGTATTGGTGGCTCCTTGATGCAAGAAGTAGATGGAATGCTTCATCCAGTGATGTATGTGTCGAGGAAGCTCACAAAGACAGAAACCAGATATCCAATTATTGAGCGCGAGCTTCTCGCGATCATATGGGCTGTCACAAAGCTTCAGCGTTACCTTCTTGGTTCTCGTTTCATCATTGAGACAGACCAGAAGGCCCTGTCGTTCCTTCAAAAATCCAACATGAAAAACGCACGAGTCGCACGTTATGCAATTAATTTGCAAATATATATGACTATATCATTCGACCTATTGAGGGCAAGTCCAATGTGCTTGCAGATGTTCTGTCGAGATGTACACAGACAGACCTGCCCGATTCTCAAGGATATGACATTGCTGCGACCCATTGACAAAGGTACACTGCTGATAGTCTACAGATACCTCGATAACTTAAAAACGCTATCTTGACAATATCCATAACCAGATACATATTACCATCGTTATCAAGAGAAACAACTCAAGTCATTTGAAGACAAGATAAGAGACGTTTTGTGTGGATACATTCAAATCGTTTCACACTACATCAAGTTCCATGAACAGTACATAAGATCTGATTTCCGGACAGTCATGACGTATGCGGTAAAGGAACGAACGAACGAACGAACGAACGAACTTTATTTTTAAGGGTTGAGAATTGGGCGCGCAGGCCCGTCTAACATTCTGCCCTTTCACTCTCATTTATCTTGCATACTATATCCTTTTATTCCCACATATTACTTTAAGCATTAATTTAAAGGTATGCAACATTATAAAGTTAACATAATAGCATTAATTTACAGTATACAATCATAATAAAAAATGAGTAGCCTAGGTTTTTTTTTTTAAAAAATAAAGATAGTGACTGAAAAAAAAAATAATAATAATAATAAATAAAATAATATAAACAAAACAATAAATAAATAACTAAATCAAACAGTATCTCAAGTTAACAGTATAAGGCTCTTTGTCATATCTTAATGGCAATCCTTCACAAAATGACTGGGATGCAGAACTTTAAAAAGATCATATGTCCTATTCCAGCAAACGAACTTCAAATATTGTGGCTCAGAGACTGTGACACTCAAGAGGCAACATATGAAAAGAAATCTCACACAAGAAACAATCGATTCGATACGCCTATGGAGAACTTCGCCATTTGAACATTTTTTGTTTGTTATTACTTAAACCAGTTATGGGACTCTAAAGTGCTAAAATTGCAAATAGTAAGCTTTCACACTAATGAAAGAAGAACCTATCATTGAAGACACTCAGTAACTATAGTTAATTAGTTTTACACAATGCTACAGACAGCACACACACGATCATGTGGACATTTACATTAACGTAATTATTATACTTACTTAATACTATTTAATTAGTTAGATCTTTCATTTCATTCATCTTTTAATTAAATGCATTCAGATATTTCATTTTCCAAAACTTCACAATTTCACTATCATATTTCTTCACATTTTCATTGATTTTTCTCATTTTTCCATAATGCTGACTACATTCCATAGACTGTTGCTCAGATATGACATAGACTGGACGGTAACTTCTCGCATTTTCTAAAAATGACTTCCTATATGGAAAACTTTCAGTTTTCGCTGGGAGGCGGGGTAAAAGTGTTACCTATCACTTTGCTCACAGGCTGGTAATTCATCGCTGTGCGCAATGGAGCAGAACGTAAATACGCTCCGATTGTAAAAGCGTGCGAGTTGTGGTATGTGTGTGACACAGGTATTTAGTGTATGACGTGGACCGGGTCTTCTGCGGGGGGAACGAAGGTGATCGTTAGGACAGTTGTGTCTGGCTGGTGTTTTTCGAAGTGTATGGATTTTTATGTGAGAGCGACAGACCAGTGTTTATTGTTATAAAATATTTCAGAGTCAGGATAATTGACTCAATTCATTAAGAATGTGTGCCTGATTATGTGTGGCTTAAGGAGATGGACAGTAAGTGATTTGAATCAATACGGATTTGTAAAGCATGAAGGCGTTGTAGACGATACATAGACATTCTGACTTTAAACCGGCACAACGACATTATTGCTTATGGCTGCTACTGATCACATTTGTATTACTAGTGTAACGTCATATCATCATATGCTCTCAAAAGAAGTGAAGTACACTTATGTTGCATTGTGACATATTAAATGCGATAAAACGTACAACAAGCTGTTGATCAAGATCATTCAAGTTGGCCATTCCGTACGTTACTGTTGAGACTGTTGTCTATTATATCAAAATATCTTACAAGACCAGTGCAGCACATTAATATACTCGTTACCCAATAGCCTTCAATAAGTATAAGGTAACACTGTCCTTCGTAAAGAACTCTGCATGTCATGTCTTCATGTTTTCTTTATTAAATTAATGATCTTCAGGGGAACTCCATAATGCCTCATCAATTTTCAAAGTGATTCTCCGTCTACACTGTCAAATGCCTTTTCGTAGTCCACAAATGCGATGCATGGTGGTGAATTCCATTCCACACTTTGTTCAACTATTATTCTCAAAGTGGCTATCTGGTCTGTACATGATCTGTTTTGTCGAAAACCTGCTTGTTCATCTTTCAGTTTCTTGTCTATGGACTCTTTTAATCTCTCAAGGATAATCCTGTTTAATTCTTTTCCTGGCACTGAAAGTAACATTATTCCTTTATAATGTGTGCACTCTCGTAAATTTCCCTTCTTAGGCAACTTATCCAGAAATCCTTCCTTCCATTCTGCTGGTATCTCTTCCTTTTCCCAGACTTTACCAAGTAATTTATATAACATCTCTGTAGCCGTGTCGATATCTGCTTTGATGGCCTCTGCTGGAATGCCATCAGGTCCAGACGCTTTTCCATCTCTTAGAAGCTTTATGCAGAATCTGATCATTACCAACACAAAGTTCCTCCATAAGTGCATACATGCATATACTAGGTGTGAACAAACAAAGAATGAGAAGTCAGTGATCGACTATGCCATTGTTAGGAGGAGCTCATTCAAATATGTCCGGGATGCTAGAGTCTAGAGGGGGCCAGAGATTAGAAGTGATCACTACCTGCTTACAATCATAAGAACAACTGAAAAAGAGTTTCTCAGCCTAAGAACTGCCCAACATCACGCAAGAAACCTAGTAAACAAACGGGAGAAATGAGCATTAAGACCTACAAGCTGAGAGAGCCTGAAATTAAGACCAGATATCAGGGGCGTATTGCTACAGCGGTGAGAAACACAGAAGAACAACCTGAGGACTTGGAAACCCTCTGGCTTAAATTCAAGGACATCATAAAGACAGCTGCTGCAGAAGCATGTGGTGAAGTCCGACTTGGTAACATAAGCGAGAAGAAAATGGCATGGAAACAATACTTAGGAGCTAAAAACACAGCAGGACAAATAGAGAAATAAAGAGAATATGTGATACTCAGAACAGAAGCAAAGAACAAGCTTCTAACAGCAAAACCGAAGTCCTGGAAAGAATTTGGAGAAAAGCTAGAAAAAGATGCGCAAGAAAACCAGAAAAGTGTTCTGTAAGACCCTAAAGAACATGAGGAAGGAAAAACAATGCCCTCTCAAATTTATAAAGGACAAGCAAGGCAAATTGCTTACTGCCCCGAAGGAAGTAATGGAAAGATGGAAAGAATATTTCTCAGAACTCCTGATGGTGAGCAAGGTCAAGCATCAGAAATGATAACCACTAGCACAGTTAGAGGAAACCCCCCCTGATCCCGTTACATTTAAACCAGGCATGCCACTCTGAAGTAATCAGAGCGCGCTTCATTTCAGGGATGGGGTGTAAAGGAGACATGGGGGGGTTGGTTTTTAAAGTTTAGGGTTTTCTATGGGACATGAATGATGGCGCAAGCTTACTGGTATGGGACATTCAATGAGTGTGGCGCGACGGAGGGGCATGCAAGTCTTGTACAACGTTTGTGGTTTTGGGCCCATATGACTTTCTGCATACAGCCATGTCTGTATACGATGTCGGGGATATATGATTGGCTAGTGTTTATATAAAAATAGTCCCCCCCCTTCCCCCCCCCCCCATGTCAATCCCCCCCCCCCCTTTCTTAGTGAGATCTTTTCATTATCTGTTACGGAAAATCGTAGGAGCTAGTACATAACGATAACACCTCGATATTATAAATACAGTCTACCCAGGCCGTCTGCATAGTTACAGCCCTAAAAAATATTTCCTATTTTCGTGGCCCCACTCTTCTTTGATTGCCCCCCTCTGGACGGTCTATAATGGTGTAGGCTCCCGAGATATACCCCCCCTCTAAATGGGACCCAGACCTCGGTCTGTCCCCCTCGACCTGCTCCCAGTACCCTAACAGACCCCCATGATCACCTCAACGTGTGTAATCTGATAATGGTATACATGGAGTGACTAGTCTATTGAAGTCCCCAGAGGGATAACCCCAGGGAGTAGGTGGCCCCCCACAATACCAACCATGACCCCCCCTGAACAGAGTGGGTCCAATCAGCTGGCCCCCCCACTTAGCACACTGATTAGCGCTAAGGTACGACATGTCCCGCCGACGACATACAGTGGGGATGATCTACGGGCTAGATCACCATTCGCGATAATGTGTCTCTATTAGATCTGTAAGATTACCCAGTTGAGATTAGAGCTGCTTATGACCCCATTTAACTTAGAGTTCCAACTTAATTAACATACCCAGATTTCTTCTTGGATATATCATAACAATGTGAGAGCATGTGAGGATAGCTTCAGGGGGTGGTAACATCCAAGGAGGGACAAATTGCTGCTCTGATCTCTCTCAACGACACGATGTACCTACAGGTTGACCATGTGACCCACTTGTCAAATACTGAGGTCTCTTGTCTCTGCTCTTTACAGTTCATCCTGGTGAGCTCTGAGGGAGACATCTGTCACTCTGGGAGGTGGGTGAGAGTTATGAGTGGATGGTCATTGGGACTAAGAAGATGATGAGTTATTCATAGTTGTGTCCCCCATTCACAGAAGTTTTAAACGGTAGATGTGGTGGTAGATGAGTGTGATCTTGGTGTAGAATGCAGTATCAGAAAGTATGGAGTGACCGGACTATTTCAAGATCGCAGTATTGTTCTTTTCACATAGTGTATGGATTGGTTGAGACTCGTTTGGTGTGTAAGACAAGGTGTAAGTATAGAAAAAACCCCCCCCCTGGTTCTCCTCGTGACTTCTATCCTTGGTAGTAGACAGTTGCTTGTCCTCCTCTGTAGAGAGAGGCCACCAGAGATAGAGCTTTCTAGTCAAGAACTGTTTCAGTGGGGCGTGATGTGTGATAGTTTTTTGTTTGTTTGTTAGACCCCTTAAGCGTCATTGTCTATGAGCAATTTGTATGATGAGGATGGGATCGTCGCGTCTCCGACTGTATCGAGTGATCCTGACTCCTGGTCATCCGCCTCCCTGTTTTCCCCCCTGATTAGTTATGACATATGGTGAACTTATGGTGTGATTGAAGGTTTGATCATGGTTTGAGTGAGGGGTTTTGTGATATGGAGTGGGGTAAATTCTTTATTGTATGAATTGTTTTTACCTGTGTGGATTTAGGTAAATCAGTTCGCGGTTGGGTGTTAGATGCTTGGAATGTTTCACTTTTGGTTATCGTGATTGTGGCTATGGGTGTGTATTGTCTAAGGTTCATGTTTGGGTGTGAGAATCGTTTGTACTAGGCAATGATATTGAGAGGTAGAGTGCCTTGTGCACAGTGTTTGATGCTTGGGAGTGTTCCCCCCCCACTGGTCTTTTTTGGTATTACTTCTAGGTGGGAGATGGGGAATTTTTTGTCTAGTTGAGGGTCAGGTAGAAGTTTGTCATGGTATGATTGCTTGTTGTGTGTTCATCTTGGGTTTGCCAAAAACAGTCCCAAAGGTTGTCTAGTTTCCGCTTGAAGGAATGGATTCACATTAGTAGTCATGATTTTGATGGGGAGTTATTTATCGCACGGATGATCCTAAGTGGAGATATGAAAAATGTGGTGTTAAAGTGATGAAACAATATATGAGATGTGGAGCTCACTCTGTACTCCATGTGGGGCCTTTTGGAGGTCTTTCTAGTGATAGGCTTCTGACGTGTGATTAGAAGGGTGGTGGGAGGTGTATGGGGATAGATATTAGGTCTTCTAGTGTGCGGTACTTCGGTTTGGTCGGAATCCGCACTGGGTGCTTCAGTCAATTGTGGTTTATGAGTTGAGCTATGGCCTTCGGTGGCGATTTTTGAATGGTATGTGAGTGAATTTTAGATGTTTGGTGTGTAGTGGTGGGGGTGGGTAATAGTAGTGTGGTATAGGTGAGTTGTTGGAGTGGTGAGAGATTGTTTGATGTGGGGTTGGGGTGGGGGGGGGGAGGGGGGGGGTTTAAGAGGGTTTAGGGGTAGGGTGGGGGGGTGTGTGGGGGTGGGGGTGAGGAGGAGGTGTGGTTAGGATTGAGCTTATTGTGTAGGTTGGGGGAAGGTGCTCCAGGTCGAGATGTTATTGGGCTGAATGTGGATTATATAGTAGGGGATAGCCGTTATTGGTGATTTTTGGGGGTTCTGTGAGCTCGGCAGATGATGTAGGGGGGGTAGTAATTTCCAGGTGATTCTAGTGGTCGAGTGAGGTGGAGGATTGAAGGGGGTGTTGTTATTGATGACTTAGTGGGGGTTGGGGGACAGGGATTGTAAGGTAAGTATTTGGTAAATAGGTCGGAGATTGAACTGTTTTATGGTATATGCTTGAAAAGGGGTGGGTCAATACTGTTTTGGGTAATGGTATTATGCTGGGAAGTACTGGGATCCTAAGGTCAGGGAAAGTACTGTTATATATTATACAGTGGAGAGGGAATTTTAATGGGTTGTTCATAGGGGGGGGTGGAGAGGAAAGTAGTGTCGTTATACAATAGTTGGTACTGTTTTTATTTTGTTTATGTTATGGCAGTTACTGTTTAGGTGGATATAAATGCATGGCAATGGTATTAAGTTAAAGGAAGTGCCGGTTCAGTTAGACCGTATTAGCCTACATATGACACTTACTTCTCAATGCTTTAGGTTAGAAAAGTGCAGTGTTAGGGACCCAATGTGAGAAGTCGAAGTGTTTGCCTGGGGTCAACCTATAATGTGGGGTACAAAGTATGTAAGGGTGTATTTGGGTTTGGTTATTAGTGATGGTACCTTTAATACACTGTTTTATGTGTAGATTGCCGAGAGATATGTTTTGAGTAAGGAATTATGAAGTATACTTAATGATAGGAACTTAAATTTTGGATAAATGGGTGTATGGTTAACATGACCAGTTATTTATAGTACCTTTAAGCTGCCCGTTTGTAATTAGTTGGCAACTGACTGTCCATCAAAAATAATTTGATCCTTGTTTAAAAGATTCTTCCGGTATAGCTAGTTATATTTACCCACACCATATTGTGATGATCGTCATTGTGTGGTATGATGTTATGTGTGTAAGGAGTAGATATATGCTAGATCTGTATATTTTTCTAATGTAAAAGTAGTGGGAATCGCGTTGTTATGATTGTGGAGTAGTAGGCCTATCTGTATATTGGTCTTGGGGTGGTTGGTTGTATCCTGGGTGAGACATTGTCATACTAGGGTGTATTAATGACCGGATTTATGAACACATATAGTGTAGGTGCATTGGTTACTCGTAAGCAGTTTGGTGCGCTTATAGTTACACTTTGTTTTTTTTTGTGATTTCAGTTATTTTTAGATCAGTAACTTTATGGTGCTCTGGTCTGATTTAGAGAGGTTTTGGTTTGTAGAGTTTAGATGAGGTGTTATTATTATGGTTTTGGTATAAGTGAATTTGGCATTGTGGGGGGTGATTGGTTTGATATTGTTGTTTAGTGGTTGTTGGTTGTTATGTTTTGTTAGTTGTAGTGGTTTGCTGTGGGTAGTTTTTATTAATTTAATTTTGGTGGTGGTTGTTTTTTTGGTTATAGTTATATGTTTTTTATTTTGAAATGTGTTTTTAGAAACAGGATTATTAATTGTTGAAAAAATGTAATATTTGTTTGTGGGTTATGATGGGGGTTTGGTGATATGTTTATTGAATTTTATATTTGATTGTGGTGTTGTAAGTATATGTACTGTGCTAACGTTTGTATTTAGTACAAGGCAAAATGTAATTGACAGTTTTTTTTTTTTTTTTTGTTTTTATCAATTTTTAATGCACAGATTAGTAATTGGAGTTTTTATGAAGTAGTAGGGAGAGTCATCTGTAATTATAATCGTTAATTAAGTAGGAGATGAAGGAGGGTGGACATGGAGAAACTTACCATTTAAGTTTGCAGTGATTGAGTTATTTTAAGAAATGTATGACACGAACAATAGTTATATCAAAAGTGGATCATTTAATTGATTGTTAATATGAGAGGGAGCTGAAAGTGGGGTTATAAGTGTGGGGATGTAGAGCAGGACGGTAGACGATGGGGATTGTGATGTACATAAGGAGCAAGAATAATTATATATTATAGTTATTAGGTTATAAGGGGAAACATATAGCGAGACTGATGAGAATTAACAAACGATGCTTTATTCATTATCATTATATATTAAAAATATATATAGAAAAAGTATAGAACCATGGGGGGATGGATTTTTGTAATAGGCATGAGAAGTTTTTTATGTAAAATAATAACCTTTTAAATCAAAGGGATTAACGACTGGGATTAAATTATATAATAATTTAAATTTTCACGACCTTCTTAATGATAATCGGGATCAAACATTGATGTTGATAGGAGGGGAGACCTGTGTGGATCACATTAGGGGATGGAACAGGACGGGAAGGGAGGTGAGGGGGAATATTGCTAAATGGGTACGGACTGGGGTACGGGGGAAGGTACGTGCATGTGGATGTCAATTAACTACATTGGTTCGAAACGGGGAATACGGGAACGATGTTTATTTTGAAAGTTTTGGAGGCTATATTCGGATAGCTAGTACCCGGGAACAAATGGAGTCATTTTTCGCGTGTCTGTCGGATATGATCGCGCTGGCCGTAAATGTGAGTCTGGGAACGAGAAAATAAAGGGCGGGACAGTGTTCTTGTTGCAATACCGAAACCCACTTGGGGTGGGGAGGGTATCATCAGAGGTATATAGAACGATGCCAGTTGAGAGGATGGCGTATATGGTGAAGAGAAATTATGTCTTCCGCGATTTAGCTCTGGGGTTAGAGGCAGTGGACGGTTTCTAAGTCTTTTTGTTCGTACGCCCCTAGTAACTCGAGGCGAAATCTCAGGTTATTATGATCTAACCTGAAGACTGATTTTAACGTGCTGAATCACCTTTAAATTCTTGGCAAAGAGACAGGTGTACCTCGCATTTAGGCAAGATACTCCGCCGATTTCGGATGGTACCCATTAGTAGCCTGGGTCGGCTCATGAGCCGCCATTCCCTGGTCAACGACCAATCCTTCAAAATGTCGTTCGACAGGGCTCGAGTTTAATCCAGTCCAAATCCGTAGACGAAAAATCTTCAATATGTCCTCGCCATCCCGGGTGTGATCCTGGGTCACCCGGTCGGCCAGCGCGGAGTGGCTAACCACTACGCTAGCGCGGCTCCCCACTTTCTAAGTCGTAATCCTACTTTTAAAGCAAAAACCGGAGGCCGCCTGAGGATATTCACAGAGCGGAAAAGCCAGGATGCACCACGGAATGGGTGGTGGTTATCTGTGGTAGAAGGTGCGAAATAGCATTCGAGTGAGACTGAAGTAGAGGGAGGCAATTGAAAGTCGAGCAAGAGCCCCAGATTCCATTTATTTGCTGTTTCCGTAACTGACGTTATGGTTTTTGCGTGTGTGTTGATTTTTTACACAGAAAGGGGTGTCGGCCTGTGCTAAAAAAACCCCCAACCTGGAGGACCAGGGTACCAGCTTTTGTCTGACCCCTACCCGCAGACCAGTCCAGCATGGTTGAACCTACCAGGAGTAAAACTCCCACTGTGGCGCATAGCCTCTGGGGATTGCCAGTGGTTACTCAAGCTGCCATACCGCTACAAGGTAATAGGTACCATGGAAATAACTTTGATGCGGGACGGGACATCCGGAGTCCCCTCAAGGCTCGTATGGGCTGACATGGTGAAAGGCCGCATCAGCAACAAAGAACTACTTATTCGGGAGGTAAACCAGGAGGACAATGCACACCATCAAAGCTGGCAGACGCTGGATTTTGGTTGGCCATGGTCCTCAGAAGTGACCCTGAATACCATCGCAAAGAACACAGCTATTGCTATTGACACCCCGAGGGAAAGCGAAAAGAGAGGGTCCGACAAAAAAAACAACTTGGCGGAGAACTGTGGAAGCTGAGATGCAAAGAATGAACCACAGTTGGGGCACTGTACGAAGGATGGCCGCCGACCGAGCAAAGTGGAATCAATTTGTTGCTGCCCTACAAGACGCCACCAGGCGGGATGGCCGCTGACTGCTTTGACGGTTGGCGGTTATGGATCAAAGAAGAAGAAGAAGGGCCCAGAGGTGAACGAGTGGAAACGAAGCAACGATAAATCATCACGAGACCGAAGACGATGAAACTTCTTCAGGGATAGGAAACAATAATCTTGCCTGGGGTAAGGTTACACGTCCCAATACTAGGAAATTACCTATTGTGAATTTGCCAATGGATATCATTAACAGTGGTATTGGGGCTTCCCTCTCGTTTACAGGTCACCTTTTCGATTAAGGAATGGTAAATGAGCTGGTCGTGACGTGGCGAATGTGGAGCTTGTCCAGTGCTCGATTGGAAAGTCTTGCAGGTGGAATTGCTTTTCATTGTCAGATGATTATAGTAGGAGGACAACCATGGCGTGTGGTATGAAACTCTGAAAAGAAAGGTGAATTATCAGTGACATTATCGGGCGTAGACGTCCTTGAGAGGATAGCGCTCAGGCCAAACCGAAATACTGGTCTACCAAAGTGAAGTATGTAGGAATTCCCGGGACTGCGTTACTGGGTATATGGAACTCGAAATGTCTACACTAACAGTCAGCATGAGGAATTGAGACTGAGGATCATCCATTTTAATGGAACCTTATGCGGTTCTCAGTTATTGCGACGCTTACAGATTCTGCAAGCCGCACATATTCTGCTACATCTTTATAAAGGGTAGGGGACTAATAAATAACGACTGGTCCCTATGTCTTACGTCTTATCACGTACCCACATGACCGTTGGAATCATGCAATTCGTGAAGTATTCCGTGAACATGAGTTTTTTTATACCCCCGGGGGGGGAGGGACGGCAAAAAAAAAAACGATCCTCTCTTTTGGCGATCAACTCGATAAAGAATATCCGGTAACAGGGAAGGATAGTGTATTTTAAAAACAGAGTTAGCGTTCGCCGTTCCCACTGAAGACGGATCTTCATAAGTTCAGGGTCTTGACGCTGCTTAGACAGAAAGGTATGTATCAATAGATGGCATGAGAGGACCTTCAGAAGAGGATATACACTTCATCTTCCAGAGAGAGAAAGATTAGGAGGAGGACAAATTTAGATTTGATCACTAAGGAACGTCTTTTGCTTTATCAAACTATGTCTGAGGAGTCCTTGGGATGTTTGAGTGTGAGAGAGAAGAGAATCACTTGATCATCCAGTTACAAAGCTGCAGATTACGCGCGAGATGTGTGCATGAAAGAGAAGGTCAGCATACCGTATTAAGATTCCAACCCTGAAAAAAAAAAAAAAAAAAAAAAAAAAAAAAAAATCGAAAATAATGGCATCAGGCTGTTGAGCATCTGGAACTCTGAGGTTCATATCGCGGGGGTTCTTATAGCTAAAATAAGGCTTGGTTTCCGGATGGGCATAGCTAGTAGGGCACTCTAGCTCAATAATAACGAGGCTTATGGTGACACACACGGAGATTATAAGGTGTTTAGTGGCCGCGGAGATGAAGAGGAATCAAATCAACGCTTTTTGCAATCGCATAGTGGAGTTCCAAATGCCTGTCTTCTCAGTAGTGTGTCCAGCTTTTGCTAGTGGTACGACTTTAAAGGTCAATGAGACAGAGATGCGATGGGCATTTTCATGAGGTAACATTTGGAATGATAGAACTAGAATTAGAGAGGTCCTCTTGGAACCAGGCAGGCTCCTATGGCTCAATTAGAGGCGTTCCATATAATGAATAATGGGACGGTTGCAACTATCAGGATGGTCCAATCGAGGGATAGTAGTTAAAAGCTGATTACAAATAATCAAAGGCCTGTTGGTCAAGCCATCCTGTCAAACGAAAGGCGAGCACAACTTATTTGTTCGCGTAATAAGAGGCTCAGCAGTGATAATTCCGTATAAGCTGAACAGGAATGATTTTAACATATAAGGAAAATACTGGTTCAGAGCTGGAGCTGTTTCCTTATTTTGTGAATCGCGAATGCTTGCTTTCGTTCTTTTTGTTAATTCTTCAGAATGAGGGTCACCGTATATAATGGACCTCCATTATGTGTTGACTGCTGTGAAGGTATCTATATTAATAAGAGTAGTGTATTATAGATAACCTTACTTGCTGCCACATATGTATACCTCAGTCAGAATTATTCTGGAATAGTGTGATGACTACGTTATATGTCTAGGGTATGTGTATGATGAAGTGTAAGTCACAACAACAGACAGATAAACAATTTAATTTAATCCACTACTCTTAACAACACTGTGACACTCACATACATATAACACTCTATGAGAATATCTTAAAGAAGTCACTAGTAACTTTTCAAATAACAATATGTATTCATTACTGCATGAATGAATATGTGTCCTGATTCAACTACAAGGGAACCAGGAATCACAATCAATTTAAATTACAAGTTATGTACAGAATGTATTTAATATGAATATTGTAGTGACATATATTATTACAAATGTTCTATGTGTGTCAGTTTTGTAGTAGTAGTAAAATGAGGTAATACTGGTTTTGTTTTGTTCAAGCTCTGTTGGTATTTGTCATCATGACTTCAATAGTTTGT
>JAMPIV010006599.1:0-38317 GCA_024509875.1 Oreohelix idahoensis
CATTTTCGAAAGTCTATAGGACAATGGACAAAGCTAGTTCTAGTCACAGAGTGGGTGTGATGACACCACCCCAACTGCACATCCAGTAATAGTTTCCCAGAGACACTTTAATATAATTAATATTAACCAGCCTTATAAAATACTTATGTACACACATTCCATTTTATCATGCCATATATTTATGCATTCCATTTATAACTCCATAACATTTCATATGTTCTGACCAAAATAAAACATTGGTTCAGAACAAATAAATTTAAAGAAAATTTTAATATAATTAAAACTAAAACAGCCTGAGTTAGTTCAGTGTGTTATAGAATTTTATTAATATTATTAGACTTATTAATTATCTGTGTGTGTTTGTATATTCTACTACAACACATTACATTTCAGTACCCTAGACTTTTAAACGTAGCTACATTCATAATAGTAAAAGAGATATGTTTGAGGTCGTAAGTGGTAGTAAGAAGGGCCTTCTGTAATTCACATCTACATTTATCTCAGGAGCCTTCACAGCTGACCTCATACATTACACTAGGTAACACAACAAACATACAATACCAAATAAACCACTACAAATACTTTACAGATAGATGTTAAGAATACCATGGACAGTTAAAAAGAGTCGCAAGGATTTTCTGAAATGAGCCAGTACACAAAGAAAGCACATTACTCACTGTACACGGCGGCAATAACATTTCTTCGGGCATTCTATGAGAAGAAGAAAGCTGGAATGTATTGTGACATCAAGAAAAATTGCAGTAAAAATAGATAGAGGATGGTAAGAGAGAAGGTACTGAACAGTTTGACATCACGGCATGCAAGGAAATCAGTAAGAGAATTGATAAATAGTATGGAGTCAGGCAGTTGTATAAATGTATGATTAACCTACACCAGTAGGCATGGTACTTGATGAACACAGACTATGTAAGTTTCAGCCTAAAGCACATATGTTGTTCCCTTCTCTAAATTGTGAGTGACATGTTGTTATACGTTGTTGTTCAGTCATAAATAATTTCTCATACTCATTCAGTGCTCTTTCATCCAAATGTTACTAGACTACTAGTGTCTTGGCTTGTCATGCTGGTTGGTTTTTTTTTTTGTTTTAAATAATTCTCTCTATCTTTGCATCCCAACGAAGTACATGGAGATAAAGTTAACAGACTAAACAGATGATAAAGACATAATTTAACGCACACCCACACACTATGTATATGTGCACACACATGTTTTATTTATACTCGTATATATATATATATATAATATATATATAATATATATATTATAAAATATATATATATATAATATTTTATATATATATATATATATATATATATATATATACAAAGAATAAAAAGGACTACTGCACACTCAGGCATGTCGTACATTGTAACTAATATGTGATTGTGCACGGGGCTGGCAACCTAATGATGTAGAACACAAAACTGGCAAGAAACCACCACTGCAAGGGGACCTGCTGCAGCTTGCAAGGGACAATTGAGATATATATATATATATATATATATATATCAAACAAAGTGCTGCGATGAAAATCAGTCAGTACACTTTAGCTCTCAAAGGAGCATATGCCTTCAAAAAACACATGCCAAGTTCACCTATCACATACTATCAGCTTAACTTCTTTCTACGTCTTCCTCATCATTATCACTTCTGTCTTCAGTTCTCTTTTCCTTGTGCATTTTGTCTACCTCTACCACTTTTCCCCTAGGAATTCCAGAACAAGGACCACCTTGTTATGCTATCAACATGTTTCCTCAATGTGTGTCCTATCCATCGCCAGCATCTGCTGCTCATCTCTTGTTCCACTGGCACTTGTCTGGTTCTTGTAATCAGCTCCACATTGGTGACCTAGTCCAACCATTTTTATTTTCTACGGGCAAGATGAAGATGGCAAAAGAACAGCCGGGCGACCGCAGCTGAGGTTCAAAGTTGTGTGCAAGAGAGACACTAAGGCATTGGACATAAATCCAGCAACCTGGAAGGATGAAGCTGCTGATCTTATCAATTGGCGATGCTCCCTACAGAACCACCTCAGTTTGGGCGAAAAGAAGCTGTCACAACAAGCAGTAGAGAAAAGAACGCGCCGAAAGGAACATTAGAAAAAACAACTGCTGAGGGCTATCAACTCAGGGGCACATTCTCATAGTCAGTCATGACTGAACTTCTACATGCCATTAAATCCTTCTATTCTACGCAGGCACCCATTTATGAATGTCTCTAGCTTTTTGGTTGTTGTTATTGTTGTTCTCCGTGTTTCAGAGCCATGCAATAGGACTGACTTCACATTTGAGCTGAATATTCTTATTTTTGTGTTGAATTTGATTTCTCTTGATCTCCATATACTCGTATTTCCCAGTGCAATAAAAGATCCTCTTGCATTTTGTATTCTTATTTTTATATCATTGTCTGTCCTTCCAACTTTGTCTATATTGCTGCCAAGATATGTGTATCATTCTACATCTTGTAGTGGTGTTTCTTCAAGTTCAACCTTGTTATCATTTCTCGCATTTATTATCTGTCTTTTTCCTGTTTATTTTCAGACCCACTTGCTGTGACTTCTCATCGAGTATTTTCATTTTGTTTTGCATCTCATTACCATCATGAGACAGAATAGCCAAATCATCTGCAAAATCTAGATTGTCAAGCTGTTTAGTCAGATTCCACTGGATTTCATTTTTGATGTTTTCAGAACCTAATCTAGTGCTAGTAAGCAAAGAAATGGAGACACGAGGCATCCCTGTCTCACTCCACTTCTTATCCCAAATGGTTCTGTAAGTTGTTCTTCATGAAGAACTCTGCATGTCATATCTTCATAAGTTTTCTTTAAGTTGATCTTAAGGGGGTGATTCCATAATGCCTCATCAATTTCCAAAGTGATTCTCTATCTGCAATGTCAAATGCCTTTTCATAGTCCACAAATCCAATGTATAGTGGTGAATTCCATTCCAGACTTTGTTCAACTATAATTCTCAATGTGTCTATCTGGTCTGTACAGGATCTGTTTTGTTGAAAACCTGGTTATTCGTCTCTCAGTTATCTCTATCGACTCTTTCAATCTCTCAAGGGTGATCCTGTTTAATACTTTTCCTGGCACTGACAGTAATATTATTCCTCTGTAATTTGTGCATGCTTGTGTTAAATCACGATTTTATAAGGAGAGCCAGATGTTAAATACAAATGTTACAGATGTTAAGTCCTGAATATTAAATCTGTTTTTGTATCGTGTTGAAGTGTCGTTGACCACCTGGACGGTTCAGTGTTGCGGTGTATTTAGGTCAGCAGCGTGAGGCGCTGCCAGGGTGTGGTGCAGACACTCACACATAGAACAGCATACATGTTTCTCAGGTGTGTAGAAATCGTAATAGGATGTGGTCGAGAGTAAAGGTGTGTGTGTAGGAAACAGCAGATCGTGAACACGAAGTCATATAGGCTCTTATTCATCTACACACCAAACTCACTCCACCACAAGTAGAAATCATAGACGTGGATAATACCGATGACTTTTCTTCAACATTTATTACGGCAACAGTACGCTGACAGACGACACAGTCAATAGCACAAAGGATCATGGACATTTCATGTGTGGTAATGATTATAAACATCAAGCATCATAAATCTTGCATAGCTCATGTATAAGATGCTAGTAGAGCTGGCTTGACAGTTTACGTTCGTTCATACTGTAGCTCAGGGCCCCTGACTAAACGCGTCAGGTAGTCCTATAACAAATATCCCGCACGATAAAAGCGGTTCCAGTTGCTTAATATCAAAGTCTATGAACTTGTTTAATGAAAGTCAAGACTTCATCTGGCTTCACACGCCAGACACTTCTTCTTCTGCTCAAAGATATCGGCCGTAATATCGGGCCTCTATAATAATGTGAACAACTGTGTATTCTTCATAGGCAGGCATAATGATCCATGCCGAAACATACCGCTAACATGCGGTTTTCATAATAATCTCTCTTCACTGGGCTTCTGTAATATAGTTAGACGAATAGTCTTAGTTGGCTACATCGAGCACACATAATGGACTCTGTATCTCAAAGAACTGTGAGCTCTACTCACAGGTCGACACAAAATGTTCTGCAACTTAGGCATAATAATTAAGTTTCTTTTACCTTTGACAGAATCCGAGAAATACACAAATAATAACTGTCGTCATTCTTGACGAACAGAATAACTCTGGGGAGAATCACTAACATCACAGTCACACTGAAGATTATCTTTCCCCCAGATAATGCAGAGAAGTACCACGGACATCTTAGTCCGGTCAGAACCCAGATCATCACTCCCTGACGGAAGTCTATCCGTTCGCGCTCAAAAAACTTGCGCATGCGTAGACAGAACAGATCTGAGAACAGCTAACCCCGACTTAAGACAGGTCAACACAATGAATAAAACAAAGGGAAGATAACCCCCAATCAACCTGTCCCAGGGAGTTAACATACAGTTCTCTATCTTAGATCATCAAAAAATATTAAATAGATCTACGTCTTATGAAACCGTCAAAAACGACAGCAACAGCTTGTAAATTTCCTTTCTTATGCAAATGACCAGATAGCCTTTCTTCAAATCTGCTGGTATTTCTTTTCTCTCACAGACTTACCCAAGTAGTTTGTATAATACCTCTGTAGAGATATCAATATCTGCTTTGATGGCCTCTGCTGGAATGCCATCTGGACCAGCTGATTTTCCATCTTTTAGGAGATTTGTGGTGATGAAAAAAGAAATATTAAAATATGAAATTGAGTCAAGGGGGGAGTAGAGTGAGACAAGGATGTGTGTCACCCTAAGCATTTTCTCTTGTATGACAAAAACATCATGAGAGGTGTAACAGCGTATCTGTTTGTAAATGAACGTGTTTGAAATGTCAATTGTTCAATGTTCTTAACAAATAAATTCTAATAAAGAAAAGAGCAATGGTAAAATAACAGTGCTGTCACAAGGAATGTACTCGAAATCCCTTTTGTTTTATGCTTCGTCTGCAAATTGTAACGCTTTCACGTTGATAGTAAACTACTATATTAAATTACACGCGTCGCGAAAAACATTTGAGATGACACAATTACATTACTATACACGTGCGTAACTAAAGACGACTAAAGGTAAGGCCACATCGCGCGCACGTGTAACATTTTTCAGACGGACAGTGATAAATTCACTACCCTTCCCAGAGTTTAGGTTTTAAAAAAAAACCTGGGAAACGCTTTATTAGAAAAGATAACATTATATGGGTTTACGTTTGAAAACATTACAGTACCCAGACAGCTCATCTTCGAAACAGGAGGTAGAAGAAATTGCATATTTTGAACGCGGCCACTTAGCTCTATTAAATATATATATTTGGGTTCCTTAGGGTTTGCTGACAAAGAATATGTACAACGTTATGCAAATAGTCTAGGAATTAACAAGTTATAGCCAAAATAAAATGATGGTGCTGTCAGACAACACCCAAAATCAGAATCGCTCAGTGGTAGATTTTTTACACCACCATTGTACGGGAAATGGGCCACAAGTTACATTTGAACTGATTGGCTGGAATGATATGTAAGGCTAAACACGATTAGTCGGGCTATAAATACTATCTTTGGTTGTTAGGGGAGACGTGGGAAGTTAAAATTTTTTCAAACACTTGTCGAAACGTGGCTCCATTGGCCAGACTCGCTGATATACTCACTTAGGAGCGTTAGTTCGAGACCACTAGTCAAATAAGCTTGATAAAGCAACAGTGCGTTGAAGCCAGCTCATATTTTTGCTAAATAAAAGCCTGGAACATAAGCAGATGGGAATTTGTGCCAGTATTTGTGCCAGAATTCATTGCTAATCAACGTATCTGTGTTTGTTTCCATGAATTGTGGTAAGCTTGAAACATTCAGTATCTTTTAATGAAAATTGAATGTGAATTGTTAATTTATGCCTGTATATATGTGTAGTTCAGTAGCAAACATGATGTAAAGCCTATAATGCTCCAGCCTGAACAGAAGGTGTCGGAGGAAAGTAAAACTGCATGGAATGGCCAAACAGTACACTGACACCTAGATTATTGATTAGACAGAAATAATGCTGGAAGTGCAGAGGCGTAGTAACCATTAAGGAGGTAAATACTGGTATAAAGTATTTCAGATGAAGCTGACAGTTGGCCTAACGCTCTGAACTCAATGTTTGTGATGTATTGTGCTCAGTGTAAAAAGAGAGTATAAATTAGTTATGAAGTAGAAGGTACATCCTTCTTGTTTTCAGGGACCGTGGTCTTGATGGTATTGAGCAGCACCTGGTCAGAGCTTTGCTGAATCCAGAGTCGGACAGCATACTCCTTGGTCCATTTAGCTATCAGTGAGGTGTCTCCAGAGCCCAGGGGAGAAATCGAGCAGAGGAGTCTTTTCCTGCCGCCCTCACACAAGATAAGCTGATGTGGCCAGCTGAGCTCAAAATTATGTACCCCAGCTTAAAATGACCTTGTAAAAATAACATTAAGAGGGGAATTAAATTGTTTTAATATCAGGAACTGAGAACATCTCCAATACTAGTCCCCATAAAGACAAACTATTGAAGTCATGATGACAAATACCAACAGAGCTTGAACAAAACAAAACCAGTATTACCTCATATTACTACTACACAACTGACACACATAGGATACTTTTAATAATATATGTCATTACCATATTCATATTGATTAATTCTGTACATATAACTTGTAAGTAAAATTGATTGTGATTCCTGGTTCCCTTTGTATTTGAATCAGGACACATATTCATTCATAACAGCAATGAATACATATTGTTATTTGAAAAGTTATCAGTGACTCCTTTAAGATATCCTTTAGAGTGTTATATGTATGTGAGTGTCACAGTGTTGTCAAGTGTGGTGGAATAAATTAAATTGTTTATCTGTCTGTTGTTGTTATGACTTACACTTCATCATACACATACCCTAGACATACAACGTAGTCATCACACTATTCCAGAATAATTCTGACTGAGGTATACATATGTGGCAGCAAGCAAGGTTATATATAATACACTACTCTTATTAGATATATATACCTTCACAGCTGATCTCAGTCAGTACACTAAGTCCCCTATAAATATTTATAACATCTCACTTCACCACATATATTGGGGTCTCGCTCTTGGGATTTTGAATCTTTCCCTATTAAAAATATTGGGGGTAATTCACTTCAGGGAATATAAGAATTAAAAGGTATCCTTGGGTGGAATTAAATAAGGTTGAGCTCACGGTGCCTGTGTTGTCCATTAGATATATATTTAGAGATTAAATTGTTGGTTAGACATTGTATAAACTTACCTGATAGACAATGGCGGACCTGGCCAAGTTTCGATCTGCTGCTGTTCAGACTGCAAAGGAGTTAGGATTAGATGGGCAAGTTATGGTTGCCTATGTCACTACGGAATGTGACAAATTTATTGAACGCGAAGAAAGAAGGTTTGAAGCCGAAAGAAAGTTAGAGGCTGAAAGGGAAATTAAGAAGTTACAATTTGAGGCTGAGACTAAGAGGTTGCAGGCTGAGGCTGAGACTAAGAGGTTGCAGATTGAGGCTGAGACTAAGAAATTGGAGGCAGAAGAAAGAAGATTAGCTGCAGAAAGGGAAGAGAAGAAATTAGCTGCAGAAAGGGAAGCAGAAGAAAGAAGATTGACTGCAGAGAGGGAAGCAGAAAAGGAGGAGAAGAGATTACAAAGGGAACATGAGTTACGACTAAGGGAGTTTGAGTTTCAGGGCCATGCTCCTGAAAATGGTGCCAGTCCCTTTGCCTCTGATGCCACTGCTAGCCAAGGAGCCTCAACCTCAGCTATGAATTTTCATTTAGATCATTTTGTTGAGAAAGACGATGATATAGAGAGCTACCTAAATAGGTATGAACTATTAGCTACCACGTATGGGTTAGAGAGAGAAAGGTGGAGCTTAAAGTTATCTCAAGGACTTCGTGGGGCAGCTTATGAAGTTTTTGCAAAAATGAGCAGAGGTGATCAGAAAAATTATGACATGCTAAAGCAGGCTCTTTTGTTAAGATATGAAAAGAATGCAGAATTCTATAGGAAAAAATTTAGGAATGCTAAACTACTGTCAGGTGAAACCTATCACCAGTTCTCTGCACGAATAGAGACATACTTGGAGAAATGGACTTCTCTGGGGAAAACCCAAGATCTTAAGGAAATGGTCCTTATAGAGCAATTAAGAGAGTCCATGGCTCCAGACCTGAGAAAGTTTCTCATGGAACAAGGTGCAGAGAGGCTGGGTGAGTTGCTAAATGTTGCTGAAAGGTATCAAGCAGCTCAAGCAGAGGTAACAGGAAATAAAAAGAAACAAGTGGATAACTTTAGGGCACCACAGAACTTTAATAAATTTGATCCTAGAGATCAAAACAAAAGTAAGCACCAGTTTGATAGGCCACGGTATGACAATAAAAATAAATTCCCACAATTCGATGAAAGGAAATATGATGAAAGAAAATCTTTCAACCAAGGAAAAAGGTGGTGTAAAAATTGTCAGATGGACAATCATGACACTGACCGTTGCAGAAGGAAACCTGTGTATATGGCAACCCTTCAGTTCAGGTCGACCTCAAGACAGGAGGAGGATATTATGTTTGATACCACTCCAGAAGAGATGAGGAAGGCACAGGCTGGGGATAAAACACTCAAGCCTTGTTTCAGAAAATTGTCAACTTGTCATACAACTCCAGGCAAGGGAGATTTTTACATGAAAAAAAAGTTGATGTATAGGAAGACTGGAGCTAGATCCAAAGGTCAGGGACAACTGGTACTTCCTAAAAGATATAGGGCAGACTTAATAAGGAGCCTACATGTGAAACCAGATGGGGACCATGAGAAGATAGGTACCATCATTCAAAAGGTGGCTCACAATTATTATTGGCCCAAAGCAAGATGGGACATTGAGAATTTTGTAGAAAGGTGTAGCATAGCACATGAGGGAACACCCACAAGTGGGAACATGGATCAGGACCTGGACACGCCACGGGGCAAAATTAGGCCTGATAATAAAAAGAAAAATAGATTTGATAAAGTGGACCAAATGGAATGAGAAGCCCCTTTTCACGGACAAGCTTCACTTAACTGTTTTACAATGGCCACTATGCGGAGAGTGCAAAAAGATGTCTTACCCCAGGATAAGCCGACAATCCCTCAATCGGACTTAAACAAACTGGAGGAAGAAGATGTAGAGAGGAAATCTCTCATCAAGAATTTTAAGTGGGGAGAAAGCCCCAAAAGAAAAATTGGTAGCGGTCGTTTTGTGAATGATAATTCTGGGAGGACAAATCATCACTATAAAGCTTCGAGTGGAAGAGACCATACCGGTGCATGGACAAATAGGTCCACACAATTAAAGGTCCAAATGTAGCTTTGTTAAGAACGTGGACTGATGAAAAGGCAGAGGAAAACATTACATCTTCATACCAATATGTGAATGAGCTGACCACTCGGTTAAAAACTGGTTGGAAACTTGCCAATGAAAATTTGAAACAAGCCAGGAAGAAACATGCTGCCTATTATAACAGGAAGGCGAAAGACAGAAATTTGGCTGTGGGAGAGAAAGTACTGCTTCTTTTGCCCGGGAGTCAGAATAAGTTACAAATTGGATGGCAGGGTCCATATACAGTTTTAGAGAAGGTATCTAGAACAAATTATAAGATAGATAAGAAGGGGAAAGAAAAAATCTATCATGTGAATCTCCTGAAGAAATATTTGGAAAGAGAACATCAGGAAGAGACACACTTGTTGACCTTGTCCATCGCCATGGAGATGAAAAAGGAACCACTTTCATCATTTGAATATCCATTACACCCCTGTGAGACAGCAGCGCAGGTGAAAATCAGTACACATTTAACGAAAACTCAGAAAGAGAGAGTGCAACAGGTTCTAAATAATCATGCAGAGGTGTTAACAGACCGACCAGGGCATACAAACCTATTGGAATATGATATGAAACTGATAGACCCCTCACCTGTCTGTATGAAACCATATTCGATTCCGTTTGCTAAGGAGAAAGCTTTGAAGGAAGAGATAGACTATCTGTTGAAGGAAGGAATTATTTCGCACAGTGAATCTTCGTATAGTTCCGGTGTTGTACTCTTAAGGAAGCCCTCTGGAGAACATAGACTCTGTATAGATTACAGGAGACTGAATGCTATTACAGAAGGACAGGTGGATCCATTGCCGGATACAAATCAGCTGTTTGCCAGACTAAATAAATCTAAATATTTCTCAAAAGTGGATCTGAGTAAAGGATACTATCAGATTCCAGTAAAGCCTGAGGTTAGACCATACCTAGCTTTTAGTACCTCAGAAGGACACTATGAGTTTAATAGATTGCCATTTGGATTGAAGAATGCGCCTAGTGTCTTCTCTAGAATGATGAGAAAATTGTTGGATGTAAACATTTCGGAGGAACGTAATGAATCCCTGAGTTGCCTCTTTGATTGAGGATATTCCGAATGTTTCATACAGGATAATAAGAAGATTATGGGATCCACTACGAAAACTCTGCTATCACCAGGTATATGTTATCTCCTCATAACGTACATTTTGAGGGAAATATAATGTTCTCTGGACATGTCATTGCGCAGACTCAGAGAAGAGAAATGGTGAATACGGGTTGCGAAGCAGCATTAAGACAAGCACTCACACTTGCGGCTGTTAAGTAACATAACCGAAATATATTATTGGTTGTAGAAGTCTGAGGCAGATTTCATGAGTAGTGCCTGCTCTGAATGGACCCAACTACATAAAACCAGGATAGCACCACAGCAGAGTAAAGTCAAGTTGACTTACATTTATCTATGTGTATATAGAATAAAGGACTGACATATAATGTCTGTTTTAAGAGGGGAGATGTCGTGGAATATTCTAATCCACATATATAAATTAAAAGGTAAATGTAAAGCTTAACAAATAAATTCTAATAAAGAAAAGAGCAATGGTAAAATAACAGTGCTGTCACAAGGAATGTACTCGAAATCCCCTTTGTTTTATGCTTCGTCTGCAAATTGTAACGCTTTCACGTTGATAGTAAAAGCCTACTATATTATTACCCGCTTTCTTCAATGAAACGTGTGCTGTATTTCTTGGAAAAACATTGAGATACCAAGCTGATCAATGACCTAATTTAAATATTTCATTCATTCCATTTTATACACGGCGTAACTAAAGACAGATGGACTAAAGGATAGAGAGAAGGGAGAGGCATAAAGCCGAACACGTGCAACACAAAACACGCGTCGCGCGATACACAATTACTACTATCCCGCGTGTAAGGCCACATGCACTAACTTTTTCAGACGGACAGTGATAAATTCACTACCCTTCCCAGAGTTAGGTTTTAAAAAACCTGGGAAACGCTTATTAGAAAAGATAACATTATATGGGTTTACGTTTGAAAACATTACAGTACCCAGACAGCACATCTTCGAAACAGGAGGTAGAAGAAATTGCATATTTTGAACGCAGCCACTTAGCTCTATTAAATATATATATTTGGGTTCCTTAGGGTTTGCTGACAAAGAATATGTACAACGTTATGCAAATAGTCTAGGAATTAACAAGTTATAGCCAAAATAAAATGATGGTGCTGTCAGACAACACCCAAAATCAGAATCGCTCAGTGGTAGATTTTTTTTACACCACCATTGTACGGGAAATGGGCCACAAGTTACATTTGAACTGATTGGCTGGAATGATATGTAAGGCTAAACACGATTAGTCGGGCTATAAATACTATCTTTGGTTGTTAGGGGAGACGTGGGAAGTTAAAATTTTTTCAAACACTTGTCGAAACGTGGCTCCATTGGCCAGACTCGCTGATATACTCACTTAGGAGCGTTAGTTCGAGACCACTAGTCAAATAAGCTTGATAAAGCAACAGTGCGTTGAAGCCAGCTCATATTTTTGCTAAATAAAAGCCTGGAACATAAGCAGATGGGAATTTGTGCCAGAATTCATTGCTAATCAACGTATCTGTGTTTGTTTCCATGAATTGTGGTAAGCTTGAAACATTCAGTATCTTTTAATGAAAATTGAATGTGAATTGTTAATTTATGCCTGTATATATGTGTAGTTCAGTAGCAAACATGATGTAAAGCCTATAATGCTCCAGCCTGAACAGAAGGTGTCGGAGGAAAGTAAAACTGCATGGAATGGCCAAACAGTACACTGAGACCTAGATTATTGATTAGACAGAAATAATGCTGGAAGTGCAGAGGCGTAGTAACCATTAAGGAGGTAAATACTGGTATAAAGTATTTCAGATGAAGCTGACAGTTGGCCTAACGCTCTGAACTCAATGTTTGTGATGTATTGTGCTCAGTGTAAAAAAGAGAGTATAAATTAGTTATGAAGTAGAAGGTACATCCTTCTTGTTTTCAGGGACCGTGGTCTTGATGGTATTGAGCAGCACCTGGTCAGAGCTTTGCTGAATCCAGAGTCGGACAGCATACTCCTTGGTCCATTTAGCTATCAGTGAGGTGTCTCCAGAGCCCAGGGGAGAAATCGAGCAGAGGAGTCTTTTCCTGCCGCCCTCACACAAGATAAGCTGATGTGGCCAGCTGAGCTCAAAATTATGTACCCCAGCTTAAAATGACCTTGTAAAAATAACATTAAGAGGGGAATTAAATTGTTTTAATATCAGGAACTGAGAACATCTCCAATACTAGTCCCCATAAAGACAAACTATTGAAGTCATGATGACAAATACCAACAGAGCTTGAACAAAACAAAACCAGTATTACCTCATATTACTACTACACAACTGACACACATAGGATACTTTTAATAATATATGTCATTACCATATTCATATTGATAAATTCTGTACATATAACTTGTAAGTAAAATTGATTGTGATTCCTGGTTCCCTTTGTATTTGAATCAGGACACATATTCATTCATAACAGCAATGAATACATATTGTTATTTGAAAAGTTATCAGTGACTCCTTTAAGATATCCTTTAGAGTGTTATATGTATGTGAGTGTCACAGTGTTGTCAAGTGTGGTGGAATAAATTAAATTGTTTATCTGTCTGTTGTTGTTATGACTTACACTTCATCATACACATACCCTAGACATACAACGTAGTCATCACACTATTCCAGAATAATTCTGACTGAGGTATACATATGTGGCAGCAAGTAAGGTTATATATAATACACTACTCTTATTAGATATATATACCTTCACAGCTGATCTCAGTCAGTACACTAAGTCCCCTATAAATATTTATAACATCTCACTTCACCACAATCGGGTTGCACCGTATTAACACCAGGCACTTGTTATGTTCATGTTAGTGTTCTTATTACTGTTCAGTGGTCAGAAAGGCTATACGCCCTAGATGTGGATTTCCACCATCATGAGAATGTGTGCAACCTTGTTCAACCCAGGTTCGTTCTTTCGGATGGGAATGCAGCTACGTGTTGGTGTTTCATGGCACGTGATGTTGCGTATAATGTAATGTTAGTGCTCACCTTAGTTTGTTGACACAGTTCATCTCACTGTAGCACATAAGTCATTGATGACACTTAACAAAGTCACCACGATAACTAACTGTTTCACTGACAAACATGTTCGAAACTACTAACAATAATCGATCTAATCACTGTCAACAAATCCAATAAAAGAAAAAATGTTTATTAAAATCAAAAGTTGGATATAAGAATATTAAAACATGCCTATTTACAAAACTAACAATATTATCTTCTTCTTCTTCCTCGTTCGTCCTGAAAAGGACGTTGGTTGCGTTGTGTCCGTTTACAGCGAAGCTGCGGTATTTGCGCCTTTTGGCCGACACATCCGACTTCCGCACGGCATTTTTTGGGACCGGGTTTGCCTTCCCTCTTCGATCCCTACTCCTCAGCCAGACTGCAGTGATACAGCCTGTTTCCAGGACCACCACGTGGAGGTGGAGTAGGGTCTTGGTCAGCTCTGGTTCGCTGACCCTGACACAGGCAGTCAAGCTATGGGTCGCTTACTGCATTCCTCACTTTTGATGCGTCTTGGGTCTCTAACAATATTATGAATAGTTTCATTTCCTTCTAACTTTAGTTCTATCTAATCCTATTCTGTACAATGTGAGAAGCCTTGTTCTTAATTATCTCTAACTATATATTCTTTTTTCCATCATGACAAAAACCTTGAGAATCATTGTTCTCATTATTACATAAAAATGTGTCAACTCAAAAGTTACACTGATTCTCAAAATCTCATATAGATTGCCAACATCATCTTTCTTAATATTCAGTGAACATTTTTCTTTAATTTTTACAGTATCTATAATTATGAATCGAGTCAGTGGTTCTCAATATGTTTACTTACAAGTGGCATCAACATCTAAGCCCTTGAAATAAAATCACCACTATTATTTATTCATTCTTTTTGTTCATTCTCTTTTTTTTTCGTTTCGTTGATTATTTACTTTCTTGTTTCGATAATTCTTTCAGGTTTTACGATTTTCTTGCATTATTATTGTTCTTTTTTCGCTCATTACTGTGGTTGTTTACTTTTTCCATCTGCTTGTATCGCTCATTTTCTCATCATCGTATGTTTTTGTAGTACCTATATGTAATTCTTGTCCTTGTCACCTGTTTGTAACTGTGGCTGACGAAGGGTAAAACCCGAAACGTCGCTTGTTTCATGTGAACCGTTAATTTGTAGAACTGATTCAATACCGTTTTATTGGTTTATATACTACTATTTATTGCCTGCCAGTCTGCAGGATCACACATTTTCATTTCACTACAACCGCTCCTCCAACGGCGTGAAGATATAAATATTCATTAGATATTCTAAAGCGTTAACATGCAGAATAATATTTACTTTAAAATGACTTAAGAGCCGCCTGTGATTCACAAGTTACCTTAGCGGGTTAAGGTCATTGGTTAACAGCTTGAGAACCACTATTTCTTACTTCGTTACAATCCTCTGAGTTATTCGAAATCTGCTCTTAAAAGCCAAGTCATTCTAACACTAGCTAAGACTATCTAGAAATGCTCTTCTTAACTTGTATTATTATTTTTACTAGCTATTCTCTACAAAACACTATCTATAAAAATCTACACTTCTTTCCTACAATATCATTTCAAAAGTCGAACAATGACTAATCCAGCGCACGACCTACAAACTTCCTACATTTTTAGTTCTCTTCTCTACATTCTCTATCTGAATCTCAAATCAAAATCTCCAGCTGAACTTGACCTTGCTAACAACAATATTTATACTCAGTCATTCTGCACCCGGCACCTGTTTTTCTCTGTTTCTGTGGGAAAATGTCAGGATTTCATGAATGTGTCATCCTTGCTGACAGAACAAAATGCTGACTTCCTGTTTTGTCTTCCCAATGACTCTTTCTCACGTCCCAGTTATGCGACACAAATGCACTTCTACAAATATTCTCATTAAAAACAAATTCCAAAATATCAATCATTCATATACAACGTCCATTTCACATGCACAGGTGTTCAGTACTCATGGTCAAAATCCAATTCATTTTCCTAAATGTAACTTATATCTATCAACATTTCATTTCTTTCTCTTATAAATAAAATAAGATGTCAGTCAAAAAGTACATTACTTTGTCTTTGTTTTTTATTGGTGTTAATTTAGAGTGGTCACTAAAAAGTGTGAGAACAATCGTATCAAACTTAAAACAGCTGTCACTCCAAGTTTCCAGTAGCAGCACCCAGTGAACTGCACGTAATTCTACCAAACAACACGAATAACGTTCCCATGCACAGATGTGCAGACGACCTGCAAGTAATTCTACCAAACAACAAGAGTGATGCTTTTTGTTTTGGTTAAGCGTCCCCCTTTGAATGACAGCTCTTGACCTCCGGGTCACTTATTGTGAACCGAACTTTAGTTTGTAACAATTAAATGTGAGAAAAAATTAATACTGCATGTTTTAGATTTGTACGTTGTAATTTAGCTTTCTTGTTTTATCATATTTGACTATATTATCTAAAGCAATGCTCCCGACGGAGCATGCGGCTCTGTTGTATTGTTCACTAATTCCCTATTATATGTTAGCTTTCTGTTTTATAATGTTAAAGCTATGTATTATCGGAAGCAATGCTGCAGACGAAGCATGCAGCCATTGCACGTTAACAGAGGTATTGATGATGTGAAAAATAAAATGTTGGAGGACATAACATCAATTACATCAGATATGCAGACGAGATTGTTAACAGAGACACAATTATTGCTAGCAGAACTATCAAAAAAGGTAAAGGATCCCGTTACACGCCCATTGAGGCATATTGGGAATATGGTGTTAGGCCCATATTTTCTTGACCATCGGCACACTAGAGATGGTGTGGTCAGCATCATGCCGGCCGCCTTAACCTTAGAGTTGCTCTGGTACCCAATTCATGAGGCTGGGTCGACCCTGGAACCATTTGCGGTCTAATAAATCAACTGGGGATCGAACCATGGACCACCGAGCTAGGAAGCCAGCGCACTAACCACTGCGCTACCACGGCCCCCAATAAATAATAAAATGTTGGAGGATATAACATCAATTACATCAGATATATAGACACAATTATTGGTAGGTTAAACAGAAACAATTAAAAAGAAAAGAAAAAAATCCTCAATGTAAAATATTTGTAGAAAGGAAAGTAAGAATATCCTATAGTAATTATCCTAACGCCAAAAAAAGAATATGTAAGTTCAAGCCAAGAACTGCATTGGCAAAATCGACTGTCTGCGGCTTGCAGAAAACAAAAAACGGTATATTCAAACTATAAAGTAACTAAAAATGACCGGCAAACGGCCAAGAGCGCTTTTAATGTTATCTGTGAAGATAACATCAAACCAGACACACAACAATTTGTCAAGAGTGCATAATCAACACAAGAGATTGAAAACGCTGAAGTTTTCGCCAATATCAACTACGATGGTTTAGCCATGTCTGCAGAATGAGAGATCGGCTACCAGGACAAATATGGGAAACCTTGATCCAGGGGTTCAGACCTCCAGGACGACCCAGAGCTCGCTGGAAGGACAACATAAGACAATATCTGAAGGGCTGAGGCCTAGACTGGAACCAGGCCAGGAGGAAGACAGCAGATAGGATAGCATGGCGCTCTCACTGGCAAATCTCTACACTCCAGGGTAGAAGAGGAACGACTAAGTAAGTATGACCAAATCATGGTGCGGCAACGGCTCTTACTCTGGACTGACCGTTGGTGATGGCCTGTCCACGTGAAGAAGACAGGAAAACATGAGAGGGGACACTGACAACATCGCTTTCACTAACCCTTGAGGGGAAAACTGCATGAATATGAGAGAAGACTGAGGCAGATTGCCAGTTTTATGAGAGAAATAGATGCTTTTATAAAGCAGAAGCCTGAGATATACTTCCAATTGTTTGAGAGAAATAGATGTGGGTATGTGACAGCGAACGGCGATAAAAAAGATCTTTTCCTCTGCTCTATGGATATTGTCGATTTTGATGACCAGAAGTAAATATAACCAGAACGTAGAGTATACTGAATGACGTACACTGTTTCTGATTGGCTGGACAGCACACAACAGTTGGAACCTCCGTTTCAATCTCCTTCCCTTGTGCACCTTGAACGTCAAACCTGCAACTTCAGTTAAAACAGCACAACGCTACATGCGAAAGTAAACAAAAGGAAAGGTCGGTTTACCAGACTATTAACGTTGATGAAATTAATATGTTGGCTGATAGACTATAGTTAATCTTCAACTAGGGATGCCAGAAAAGAAAATGTGTACACCGTGATACTGTATTATATTATTTCAACGAATGTACCGGCTTCGCATTCATTTTAATCCACAACCAGTTGGACACAGTCTGTGAGATACGTTGTGTAATAGTTAAGTTTTTGAAAACGGTAAGTATAACGTATTAGTTGTGTAACAGCTGTCCTGTGTAGTGGCCATGGGTCTCTGAAGGAGGCATAGAAAGAACAGGACTCTTGCATCATCAGACATGTCGTACAAGGCAACTAATATGATGTTGCGCATGGGGCTGTCAGCTTCATCACACAAAACAAATTGCCAGATAAACTACCGCTACAAGAGAATGTGAATACTTGGTCCAAGTATCCTGCTAGATGGCCAGCCAGCTGAAGTGGTGGCTCCATGCTTCATAAGGAACGCAAAGTAAAATAATGATGTGTAATTGCTAAGTTTTCGAAAACGGTAAGTTTAAAGAAAGTTTTAACAACATAGATAAGCCACAGAACATGCAAACGTGACAAAAGTGCATTCTGCCAAACATTGTTTGCCAAGCTTCGGATTTCTTTGTTTGTGCTCTACTTAAATATTTTTTGTCTTATCAGCGTACCATTTGTAGTAGAACTTGTTTACTTAATTTCTTTTTTTTTTTGGTAAACAAATTGAAATATTCGTTTATGTAGCGCTGTTGTTAACGCATATCGTACTTAGTGAGATACTGGTGTAATACTTCTACTTTTAGGACCTTCATTTATACTTTGCAAATTGGCTCAGAAAAAAGTAGGCCAATTGGGCCAGTAACATATATCCAGAGCTGATAGTGTGTATCAATAACTGATATGCAAAAACTAGTAGCACATATTACTCTCTCTGTGTCGCGCTTTTGTTATTGATTTTAACGAAAAGTTTTTGTATCGAAACATATCACAGACTGTGTTCCGACGAACAGTTGAGGAGGTTCCTGTCAGTTACCAGCCGACAGCAAGAACATATTTGTTTGTGATTTTGTCACAAAATAATATTTAGTTATTGTTTCTCTCCATCTTTTTCCAACCTTTCTTTTACCTTCTTTTTTTTTTTTTTTTTTTGGCCAGCCTCGCGAACAACCTGCTATCAGTCGCTTCTTATGATATACTTTGTGGAATTGTAGGCCTATTCTTTCTTTCCCTCATCAGAGACCCCCGGGAATTACACGGGCCAACATTGCGGTGACCCCTTGCCATCACTGAGGTATCCCGGTGTTCGCTGAGTAGACAATGAAAGAATCAGACTATTATTCCCTCAGGCACGTCGTAAGAAGTGACTAATTGGATGTTCTGTTTGGAGCCTGGCGTTATAATGTAAAAACACCTGCTGTGAGATGAACTGTGACCATCGCTGTAAGAAAACATCAATGCTTTACGCTGGTTTCCTGTAAGGGTCAGTTCGCTCCATAGCTGCTGGCTTCATGCTCCACAGGAAGTGAGCAGTGACACGGTGATCAGTGTTATGAAGAGTTTTTAAAGAACGTCCAATTTGTGAGTTTTGTTTGTTCTTGTTTGTTTGTTAAGTATTGTTTGTTACAGCTATTTGTTGTTTGTTTTTGTTGTTGCTTCTTGTTGTTGTTTGTTTGTTTGCTGTTGTTGTTTGTTTGCTGTTGTTGTTTCTTTGTTGTTTACGTTTCAATTTTTTTTTTCTTCCAAATTGTATTTTTTTCCCAACTGTTTTTAACATATTCTTAAATGAACTTGTTATAATAAAGTGCCAGCTGAATATATAAAAGATCAAAGTTCTAAAGGTACCAAAATAAAAAGAATTCTTGGGTCATTCTGCTGTTAAAGTGGCGTATTTAGTGACATTTAGTTGATGTTTATAAAAGTACATCTTAGGCCAACAGCGTTTGTTAGCTACGAACAGAGATGAACGACAGTGTCATGATGACAATGCAATTGGTATTTAGGTCAGGACAAGACCACAAGATAAACGCTTAGTTCAGGTTTCTTGTCGCCAAGTCTTGTGTCACAGGTGTTTCTAAAGTTGGGGTGCAACATTTTTTGCCAGTGGTCGGTCACTACGTTACAATCACACACCTATTGATCTGTCACTGCTCTACAGTTAGACACCTATTGGTCTGTCACTGCTCTACAGTTAGATACCCATTGGTCTGTCACTGCTATACAGTAGGATATTGGCTGTTGGTCTGTCACTACTCTACACTCAGACATCTCGTGTAAGACTATCACTATTATATAATTAAGCATCTGATGTTGTGTTCCATTACACCAGGGGTTCTCAACCTATTTTTTGCTCATGGCCCCCCTTCTGAGCCTCTTTACCTCTGTGGATCCCCTCATAGTCGCTGTTAGCTGGAATAAAGATACTTTACCATCTTACTGTGGCCCCCTGGAGGGTCAATATGGCCTAAGTTGAGACCCACTGCACTACACTACTTCAGTTAAACATATGATGTTAGCCTATCAGTGATCTACAAGTGGTAGTCTGATTTTCCATACGTCAGTACTCAAAGTTTGATACAAACAAAAGTTATTCAATTTTGACTTTGTCAGAAATAAAAGTTTTATTACAAATAAGGGAGGGAAACCTGAGGCCTGTAAACAGTAAATTAATATGAAACAAATATAAAGGTATGTTATCAGGCACTCGCAGGAAATAAAGAAGTAGAACACCAGACAACAGAAAAACAACAGACATGAGTGGCTTACCCAGGATTTGAACACTGGACCTTCCGTGCGACAACCCCGCCTAGCCATGCAAGCGAATCACACTATCCGTTCTGCCATCTACGCATCATCAAAAAATGATGTTTCAATGGCAGGTCAATAGTGCGAACCACAATACACGACACCAGAAGTCCTCCATGGGCAGTTCAGCCTATTAATGACGCAATCACTTCTGTTGTATTTCTATCAAGCAGTATAGGCCGAATCCAACAAGACCCTTAGGACCTTAATACTGTGTCCAGTAAATGATAGTAGACTAGAACAGTGAGAACAGGATAGTGGGTAGGTTTGGTATTGTACAAACATTTATTACAAATAAGGGAGGGAAACCTGAGGCCTGTACTGCTTGATAGAAATACAACAGAAGTGATTGCGTCATTAATAGGCTGAACTGCCCATGGAGGACTTCTGGTGTCGTGTATTGTGGTTCGCACTATTGACCTGCCATTGAAACATCATTTTTTGATGATGCGTAGATGGCAGAGCGGATAGTGTGATTCGCTTGCATGGCTAGGCGGGGTTGTCGCACGGAAGGTCCAGTGTTCAAATCCTGGGTAAGCCACTCATGGCGGTTGTTTTTCTGTTGTCTGGTGTTCTACTTCTTTATTTCCTGCGAGTGCCTGATAACATACCTTTATATTTGTTTCATATTAATTTACTGTTTACAGGCCTCAGGTTTCCCTCCCTTATTTGTAATAAATGTTTGTACAATACCAAACCTACCCACTATCCTGTTCTCGCTGTTCTAGTCTACTATCATTTACTGGACACAGTATTAAGGTCCTAAGGGTCTTGTTGGATTCGGCCTATACTGCTTGATAGAAATACAACAGAGGTGATTGCGTCATTAATAGGCTGAACTGCCCATGGAGGACTTCTGGTGTCGTGTATTGTGGTTCGCACTATTGACCTGCCATTGAAACATCATTTTTTGATGATGCGTAGATGGCAGAACGGATAGTGTGATTCGCTTGCATGGCTAGGCGGGGTTGTCGCACGGAAGGTCCAGTGTTCAAATCCTGGGTAAGCCACTCATGTCTGTTGTTTTTCTGTTGTCTGGTGTTCTACTTCTTTATTTCCTGCGAGTGCCTGATAACATACCTTTATATTTGTTTCATAATAATTTACTGTTTACAGGCCTCAGGTTTCCCTCCCTTATTTGTAATAAATGTTTGTACAATACCAAACCTACCCACTATCCTGTTCTCACTGTTCTAGTCTACTATCATTTACTGGACACAGTATTAAGGTCCTAAGGGTCTTGTTGGATTCGGCCTATACTGCTTGATAGAAATACAACAGAAGTGATTGCGTCATTAATAGGCTGAACTGCCCATGGAGGACTTCTGGTGTCGTGTATTGTGGTTCGCACTATTGACCTGCCATTGAAACATCATTTTTTTGATGATGCGTAGATGGCAGAACGGATAGTGTGATTCGCTTGCATGGCTAGGCGGGGTTGTCGCACGGAAGGTCCAGTGTTCAAATCCTGGGTAAGCCACTCATGTCTGTTGTTTTTCTGTTGTCTGGTGTTCTACTTCTTTATTTCCTGCGAGTGCCTGATAACATACCTTTATATTTGTTTCATATTAATTTACTGTTTACAGGCCTCAGGTTTCCCTCCTTTATTTGTAATAAATGTTTGTACAATACCAAACCTACCCACTATCCTGTTCTCACTGTTCTAGTCTACTATCATTTACTGGACACAGTATTAAGGTCCTAAGGGTCTTGTTGGATTCGGCCTATACTGCTTGATAGAAATACAACAGAAGTGATTGCGTCATTAATATGCTGAACTGCCCATGGAGGACTTCTGGTGTCGTGTATTGTGGTTCGCACTATTGACCTGCCATTGAAACATCATTTTTTGATGATGCGTAGATGGCAGAACGGATAGTGTGATTCGCTTGCATGGCTAGGCGGGGTTGTCGCAAGGAAGGTCCAGTGTTCAAATCCTGGGTAAGCCACTCATGTCTGTTGTTTTTCTGTTGTCTGGTGTTCTACTTCTTTATTTCCTGCGAGTGCCTGATAACATACCTTTATATTTGTTTCATATTAATTTACAGAAATAAAAGTCCAGTTCAGAAAATAAAAAAGTGACAAGAAGAAGCTCAGAAATACAAAATCTGGAGCGAACAAAGGCAAGTGTAAACGAATCTGAAGGTGACCAAACGAAACAAAAGAAATAATGAAAACAACCGAAGATTTCCGGAAATATCTCTTTATTGATGAACAAATGTAAAAAAAAAAAAAAAGAAATACACAAACTGGGTCAAGGAATAAAAGAAATATGAGAACCGCAATAACGAGAAACTGTAAGGTATGACCAGTATTTATTTTAATGAAAATGGAACCAAAAAGGTGTAGAATAAATGAAGACGACTTTATGAAGGCCAGTATAAATGTCACAGAGACCTTAGCAACTAAACCGAGTAGACAGGGAACATGAATGATTTACTTTTGTATTGAGTCTCGTTGAGTTTTAAACGTTATATAAATAAATGTATTATTACTAACACCACTAGATTCTTGTCTGGACCATGTTATTATATCTTATTACTTCTGCTAATAACACTGTTCAAGTTTAAAGTTGAATTTTTTTTTTTTACAAAACTGATGTTGACATCGCCATGGCATACCTGTCAACCTCTTGAGACGAAAGCCCGCACGCAGAATCAATACAAACCTTACAAAGACCCAAACAATTTGCAGGAAAAAAATGTATAATATGTTATATAAGATATATAGTTTAAAGAAGGAACTCACGAATACGAATTAATTAAACACATAGATAGACAATTTTGACATCTCTTTAGCGAGTGTGACATAATTTAGAAGAAGAATAGACGGAGGTAATCTGAATAAGTTCTCTAAGGCCGTCTGGAAATTCAGTAAATTATTTTCATTATGATTCTTGAGAAACTACCAAGAAGAGCCAAGGGAGTTTGAGTGCTTTCGGGAGAACTTAATATAGCAAGAATGAATTCGGTCTCCCGGCTCGTATAGCTTGTCCCTGTATCTATCTCTTCTCAATAATGTTGTACAATATGTTATGAAAGTAATGTATTTGTTATAGTTATTATTATTATTATTATTAGTTAATGAAAAGTTTTTCAAGCACCCACTTCACTTTTTAAGGAAGATAATATAGAAAATGATATATTACACCATACGTTGATTTATACTTGCATGATCAATTCCTTGAGTAAAATTATGTATACGTTAGCTATTAAGATTTATACGTTAGCTAAACTTAAGATATATATAAATATTGAATGAAAAAATGATGTAAGTTATATAGCTGAAATAATAACTAGATCGTCTACACAAGTGAAAATTTTGCATTAGTTTAAATTGCTTAAACATGAGTTCTCTTTGGAATAGGCTGTGCTTAGCTTCCAAAAATATAGCTGGCTTACCATAAATGCTGGTTGTTCTAGTTTCTGGTTATCTTGTATAATCGAGTGTGGCCGTATGACCGACCACCTGAGCATTTATTCGTGCTAGTGTCTAGTGATAATAAAATAATAAAACCATCATTCACTATTATGATAAATAAACAAGTAAGATTATTTTCTACAAATTAAAAAAAAGAAAAGAAAATACACGTCACAACTGAGAGCAGGGTGTAGAGAGGTGATGTGGTAACTAGTTCAACTTTGACGTAACTGTAGTAATTTTTATAGATAGGCCTAATATATTTGTTGTCCCATTCGAGCAGAGGTGATTGGTGAGAGCTATGTGAGAGAAAGGTGTGAGAAATAGTCCTCTTTACGAGGAGAACTGGTGTAAGAGAAAATATTGTCTTAGATTGAGTAATTGCTCGATCCAACCTATCTAGTACGACACACTTTAATGGAGACATACTTTCTCATTTGATACTGATTCAAATTACACTACCCTCACGTACGCACACACAAACAATTTTGTGACATAAATACGTACATACGTAGAAACAAACAGGTAAACTAGGGGTCACACACACACACACACACACACACACACACATATATATATATATATATATATATATATATATATATATATATATATATATATAGATATATATGTGTGTGTGTGGCAGGGGAGGTTTTGACCAACACCAATAGCTTAAGGTTTATTAAGTTTATTATATCGGTAGAAAATAGATCACAACAAAAAAAAAAAAAACATACATAGTTATCATTACATCAGTGAATTATAGTTACATCAGGGAAAAAGAAAATATACTCTCATAGATCCTCCCTCTGGTATATGGAAAACTAGGAATGATCCAAACCGAGGTTATTTACTCAAAAAGATCGAACAAATGATTTAACAATGGGAGTGGGGAGTAGTCAGGATGAGTAAAGGGTGTGTCCTTAATTTACCTATCATGTGGGCCTTTCAGATTGAGTGAGAGATAAATTACAAAAAAAGAGAGAATGTTATATTAGTAGTACCTTAAGAAAATAAATTCTTTCGTTCCGTTTCACTCTCTACATACATACAGTGAGCTCACTACATACAGGCTTACCCCTCTGCCGACGCTGCATACGTTCCATGGAATTAAATCAAACACAATGTACTCGTATTTAAGACTATTATATGTCCTGTTGTTTGTCCAGTTCAGCCCCAGAAAACTCCGTCTAGGCAACTGCTATTTTTCTCGGAGATTCGCATAATTGGTGCGTTGATTATATTTTTTCCTGGAGGGGGGGGGGGGGGGGGGGGGGGAGGGGGGATATTCCTCTTCGTACTGCAGGTATTTGGTGGGGATAAGTTTTTTCTAGGTTTCTGTCGTAGTGAAGGGGAAACTATTATCAAACAGCAGAATGTTACTCCCAGGCTGTTCTCTGGAGGAAATAGCCGTACATGTTCTCTGTAGAATTTGGTGGTAGGAACACTATACTGTCATATGGGTTTGATTAAAGAAAATTAGTGCTTAAGTTCTGCCTCATCAGGCCAGGGAACTTTATATGGATAAGATGAAAAAATTCTTCTTGCATTGTCCGTTCCAGTTTAACATTTAACAAAATTTAACATTCAAGTGTTCTGGTTATTTAACCGCTCTCATGGGTTGAGAAGGTGGACCTATAAGGGTCTCTAACATCAGATTTTTACTGTCAATGTTTGTATGTTTAGGAACATATAATTCGGAATGCCCTAAGCCATCTGACCATGACTCTCTATAAAACCGTTGGATCGCAAAGGTATGATCACCTGTATATAAAAGAATATATAAAACAGGTAATCCTACTATAATTATATTCTAACACCTGCGTTATAGGTAAGACCTGTAAAATCACTCCGGTATTTAATTATTTATATTAAAAGAACTTCCCGAGTGACTAGCTAATGTATCGCTTTTACCTCTAGCTATGAACAATTAATTACTTAAAATTTACACAAGATGAAATAGAAATATAAGGTTATTAAACAATTTCGATCGCCTAGGTCTTATAATTGCGTTACGCATCTATTACTCGGGAAATAACGGATAGTTACATTCTTCGATTTACATCTGGAAAACTTTGCTATGGGTTTTTTTAATAGGTTTAAATTAACACAAAAATCCAGTGAAATAAATGAAGAAAATAAACGACTGAATCACTCAAGACTCCAATATATTTTACCGCAGCACACAGAATGAATTCAGACTCCATGTATAGAAGAAAATCCAAAAAAATCTTCTTAGATTCTAATATATGAGCTAGGGACTTCTTCAACTCTCTGGCGAATGATAACTGCATTTTTAGCGATACCAATATATATTAAATAAAATGAAAAATAATAGCTGCATGCGAGATTTCTCGCCTCTTCTCTTTCTCGGGAACTCCTTCGACTGGGCCACGAATCAAAGCTCTTTTTCCCACTATCTACCGCTAGACTTCCCCGTTCCTCTTCGTCCTGCAGAGATTTCTAACCCTCTTATATCAGTTCGCGTTAACGTGTTAACCAGAGGTGTTAAAACTCTGCTACGTTCTTAGAGACTATAACAGTCTTTGATAACTGACCCGGGACCCAAAGATGCAGCAATAGTGAATGCAGTCAGCGACCCATAGCTTGACTGCTTGCATCAGGGTCAGCGAACCAGAGCTGACCAAGACCATACTCCACCTCGACGTGGTGGTCCTGGAAACAGGCTGCATCACTGCAGTCTGGCTGAGAGAGTAGGGATCGCAGAGGGAAGGCAAACCCGGTCCCAAAAAATGCCGTGCTGAAGTCGGATGTGTCTACCGAAAGGTGCAAATATCACAGCTCCGGCGTATACAGACACAACGCAACCAACGTCCTTTTCAGGACGAACGAGGAAGAAGAAGATAACTGACCGCTTGCCATTCCTCTGGCGACGCCTCCTTGAAGGGTGTAGTGAAGTGAATCTGTGTGACAACACGCTCAAATTCCCCGCTCAAAACGAACTAACTAACATATTTCTAAATCTATAAATAACTACAGTATTTGAAATTTGTCTGAGGGCCCAGTCAAATTTACCGCCAGAAATTTAACTACAGAATTTGAATTTTTCTAAGAAACAAGTTAAAAGTTAACCCCCCCCCCCCCCCCCCATACACACACACACCCACTCCAATATTTATCGAAGAGCATAGTACAAAATTAACAACCAATCAACTCGTTTCCATATTTTGTAGTGGTAAGAAACTTTTGGTTGACGAGAAATAAATGCCTATTTTGTGTTTTTGACTGAACTTAGATAATTTATTTCTCCATAACTAGAGATAATAAAAATGAAAGGGATGTTTTGAATTGTAGCGCTGACATTGCTTAACACATAAACATAAAGGTTCCCTTATAAAAAAAAGTATCTTAACGTAGTAAATTTATGGAAAATACTGAGGGCTTATGGAATTCCAAGCTGCATAGTGTCAATCATAAAAAGCCTTTATGCCAACTTTACGTGCAGCATTGGGCAGAGCAACCTAACCTTTGAAGTGAAGACAGGAGTATGACAGGGATGCCCCTTATCAACCACTCTATTTTTTAACAGTCATAGACTGGGTGATGCGCCAGACAACATAGAGCTATCCAAGAGGAATAAGATGGACTACCTTTTCTACATTGGAAGATCTGGAATATGCAGATGACATTGCACTGCTAGCACATTCACATCAACACATCCAGGAAAAAACGGATAGACTTAATAAGTTTAACCAGCAGGTGGGCTTGAACATCAACCTAAAGAAGACAGAGGTCATGACGCTCAATGTGAGCAACCCTGAGCCCATATCAGTAAGGAATCAGCAACTGGAACAGACAGATGCCTTCACATACTTAGGATGCATAGTAACACCAGACGGCGGAGCAAGCAAAGACATCAACAACAGAATGAACAAAGCAAGAACAGCCTTTTTTAGTCTAAACAACATCTGGTTTTTTTTTTTTTTTTTTTTAGTCCTCTCAGTACACATCACAAGCACAACAAAAATATTAGGATTATATCAGAGCTGTGTGTGCTTTCTGTGCTTCTCTATGGCGCGGAGAGCGGACGAGATTGGAGAGTTACAGAGAAGGAAATGTCGAAATTGTCCTCTTTTTCCACACACATGCCTAAGAAAAATTCTCAGAAACTCTTGTGGCCCAATTTATCATCCCATCACCAACCAAGATCTGCTTACTCGGAGCAAGCAAGAGGACATGCACACCATCATAGCTGGCAGACGCTGGAGCTGGGTTGGCCATGTCCTCAGAAGAGACCCCAATGCCATCACAAGAACAGCTATGCTATGGACCCCTGAAGGAAAACGAAAGAGAGGCGGACCAAAAACAACTTGGCGGAGGACTGAGGAGGCTGAGATGCAAAGAATGAACCAGAGTTGGGGCACTGTACGAAGGATGGCCGCCGACCGAGCAAAGTGGAATCAATTTGTTGTTGCTCTACAAGACGCCCCCAGGCGAAATGGCCACTGAATGCTTTGACGGTCGGCGGCTAAGGATCAAAGAAGAAGAAGAAGAACTTAGTAAAATTTAATTTAGTGATATTTTCATATCAGGGTAAGGTCACATTTAGTTATTTAAAAATTAACCCAGATGAAAATGCAAAAGAATAATTAAAGGAAAAGTATATATAACGATAGGGAGGAATTGCCCGTTTTGTTATCACTTTTGATAATTAAAATCGGTCTATAAATAACTATGATATAAAATAATACAATTTGATCAGATTAGACGAACACACTTAAAACTGCTCAATTTTATAGCCTCTGAAATAGTTAACTTTTTTGACTCGTCATCTGATTGGTTGGGGGTGGTTTGATAAAAATTAACAACTTCTTGTAAGTTCCGCCATTAAAACCATAGCTTCCATGCCGAGCTGACAGAAGGACAAGCCTTTGCCGTCTGTACTGCGAGCTCAGTGCTAGAGCCCTTTACTGTCTATCAGCTTGCGTGTGTGAATATTCTTCCCTTGAGGGTAAGACATATAATTTTGTTTGCCTATTTTATTAACCTAAGTAACAGGCTGTGTGTCATATTTTTTCGATACTGCCGCTGAGAGATGTATTGTGTCACGACGACCTAAGTAGGAATGTGCCTATAGCAGGCTTATTCGGAGTGAAAAATGTGTAAAATGTTTGCCAATTGCCCTTACAAATGTGCGACTGTAAGTGCAGTATTAATAAATTGGTATTGGCTTCCGGAGTGACACATTGTTCAAATATCATATGAAAACATGTAGGGAATGTTAGAATGAAGTAATCAACAGGTCACAAGATATATTGTACACACCATGATTATTGTATGGAAGACAAACAATGTATGAGAAACATTGGCTGTGAATCAACACTGACGAAGAGTGATTACACGAAACTCATTGTAGACAACGGAATTTAAGGTCTGGTGCGACTTGTTAGCACAAATGTCTGAGTTTGGTAAGATTTAGTATTGATTAGGTATGAAATTGATAGAGACAGGTTTTACATAGGATGGATCGTCCTTTTTATTCTAGGTTGTATTATGAAGTACCTCGTTGCTGCAGTAAACTAAGAAGAAGAACGTGTGGTAGTTGAGCGCTCTGAATACAAGTGGAGCTAAACCCCTTTTCTTAAGCCAGGAGTCACATGTTGGTGCTCCTGACTATTATCATCAGAACAGCAGCAGAACAATAATAAAGATAAGTCCGTTAGTATGGCAAATGACGACTCATCCAAAGCTCTTCCACCGAAAAATACTTACCATTTAGAGTGATGACAATAGCAGACCCTGTAGTGTAGACCCAACAGCAGTAGAATTAAATTTAACTGGAACTGTGTGTGTGTGCAGATTTAATTGTGACCAAGTTATAATAATGGAACAGAATTTCCAAGTTATTTATTTTCTCTTGTAAATATAAAGTTCTTGATTTTGAAAAGAAAAGTACTGACCCAAAAAGATTGAGGTTCAGTACCATTAAATTGTAAATATATTGTCAGACAGTCTTGTTTACTTACTTTGCATTAAAGTTAAAGTTCTGTTTGAAATTTTAAATTGTTAGAATACATTACCCTAGACACTTTGCCAAAAAACACCACACAGATATCTTACTCTTGGTGAGATCTAAAGGGGTAGCCGATAGGGACCCAGAGAATTTCATCATCATCATACCTTACTCTGGGAACTTACATAGCTTGACCTCACCTTGATTGTCTATACACCCTTGCTCTTTTCAGAGCTTATATTTCTTCTTCTTCTTCTTCATTCGCCCTGAAAAGGACGGTGGTTGCGTTGTGTCTGTTTACAACGTAGCTGTGATATCTGCACCTTTCGGTCGACACATCCGACTTCTGCACGGCATTTTTTAGGACCGGGTTTGCCTTCCCATTTCGATCCACACTCGCTCAGCCAGCCTGCACAGCTGCAGACTGTTTCCAGGACCACCACGTGGAGGTGGAGTGCGGTCTTGACCAGCTCTGGTTCGCTGGTCCTGACGCAGGCAGTCAAGCTATGAGTCGCTGACTGCGGTCTCTATTGCTGCGTCTTGAGGTCCCAGAGCTTATATAAGACCAGTCTCTTATCTGGCACTATCCTGGTATCCTCTGATACATCTATTTGTCCAGGATAGCCTATAATTAGTAACATCAAAACCTCTTATCACATATCGGGGTCCTGTCCGGGATTTTTCCACCATACCCTGGGGCTCTTACTGTAGGGAATAATAAATCTAATAACATTAATCAAATTGTTGTGAATTGGATGAGCTGTCATTGCTTATAGTTAATTCAGTTAATATTTGCTAAGTTATAATATAAGTTACTAAGTTGTGCACGAGTGGGAGAGAATGGCAGACTTGGCAAAATTTAGATCTGCTACAGTGCAGACGGCAAAAGAACTTGGCATGAGTGGGGACATTCTGATTCAGTATGTTACTTCTGAATGTGATAAATTTATAGGACGGGATAGGGAAGATAGGAAGTTAGAAGCAGAAAGGAAATTACAGGCAGATAATGAGGCTAAGAGATTGCAATTAGAAGCTGACAGGGAAGTTAGGAAATTAGAAGCTGATAGGGAAGTTAGGAAATTAGAATCTGATAGGGAGGCTGAAGCTAAAAGATTGCAGTTAGACGCTGAAGCTAAAAGATTGCAGTTAGAGGCTGAAGCTAAAAGATTACAATTACAGTTGGAGGCTGAAAAAGAGGCTAGGCAGATGGAGGCAGAGGAAAAACGTTTGCAAGGAGAACATGAGTTGAGGCTGAAAGAAATGGAACTTCAAGGATATGTTACCGATTATGGAAGCAGCCCAACTACCTCTGATACTAGTGCCAGTCAGGGAGCCTCAAATTCAGCCATGAACTTCCACTTAGATCCCTTTGTAGAAAAAGAAGATGACATTGAATCTTTTCTAAATAGGTATGAAAGACTAGCTACTAATTATGGGCTAGAGAAAGAAAAGTGGAGCTTAAAACTATCACAAGGGTTGAGGGGAACTTCGTACGAAGTTGTCTCCAAATTACGCAGAGAAGATCAAGAAAACTATGACCTCCTAAAACAAGCATTGTTAATTAGATATGAGAAGAATGGTGAATTTTATAGGAAGAAATTTAGAAATAGTAAGCTGATGTCTGGAGAAACATACCACCAATTCTCGGCAAGACTAGAAACCTACTTGGAGAAATGGAGTGCTCTGGGGAAAACCCAAGACCTGAAGAAAATGATTATGATGGAGCAGTTAAGAGAGTCCATGGCTCCAGACTTGAGAAAATTTCTCATGGAACAAGGGGCCGAGAGATTGGGGGGAGGTTCTCAATGTTGCTGAGAGATATCAGGCAGCACAGAAAGAAGTATCTAGTATTAGAAAGAAACAAACAGAAAGTAACAAAACCCCACCAGACCAAGATGAGTATAATAACAATAGGGATCAACCACATAGATTTACACAAAGTCATGACAAACCCAGATTTGATCATAGAGACAGAAACCCTCAAGTAAATGAAAATAAACCCTATCGACAGGGAAATAAGTGGTGTAAAATATGTAGGATGAACAATCATAATACAATTGAATGTGGTAGGAAAGTTCCTCCATATCACGCTGCATGCATGATAACAGTGGACAAGGGAAGGAAAAACCTGACAGACAGTCAGATAGATCTCCATCATCCCCCCATCTGTGAAGAAGTGGTATGTAATGGTGCGAAAGTCAAGTGCCTTTACGATTCAGGATTGGAATATGACTCAGTTGTGAGTGCAACCCTGGTGCACCCTGACCAGTATACCACAGACAAAGTGGAGATACAAGGGGCATTGAAGGACACAGCCACCATGACACTTCCCGTAGCCAATATCAATGTCAAGACTAGGTACGTGGAAGGAGTGATTAGAGCAGCAGTGTGTGACGAACCTAATTACCCGCTGGTGTTAGGAAAGAGATATGTGTTTCTAGGGAGCCCTATAAAACCTGTGATCATGGCAACGCTCCTGGTCAAGTCGACCCCTAGTAAGGAGGAGGAACCACCACTAAAAATACATCCTAAACAGATGAGAAAGACCCAGGCAAAAGACAAATCATTGAAACCATGCTTTGGCAAATTGCCAAATAGCCATCACATCCCTAAGAAAGGAGAATTTTATTTGCAGGAGGGACTGCTCTACAGGAAAGCTGAAGCAGGACCCAAAGGATATGGACAGTTAGTACTGCTATTGAGTTATAGGGAAAAGGCTATGAAACAAGCACATGTTGTACCAGACGGTGGACATCAGAAGATGTGTACCACCTGTCAAAGGACATCTGCAAAATTCTACTGGCCAAATGTAGCTGGGGACATTGCACAGTATGTACAAAGTTGTGACCAGTGTAGCAAGGTACATTCCACATGTTGGAAAGAAAATAATACTCAGATGCTAGAAAAGCATTGTGGAGAACATGGGCTTAAAAACAAAAAGGGAAATAAAAATAATAAGGTAGATATAGTGGATAAGATGGCACTTTTTCACAAACAGTCTTCCAATAAAACATTTACAATGGCAACTCTACGTATGGCACAAGGAGTAAAAATAAACACAGTCCAGACCACCCCGACACACCCCCCGCCGGAATTCGTGGAACTGGCTAAAAATAGAATCGGTTGTCAGCCAGATTTGAAACCAAAACTGAGGGATTCCCACAGAAGAGTTGGGAGCGGACGTTTAGCCATTTGGGAAAATGTTCAGCTCGCTTCACAATACGGCTATTAAGTAGCATTATGAAGGGCACCGGCGACAGTTGACCGACCCTATACAGTCTATTAGAAGTATTGTACGGACATTGGATTGAGATCACATATTATAGCAAAGGATAAAGAGGGAATTGATTATGGATGCCGGAACTCATTTCCCCAGATTTATATTATTTCGCCCGTGACGTTAGGCGGAGAAAAACCGCTTGTGAAAATGGACTCTATCTGAATGGCAGATTATTGAGTCATACATGAATATTAGTAAAGGGTTTTACCAGATTCCGTCAAGCCTGAGCTCAGACCAATGGATGGCTGTAATCACATCGGACAGGCACATTGAATTCATATGTCGCTTTTTGGATTGGAAATACTCCGAGTGTTGCATCCAGGCTGATGAGGAAATTACTGGGTCCCCTACATAACTCCGCCATCACCAATTTTATAGATCTCCTCCTCATAAATATTGCAACCTTGAGAAACATCTAAAAACCTCTGGACATGTCATTGGACAGACTCAGAGAAGATTAATGGTGAATATTGATTGATAATCAGCATAAGACAGGCAGTAGCACCTGCAGCTGTTTATTAACATAACTTGCAATGGATATTTAGATTGCAGAGGTCTGGGGCAGATTTCTTGAGTAGGGCCTACTTTGAACTGACCCACCTGCAGGAATCCAGGATCACCCAAAGGCATAGGGGAGTCAATTTGGACGTGATTGTAACACAGATATGAAAGCTGCACTAGTGGTTCACGCTTTTTAACGGGGGAGATATGTAGTGAAGTGAATCTGTGTGACAACACGCTCAAATTCCCCGCTCAAAACGAACTAACTAACATATTTCTAAATCTATAAATAACTACAGTATTTGAAATTTGTCTGAGGGCCCAGTCAAATTTACCGCCAGAAATTTAACTAGAGAATTTGAATTTTTCTAAGAAACAAGTTAAAAATTACCCCCCCCCCCCCCACACACACACACCCAATATTTATTGAAGAGCATAGTACAAAATTAACAACCAATCAACTCGTTTCCATATTTTGTAGTGGTAAGAAAATTTTGGTTGACGAGAAATAAATGCCTATTTTGTGTTTTTGACTGAACTTAGATAATTTATTTCTCCATAACTAGAGATAATAAAAATGAAAGGGATGTCTTGAATTGTAGCGCTGATATTGCTTAACACATAAACATAAAGGTTCCCTCATAATAAAAGTATCTTAACTTAGTAAAATTTAATTTAGTGATATTTTCATATCAGGGTAAGGTCACATTTAGTTATTTAAAAATTACCCAGATGAAAATGCAAAAGAATAATTAAAGGAAAAGTATATATAACGATAGGGAGGAATTGGCCGTTTAATTATCACTTTTGATAATTAAAATCGGTCTATAAATAACTATGATATAAAATAATACAATTTGATCAGATTAGACGAACACACTTAAAACTGCTCAATTTTATAGCCTCTGAAATAGTTAACTTTTTTGACTCGTCATCTGATTGGTTGGGGGTGGTTTGATAAAAATTAACAACTTCTTGTAAGTTCCGCCATTAAAACCATAAGCTTCCATGCCGAGCTGACATATACTGAAAGAGACAGAAGGACAAGCCTTTGCCGTCTGTACTGCGAGCTCAGTGCTAGAGCCCTTTACTGTCTATCAGCTTGCGTGTGTGAATATTCTTTACTTGAGGGTAAGACATATAATTTTGTTTGCCTATTTTATTAACCTAAGTAACAGGCTGTGTGTGTGCCATATTTTTTCGATACTGCCGCTGGGAGATGTGTTGTGTCACGACGACCTAAGTAGGAATGTGCCTATAGCAGGCTTATTCGGAGTGAAAAATGTGTAAAATGTTTGCCAATCGGCCTTACAAATTTGCGACTGTAAGTGCAGTATTAATAAATTGGAATTGGCTTCCGGAGTGACACATTGTTCAAATATCATATGAAAACATTTAGGGAATGTTAGAATGAAGTAATCAACTAGTCACAAGATATATTGTACACACCATGATTATTGTATGGAAGACAAACAATGTATGAGGAACATTGGCTTTGAATCAACACTGACGAAGAGTGATTACACGAAACTGATTGTAGACAACGGAATTTAAGGTCTGGTGCGACTTGTTAGCACAAATGTCTGAGTTTGGTAAGTTTTAGTATTGATTAGGTATGAAATTGATAGAGACAGGCTTTACATAGGATGGATCGTCTTTTTTATTCTAGGTTGTATTATGAAGTACCTCGTTGCTGCAGTAAACTAAGAAGAAGAACATGTGGTCGTTGAGCGCTCTGAATACAAGTGGAGCTAAACCCCTTTTCTTAAGCCAGGAGTCACATGTTAGTGCTCCTGACTATGATCATCAGAACAGCAGCAGAACAATAATAAAGATAAGTCCGTTAGTACGGCAAATGACGACTCATCCAAAGCTCTTCCACCGAAAAATACTTACCATTTAGAGTGATGACAATAGCAGACCCTGTAGTGTAGACCCAACAGCAGTAGAATTAAATTTAATTGGAACTGTGTGTGTGCAGATTTAATTGTGACCAAGTTATAATAATGGAACAGAATTTCCAAGTTATTTATTTTCTCTTGTAAATATAAAGTTCTTGATTTTGAAAAGAAAAGTACTGACCCAAAAAGATTGAGGCTCAGTACCATTAAATTGTAAATATATTGTCAGACAGTCTTGTTTACTTACTTTGCATTAAAGTTAAAGTTCTGTTTGAAATTTTAAATTGTTAGAATACATTACCCTAGACACTTTGCCAAATAACACCACACAGATATCCTACTCTTGGTGAGATCTAAAGGGGTAGCCGATAGGGACCCAGAGAATTTTATCATCATCATCATACCTTACTCTGGGAACTTACATAGCTTGACCTCACCTTGATTGTCTATACACCCTTGCTCTTTTCAGAGAAGGGGGTATTTCTTATACGATCAGTCTCTTATCTGGCACTATCCTGGTATCCTCTGATACATCTATTTGTCCAGGATAGCCTATAATTAGTAACATCAAAACCTTATCACAAAGGGGATGACAGAAAAAGATAGAGAAATAGCTAGATTTTAATAGCTCGAGAGATAAAACAGTAGGCGTGGCAAAACTAAAATTAAGACAAAGCGAATGTCGTGACTGCCCGCATGATAACTATTTGCATACTAATTAGCACGCGTGGGGAATTCCACGTCGGATAATGCATACTAATTAGCACGCGGTGGGGATTCCACGTGGGACCCACGTTTGCGATTTAATTTCAACATAAATTCAGGGCCCCGGGTGCTATTCAATGGTACTCTTATAATCATCCGACAATTCAAGGGTAGCTTCTATTATTCATCCGTTACAATAACCCACGCCTAAAATTTAGCGGGAGTTACTAGCGTGATTTCAGTGACGTACACAGACAGCCCTGCTCCCTGTGTAATAAAATGATAGATTGACCAATAAAACAGGAAATAGAAAAATGTATTATTCAATAGAAAGCAGCCAGCTAAACAACGCACTGTGAGGTCAGCTGCCGGCAAGATTCGAGCGGCAGTGTTGGCAGAAGTCAGGTATGGCATACAGACGCGTTTTGTGAGTGAGTCTTGAACATTGGTTCAAGCAAATGTTATTTTGCTGGTTTCTTCATGTTAGTAGACCAAAGTTTTGTATCGCCTTTTTAATTTTCAGCCCAGCTCGTCTGATATTTTTATAAAAGGTCGCAATGATGCAATTAACGAAAAATTGAAGGATTTTCCTGAAAGAAATCCAAAACTGCAAAGATATTAAAACGAAAACTACAGGTGGTAACCTACACAAAAGAGATATGCAACCCTGGCAAAATTATCAATGATTAAACCAAGGATATTGACGATAAAATTGAATATTAATCGCCTCTATGGATTGAAAAGGTGATGGAAAATTCAAAGGGGCACAATGAACATTGTGGGATAGCTTGAATCAAATGACTGATCAGATTTTGTAACCATTTCTGTTGATACATTACATGCAATTTTCTGTTCTAAATAAAATGCAAGTTAACCTGATCCGGCTGTTGAATAATTCCTTACATGTTGGATAATGTAGGAAATTAGTATTTGCAAAAGTTACACCACTATCACTCTCCAAAACTTAACAACAATAGAGGAACGAACGGACTGGCACCCCACAACATAAACCAAGAAACTTTCATCTCTGGCGGACTTCAAGCCAGTCAAATATCTAACTTGGAATGAGAAAATAATCAAATAGAAGAAATACAATAACCCCACGGCCACATATTAGATTAAATGGAACTTGTAGGACCAGTTCTACACTGCACCCCTGCAACATATTAGATTAATTGATGCCGTACCCAGTCCACCTTTAACCTGACGGCTACACGAGCTATGACAGTGAACGTTCATAATTTGTTCCCTGCTCAAATGTTTGGAAGTAGACGGGTCTTATGTTGTGGCAAACGGCAATTACAGTAGGGATAGCGTGTACTATCTGCCTGCATGGACTCCCTAATCGCCTTCTGAGAATGGTGCCATTTCCAGAAACACCTGTAAGACTACACAGAAAGAAACTTCTATAGATTTAGCCTTCTTAGTAACTGTTGTATGATTTTAACAGATAAAATACGCTGACTTGATCTTCTCAGCTTCATATGTTCTTCAATTGAAATGAATAATTACTGTTGCAAAAAAAGAAAACGCATAGCTATCCGAGGCGCGTTTTTTATGAGTTTGTAAGTAAAATTTGTGCTAGGGTATATAAAAACCAGCCTCAAATGTTCTTTACAGTGTCAAATGCACTGTTGACCTGAATTGCGTTCGTTTTTGTAATCGTTACAACGCAGTGTCAATAGTGTTTATGAACTCAAATTTTTGATCACTCAATAAAAGCTCATGTTTGCGCGCAACGTGAAAACAACAAAATTTGGGTGAACACTATTCAACTGACTACGAACAAACGCAACTGGAACCCACTAAAAAAGGATAACGCTACACTCAAAAAAATTCAGTATCAATTTCAAGCAGACATTTTTGGCGTCCCCTCTATTGATAAATTTTAAGGAACATTGCCTATTGGCCAGACTGCATGCAGGCGAAAAGTCAAAGTCAGGTTGCAAGGCATCATAAACGTGCATCAGAGTACCATAGAGTCGACTTTGGCACCGGTTCACCAAGCCACTGGCTCATATGAAGACCAGGCATCGCAGT
>JAMPIV010006600.1:0-52281 GCA_024509875.1 Oreohelix idahoensis
ACAATGCCCAAGTGTTTGATTTTGATAAGACCAGATGTGTTTCACCAGATTTATCATGAGGCAATGTGGACTTCAAAAGATAATGCAAGGTGGAGGTGTAAATCAAGTAGTGAGTAATAAAGATTACAGTTGTGATTAAAAGATTACTAGAACAACGACGAAAGAGCCAATGTGGAATGAAAGAGCACAATGTGGGAGAAAATAAAATAAGAAAGATGTAGGAAGAGATAGAGCGATAAGGCTTTGGCGCTCATTTATCACAAGCTGTCCATGGTATTTTTAACATTCTTTTGTAAAACCACATCTCTGCTGCCTCTACAGCCTTTTGTACATTTTACTAATGTCCACCACTCACTTCTTATGTCAGGATTGGTTCTATATAACAGTGAAGAACTCTATTTTTTACTCCTATTAACAAAGAATTGTTGTGTAAAATACTTTTCATTTTATAGAATGCTGCTTTTGCCTGGACTATTCTACTCTTCACCTCTGAGATGCATCTTCCGTCCGATATTATTAACGTACCAAACACCAACACATAAAAAATATGTTACTCGCATACCTTAATTTCTCTAAACTCTGGCTTCCACGGCTGTTCTACAAGGAGAAGGAAGTATTTTTCCAAGCTCTGAAATGCTCTTGCCAATGGCATCACATCGGGATTCTCATTTTCTCGCTTTCTTAATGCTGATTTCAATATATCCAACATCCAGGGGTTCTCAAACAGGTCTCTGGAAGTTGCCTGAAATATCAGTAAGACTGTAAAATGGTAGTTTGTTTTACAGACACCCTGAAACTTTAACAGTATAGGTTAGAGTTGGCTTTACTGACACTCTGAAACTTTCATAGTATAGGTTAGATTTGGCTTTACACCCTGAAACTTTCACAGTATATGTTAGAGCTGACTTTACAGACACTTTGAAGCTTTCACAGTAGAGGTTAGAGTTGGCTTTACACCCTGAAACTTTCACAGTATAGGTTAGAGCTGGCTTTACACCCTGAAACTTTCACTGTATAGGTTAGAGTTGGCTTTACACCCTGAAACTTTCACAGTATAGGTTATTGTAGGCTTTACAGACACCCTGAAACTTTCACAGTAGAAGTTAGAGCTGGCTTTACACCCTGAAACTTTCACATAGATGATAGAGTTGGCTTTACACCCTGAAACTTTCACAGTATAGGTTAGAGTTGGCTTTACAGACACCCTGCAAGTTTCACAGTAGAGGTTAGAGCTGGCTTTACACCCTGAAACTTTCACAGTAGAGGACAGAGTTGGCTTTACACCCTGCAACTTTCACAGTAGAGGATAGAGCTGGATTTACACCTTGAAACAATCTCAGTGTAAGGTTACAGTTAGCATTACAGACACCCTGACCATTTCACAATATAGATTAGAGTTTGATTTACACCCTGATATGTTCACAGTAAAGATTAGAGTCGGATTTACACCCTGAAAACTATCACAGTGTAGGATACAGTTAGCATTACAGACACCATTTCACAATATAGATTAGAGGTGGCTTTACACCCTGAAACGTTCACAGTATAGGTTAGAGTTGGCTTTACACCCTGAAACTTTCATGGAATGGGTTGCTGGACCCTGTGCCAGCATAAGGCATAATTTAATTTTAATGTGAACTGAAGCATCATTAATGTACACGTGAGAAAACTGCGCTTTGGTTTATGCCATTATTTCCAATTTATATTAATTTATACACTATACATTATTATATAAGGTGATTATAAAGTCCTTGTGCAATTTTGAATTTTAATAACTTTGGACGTACACATGAAAGAAGCACACATTGCATAGCATATGAAAGCATTATATATTAAGTTTTAACACAGTACAGTTCACATTTTCAGGCTTCAACATAACCGCCATCTTTTATGACACATCGTTCGATCCGATTTTCCAATTAGTTGAAAACAGTCTCCAGTCGCTACTTATGCAGTTGTGATCCTGACCTTAAGTTCATCCAAAGAATGTGGTTTTAATGAGTAAATAAGTAGACAACAGTTTTAACTTTATAAATTATGTTTTTTATATGCTACTCAGCTGCACAAGGACTTTATAATCAACCTGTACTATTATTAAAACATGGGGTATGCGTAAAATACTGAGATAAACAATTACAGAATCTTGCCACAAACAATGACAACAGCTTACACAAACACTTCAACAACTTTTTTATATGACAACAGCTGGCACAGACATTCTAACAACTGACATATGACAATAGTTTACACAGACATTCTAACAACTGACATATGACAATAGCTTACACAGACATTCTAACAACTGACATATGACAATAGCTTACACAGACATTCTAACAACTGACATATGACAATAGCTTACACAGACATTCTAACAACTGACATATGACAATAGCTTACACAGACATTCTAACAACTGACATATGACAATAGCTTACACAGACATTCTAACAACTGACAACAGCTTCCACAGACACTTCCAAAAACAGACATGTGACAACATTTCCAACAACTTAAATATGACAACAGTTTGCACAAACACTTCAAACAACTGACATATAACAACAGCTTGCACTGGCACTTCCACCACTGACATATGGCACCAGCATACACAGACACTTCCAACAACTGACATATAACAGCATATACAGACACTTGCAAAAACATAAATATTGACAATAATTTACATAAATGCTTGAAAATTACATAAACAATGATAACAATTTACATAAAAACTTTAAATTTACGTAAACTATGACAACGGTTTACATAAACACTGGACAATTGTGTTAAGTGTGGCAAAAACGTACAGAAAAAATGAAAATTTACATAAACAATGACAACAATTTAGATGAACAATGATAACAATTTACATAAACACCAGACATTTATATAAACAATGATAACAATTTACATAAACACCAGACATTTATATAAACAATGATAACAATTTACATAAACACCAGCCATTTATATAAACAATGATAACAATTTACATAAACACCAGACATTTATATAAACAATGATAACAATTTACATAAACACCAGACATTTATATAAACAATGATAACAATTTACATAAACACCAGACATTTATATAAACAATGATAACAATTTACATAAACATCAGAAATTTACATAAACAATGATAACAATTTACATAAACACCAGACATTTATATAAACAATGATAACAATTTACATAAACACCAGACATTTACATAAACAATTACAATAATTTACATAAACATCATAAATTTATATAAACAATGACAATAATTTACATAAACATCATAAATTTACATAAACAGTGACAATAATTTAGACGAACAATGACAATTATTTACATAAACAGTGACAAAAATGTAGACGAACAATGACAATAATTTACTTAAACACCAGAAATTTACATAAACAATGACAAGAATTTGCATAAACATTGACAACGTACAGAACAACTGAAAATTTACACAAACAATGGTGACTTAAATAAACACTGACTAGCAGAGACATACACAAGAAGTAATTCAAATAAATACTAAAGTTGATGAACATATATACAGCAGTGTGCATAAAACAGTTGCAACGCATAACCTAAACACACATAAACATAAATACTAACACACACAGACAGTGACTAACATAAACATGAACTCGTAAAAACACTGACATAACATAAACATGAACTCGTAAAAACACTGACATAACATAAACATGAACTCGTAAAAACACTGACATAACATAAACATGGGCTTGTAAAAACACTGACATAACATAAACTCGTTAAAACACTGACATAACATAAACATGAACTCGTAAAAACACTGACATAACATAAACATGGGCTTGTAAAAACACTGACATAACATAAACTCGTTAAAACACTGACATAACATAAACATTAAAAAAAGGTAAAGGTAGTCCCATAGCAGATATTGCCGTAGAGGAATGAAGTGTTAGAGACTTCACCATTCTAGGTCCAGCATCGTGAGGTGAGGTGACCAGTTCCCTTCCTCGTTGCCTTTTCCTTCCCTAACTCAAAGTCAGGTTTACAGCTGGGTAGACTGCAGCGTGTCGATACCGTGATTCGAACCCGGCATCTTTGCCGCGAGAGACCTGTGCTCTAACCACTCTGTCGACCAGGCGCTCATAATAAGCTCATAACAACATAAACATACCTTTACATAAACACTGAACTGCATACGCATTTCCAGCAATGTGCACAATCAGTGACATAAACAGACACTGACTTACAAGATTATGGGCTTATAAAAACAGCGAGTAAGCCAAAACATGGCAGGAAATAATTATGTTGTGCATTTTCTGCTACTTGTCCTCATGAGGACCATAATTCTTCTGTGGTAACTTATCCGAACGCACTGACTATGAAGCTATGGAGTAATGCACCAACAATGCGATGTGGAGAAGTGAAAACAAGCCAATGGACTGAACTCTTGACTAATTAATTAACAGCTGCTTTATCACGTTTTTGTAAAAGTACAAATATTTTTTTTTAACAAATTGTGCCCTGGAATGCATTAAAAAAACAAAACAAAAAATTCAAAATAAAAGTTCTATTACTCCATCAACAAATCAATATTTAAGGGAGTATCGGCTCGAGTGACTAAATCGGCCTAATTACTGCAAGCCTAACTTTACTCCATTCATAAATAAATAAGATACTTATTCATACATAAATGATGAAAATTCTAGAAATTGTTCAAAATAAAACATCTGCCATTATTAAGGAGCGGAACAATATGCTCATTGTTTCAACATGCACACAATTATTTCCTATCCTAAAAAATGGGACAAGAAAAAGATTGCAACTGTGGTGAGGAAAAAGATGGGACTAACATGACAGAAAGAATCAGAAGGTTTAATGACCTATCAAAACAATGACCTAACATGGGCATGGATTTAATAATATAAGCAATGATATACACAAACACTGACTTACATGGTCACAGACTTTTATTAACAAGGAAATACATATACACTGACTTACAAGAATATAGGTTTACAAAAACAGAACTGACCTGCCTGAAAACTTTCAGCAATTAGCATAGCAGTGACTGATAAACACTGATAACTGAAAAGTAATGACCTAAACACTGGCACTAAATAACAAACACTGACAACAAATTACATCAACACTGACATTAAATAACAAACGCTGACAACAAATTACATCAACACTGACATTGAATAACAAACACTGACAACAAATTACATAAACATTGACATTAAATAACAAACGCTGACAACAAATGACATCAACACTAGAAACTAATGACACAAACACTGACAACAAATTACATTAAATTTGACCATGGTTGACATACACTGACAACAAATGACACCAAATGATACAACAATCACTGCCAACAGATTACATTAATACTGACCATGGTTGACAAACTCTAACAACAAATGACATAAACAATGACCATTATTCATTATCGACAAACACTGACTGCAAATGACATAACATAAGGCAGTGCAACTGCATCGTGTAAAATAAATTGCTGAAGAAGCCACCACTGCAGTAACATGTGCTTTGATGTGGACTTCCTGTAAGGGGGCCCACTTCAATTCTTCTTCTTTGATCCTTAGCCGCCGACCGTCAAAGCAGTCAGTGGCCGTCACGCCTAGTGGCGTCTTGTAGGGCAACAACAAATTGATTCCACCTTGCTCGGTCAGCGGCCATCCCTCGTACAGTGCCCCAACTCCGGTTCACGCCCCGCATCCCAGCCTCCACAAGGTTGTTTTTGGTCGGCCTCTCTTTCGTCTTTCTTCAGGGGTCCAAAGCACAGCTGCCGAGGACATGGCCAACCCAGCCCCAGCGCCCACCAGCCACGATGGCGCGCACGTCCTCTTGCTTGCTCCGAGTAAGCAGATCTTGGTTGGTGATGGTATTCAGCCAAAAGATTCGGTGAACTTTTCCTAGGCATGTTGTGTGAAAAGAGGACAACTTCGACACCTCCCTCTCTGCAACTCTCCAGCACTCCGCACATAAGAGAAGCACACAGCTCTGACACAATCTTAATTTTGCGCTTGTGCTGTACTGAGAGGACCTCCAGATGTTGTTTAGGCTAAAAAAGGCTGTTCTTGCCTCATTCATTCTGATGCCCCGCCATCTGGTGTCGCCATGCACCCTAGGTACGTGAAGGTGTCTGTCTGTACCAGTTGCTGATTCCCTACTGATATGGGCTCAGGGTTGCTCACATTGAGCGCCATGACCTCTGACTTCCCCAAATTGATGTTCAAGCCCACCTGCTGGCTGTGGCAGAGATATTATGATTAATAAATTTCAGATCTTCTTCTTCTTCCGTCCTTAGCCAAAAACTGACCAAGCAGTCAGTGGCCATTACGCCTTGCGGCGTCTTAGGGCAACAAGAAATTATCCGTTACTCCGTTACGCCTAAAGGCGTTTATTGGTACAACAGAATATTAATTGTTGTTTCCGTAATCAATGTGACAAGCAAGCGGTTGATCAATCCGCTGTGCCCCGAACTTGCCCTCGTGTGTACTGCCGCTATAAAACCACTTCGCTACTGAGACGTCCCCAGCCAAAATTCTCTCGGGACCGAAGGTCCACGAAAAAGAGCAATCTGGTACTGGCACAGCACCCATTCGCTGCCTCCACCGCGCTGGGAGGACCCGGCAACCGGGACCACACACAGCTATATTTATTCTTTATTCTGCACTTGTCTTTTACCTTTCTTTCGCTCTTTTTACCTTTCTTTTTTCGCATACGCTCGATTGTTAAGATATACTCTCTCATTCATACCTCTGTCTTTTCCTTTCTAATTTAGCAATGCATTTTATTGCTGTTAAGCTAAGTTCTTTGATGAGACTGAATCGTGTTAATTCGTTCTCGACAGGGATAAGAAGTAAGACTATCGTCCATTATTTTTCTCTGATCTGTCCGCCTATAGTTAATTATTCTCGGTGGAAGATTTGAGATGAAAGACATTGATCGCTGGGAACGGCCATATGAAGCAGAACGTGTAAAACGCACACTGTGAGTTTTATTGCCGAGGTCTGATCAGATCGAGAGACTGTACTGTAGGTGTTAAGTCTGGTTTTGGTAAGGGGGTGTAGAATTCGTTTCATTTGTAGAATGAGCAAGGAAATATGTAAATCTGGACGTAGGTGCAAACATCTGGCAAATGAGTTGGGCCGGGTTATAGACGTAACCTTCCCCTGATTTTGGAGAGATATTTACTCCAGAATTCTAACTTAATTCATCCAGTACAGCCAGAAAGACTAGAACCATCTAGCTTTCAATTCCCAAGATCTCTGTTAATAGAAGCATCATTTAGTTGGTCGATTGGAGATCGTTTTACTTCTGCGCTAATGGTAGATATATATATATCTAGTAGTGTTGAGTGATTTTAGTGGTAGATCGCCTATTTCATTTTTACATAGTTTAATTTCTGTGCAGGGTGATTACATGATAATTCTCTAAAGTTTACTGTGTTACAGTGGATAGCAAATAAATTATATTTCTATCTAAACTCATTCGGCTATTAATAAATTTAATTTAATTGCTAGTAACCAGTCAGAGAATAGTTTTACCATCTAAATAAATGCACTAATTCATCATTGAGTATTGATGAGATACTTACGTATTTCTAATTCATGATGATTGATTCTTTTAATGACTAGAATTTATTTCACGGAAGTTTAAACGATGAGACAAGCGCTAACCTTATAGTCTTTAACTTAAAGTTAATAACCGAAGTGAATATTATGTTTTACGCGAGGGTAGGATAGAATGTGTATAATATTATGTTTAAGTATTCTGTATGTTTCTTTTTCTTTATACGGTATTCTGGGTAAAGCCCAACATCTGCCAGTGGTTTCAGTATATGAGAAGAACCTAGAAGAAACATTTTTGTAATTTAAATAAGTGAGTTTCCAAGTTACAACCTGTCTGGCTTTGTGTTTGCATCCAGAAAAAGACAGAGTACTCATCTCACGAACTTTAATACTAAATGCAATAACTGGGCCTATCAAGCCAGATTATAATTCTTCCCAACAATCTTATTGTACATTCAGCCCCTGTGGCGAGAAAAAATTACAAACCATTAACATTTCCGACGTTTTGACTAATTGTGGTGTGACCAAGAATTTTACATTTGAGAGAAGTTACCAACCTGTCATTTTCCTAAGTAGTGGAAACCTCGTGATTCTGACACTGTGAGCCCGTTTAAGCTTTCTTACCCAAACTGATTCAAGTGACCTTAACAGTAATCTTAAAATATAATTGTGAAGTGTATGCTCCCCGGAACATTGTAAGAAACCTGTATCTGCAGAGCTGGGATTCTCTTTATCAAAAGAATACAGATTCACTGTAGAGAAGTGTCCTGAAGTTTGCGCCAGACGGCGAGAAACACCATGTGTGTAGGTAAGAAAGTATGTCAGGGGCCCCTGCTGAATGAACAGAGAGAAAGCAGAACGAGTGATTCTTTCATTTTTTTATATTCATGCACCCACATTGAAATTTCTGTATGCAATTTTTGTTGCAAATGCTGATTTCCTCTTAGGAAATATATCAACTCTGTTCTTAACTATACAGGGAAATCCTAGACCATAGCGTATAAATCTGTGAGTCTTTGGGGCTATAACTTTTCTTCTAATGGGATCGTGGACTAAACAGAGGGGGAAAGGATTACACCTATGGGTCTATTATTCTTTTAGAAATTTCTTAACTTATGTGTATGTATATTTATATGCGATTGATATTCTAAATTGATGCTTGTGGTGAATTTTCTTATGATAAATAAAATTTACATAAACTTTATTCAAGTGTGTCAGTCAGCTCGTTCCAAAATATCTATATTCCATTGTTATAGTTTTTCCACGTCTGTGCATCTAACTGTCGTCACTTATATGTGTGTGTATGCGAGTGGTATATATAGATTACTATATATGTTCTAATAGACTGTCTGACTAAACTAGTTCTGTTGTAGAGATAGGCTGAAAGAGAGAAGATTCTCGATTTCAGGGACAGATTCTAATTAGTTTCCACCATCTCACTCGTGAAAATCTATTTTCTTTACATTACCTCTCACTGAGCTATCACCTGTTCTATTTCTATTCAGTAGGGACCAATCTATGTCTTAATTCCCCTATCAAAAATCTACGACAAATGTGTGCTCGTCCGAAGGATATTTTGAACTTAGACAGGAAAACATTTGTCGTAGATCAGAGAAAAATAATAGACGATAGTCTTACTTCTTATCCCTGTCGAGAACGAATTAACACGATTCGGTCTCATAAAAAAACAGCAATAAAATGCGTTGCTAAATTAGAAAGGAAAAGACAAAGGTATGAATGGGAGAGTATTCCACAAGCCCTCAGTACCTTCCATAAACTGTTCCTATGTATGCTGTCAAAAGCCTTTTCAAAATCAACGAAATTAATGTACAGCTGTCTCTGCCACTCTGAGCACTGCTCTATAATGTTCCTGAGAGTGAATATATGATCTACACATCTTCTGTTCTTTCTAAACCCCGCCTGCCCCTTCCTCAGTCTGTGGTCCACTGCCCTTGAAATTCTCTGTATAACTATCCTGCCTAGTATTCCACTGGGAACAGAGAGAAGAGCGACTCCTCTCCAATTATTGCAGTCTGCAAGATCTCCCTTCCCAGGCAATTTGACAATTATTCCTTTGTTCCACTCTGATGGTGTTGTCCCCACTTTCCAGACCTGTGCAAACAGTGGTTCCAATAGTTCTGCTGCCAGCTCAGGGTCTGTCTTAAATAGCTCTGCATTTAAGTTATCATGGCCAGGAGCTTTTCCATTCTTTAACCCTTTGATTGCTGTGATGATTTCTTCTTTTCGTGGAATGTCTGTATTTACATCTAGATCGTTTTCAGCCTCAGGAACATTCAATTGTGTCTCTGGTGGTTCCTTGTTCAGAGTTTCTCTGAAGTGCTCTGCTCATCTTGCCTCCTGTCCCTCTGCTGTCGCGATGAGACTTCCCTGCTTATCTCTTACTAATGTAATATTGTTTGCACCTCGTTTTCCGCTGATGAATTTAGTTATTTTGTATACTGTGCTTTGTTCATTTCTCAGCGCCGCCTCCTCCGCCTGTCTTGCAAGATTGTCTAGGAAATTCCTTTTGTTGGCTCGGGTTTGGCGTTTAACTTCCTTGTCCAGCTGACTGTACTGTTCGCTACATAGTTGCTTTAACCTGGGGGACTTCACCTCTGTTTTCTTTCTTTTCATTTCCTTTCTCATCGTTATGGTGTTTAATGTTTCTGGTGTTATCCAGTCTTGCTTCTTCCTTTCCTGGAATCCCAAGCATGATTTGTTGCTTTCCTTATATATTGTTGAAATGGTGTTGAATATCAATGGTGGCTCCATAATTTTACACTGAGGAAACCAACCTGTGAGACAGCCCATCTGCGCTGTAACCAAACCTTCAATGCAACAGGAAGACAGAAGAACAAGAAGCACATGAATGAAAAATAACACAACAGAAAGGACTGATTCACCAAAAGCTGGAGACAACAGCAGCCATGACAGTTCCATAGAATTCTATGGTGTGGGCAGTCAAAGTTACATAATATAAACTTTTCATTGTATGTTACGTCTACTTCAGCTGCCTTTGTTTTTCTTTCTCTTGTAATTTAGGAAATTTTTTTTGGCAGATCGTAATTTTGAAAATTCTTAGGCACACTTGTAATTTTGCAAATTTAAGATGAATGGAAGCGTGTTATCCTTGACTTATGCATTTACGGGCGTCAAAGGAGTTAACTAAATGACTAACACTAACAAAGCAGAAGAAAATTTTGCAATACACCTCATGGTCCCTGGAAACACACATGCTGTGTTGCAAGATACCATCTGAAACCATTTCTTCCTACGTAAACAGCTTTTGCCACTTTAACCTTTTGTTCTGAGTGCAGAAAACCTATTCAGACTGATTGCAATGGGAAATATATGGAGATCAAAAGAAATAAAAGTCCAACACAAAAATGGGAATCTTCAAGTCAAATGTCAAGCCAGTACTATTACATGGCTGTCAAACATGGAGAACAACAAAAACAACAATCAAGAAGTTACAGACTTTCATAATTAGTTGCTTGCACAGAATAGGAGGATTGAAGGGGTATGGCACGATCACTAAAGTGGAACTGATGACAAGAACCAGACAAGTGCCAGTGGAACAAGACATGAGAAGAAGAATGCTGGCCATGGATAGGACACACATTGAGAAAACCTGTTGATAGTATTACCCAGCAGCCCTTGTTCTTGAATCCCCAGGGTAAGAGAGTTAGAGGTAGACCACAGAACACGTGGAGAAGAGAATTGGAGACAGAAGTGAAAATGATGAGGAAGACTGTAGTGGTGTTGATGGTATTGTATGATGGTGATATTACTAAATGTAATTATTCAAAAGGTATTTTGAATCTCAGAGAACTTTAATACGACCTCAGAAACTTTTTTTTTTAATGAATGTGGCTACGTAAAGTGTCTAGGGTTATGATATGTAGTGTGGTGTAATAGGTTATAGATATACCCACAGATATTTAACAAGACTAATAATATTAATAAATGTTAAAATACACTGAGCTAACTCACGTGTGTAAAATTTTTTGATAGAATTATATTACATTTATTTTGTTCTGGATCAATTTTTTTAGGTTGACCAGAACTTAAAAGGATTTAGAGATTATGAAAGAAATGCATGGAATATTATATCATAAATGCAATAGTGTACATATATATGTACTATACTAGTTAGTTTTATTAAAATGTTCTAGTAGTCATCTACTTGGGAGGATATTAATGTTTGTGCTGTTGGGGTGGCCTCATCACACCTGTCTATATTGACTACACAGTGTCCAGAAAATGGTGGGAATTTTTATGAGGGTATTAGTAACTACACAGCGTTGGTGAATGTCCAGCAGACCAGAGGCTCACTCATCTTGTCGTTGTAGCTCTGGTGCTGAAATCAGGTGGTCCCACCTCTCCGTGCTGGCGGGCAATAATGGTGGTCTCTGTCACAAGTACTGCACAGATACACTCGAGTAAAGTCACCAACTGAATAGACACTGCTTTGTTGACAACAGAAACTCACAGCTCTGCAATCAAAGTATGGGCCATGTGTCAAAATCTATTCTCTACCCACGTCTGGACACAACACTGACACAACAACCACATCATACAGACAGGTCAGATCTCTCTGACCAAACAGCACATTTACCATGGTGGTTTTACATCAGATAGATCCTCCCAGACTATAGATTTCTGAAAAATATTTTATTAGTTTCCTGCCCTAAAGGAGGATAGTAATTATTTTTCATTATTCTCAACACTTGATCTGTCTTGCCTAACCCTTGCTGGAGTTTATGTACATTGTTGGTCCCTAGACCCTGACTAGGGCGGGGGGTCTAGAGCAAATCCCTACTTGTTTGTAAGGCTAGATTTCGATATGGCAGTATCAAATCACTCGAACATGAAACAATATTCAAAATATATAAGGAAATAATTTCAATCTTACCAGATTATGAATAAATAACACAGAATTGCTAGCAAAACTCAGCTGAGCTGCTGGCTATAGTATGGCGTCCCTAAATTTATTACACTTTCTTTCATATGGAAATCACCACACTTTAAAATCTGTGTCTATCACTGAACAACTATTGAAGAATGGCCCCACTTTCGCGTCTGAGCGCTAATGATATGATTGTCTGTGGCCAATCACTGCCTAGGTTTATTTGAATTTCAAATTTCCTACCATAACGTCATTTCAGTCATGCTTCAGTCAAGTATGGATGGTTATCTGTTAGTCTGTCCGTCTCTACTTGTGTTTCTACAAAAATGTACTTGATTTTTGAACCAACCTTTCTCTCCCCTCCAAAATTTTGTCGTTAAAAGTTATTTTTAGACACAGCTACCACCCAAAAACCTTCTCCTCCATACTAAGTAAATTTGAACACCTGCGTCTGGAGGTCGTGTTTTTTTGTGCAATTAGCGACACTTTTAGATTCAATACAGTCTGTCGATGATGTGAACAACACTGTCTTTTGTCATTATCTTCAATATTATCTATCCGTCTGTAAAATTAAGAACATATTAGTTCACTGCTCAGAATAGGCCATCCGGCCAGCTAATTTTTATATTCCTAACATTAATATTAAGAAAAAAGTACTTTTTAATTTTTGTAATATTCCTAACATCTGCGTTTAGCCGCTGAATTCAAATCAAGGGCTTGGTATCGCGCAAAAGCGTCCAATAAATGACTGTGGCGTAACATATCTATGGTCCCTTCTGTCGAGTTGCTTACTTTTTATGTCAACTTGGGAAACGTGACTTTTCTCCGTTTCCCCCCCAATTGCGTCTCCTTAGCCTTTCTAGTCTCACGCAATCTTTCCAGTCATATTTTTTTCCTTTTTGATCCGCCGTGCCCCTCCTGTCTAGCAAGTCAATTATTATGGAGGATGATGACCCGCGGTCTAGGCGATCATGTACTATCCGCAGCCTACGCATTATGTTTTTATCCTTAAATGTTATCTTTGGAGGTATTTTACCGTTGTATCTCTGTCAATTTCACTACACATCTCCCCACTTGAAAACATGCCTATGGCAAGTTCCAAAACCAGCGATACACATAGGTAAAATTACTCATCACGTCTGCCACTACTCTAATTTTGATCACAGGGGTGCCGACTGAGGAAATCTGCACCGACATTCAATTTGCCTGGGATATATTGGATACTAAACTGATAAGGTTGAAGCAATAAAGACCACCTCAGCAATCTTGCGTTTTCATGCTTAGCCTGAGACAAGAACACGAGAGGCTGATGGTCCGTCTCCCCCACAAAAGTCCTACCATACAGATAGATTGAAACTTCTTTATTGCCCAGATTAACGCTAAACATTCTTTTTCGCTTGTGGAGTATCCTTGTTCCGCCTTATTCAATTTGCGGCTTGCATAAGCGACTGGTTTCAGTTCCCCATCAGGTGAAGATGATCTTTGCAACAAAGCCCCTCCGAGTCCTACATTACTTGCATCGGTTCTTAAGACAAAGTCCTGTGTCAAATCAGGCAGTTTGAGAATAGGCTTGCTAGTGAGTTTTTTCCTTTAACTCTTGGAACGCTAGTTCACATTGTGCAGTCCAAATAATTTTATCTGGAAGTCCCTTGCGAGTCAGATCAGTCAGAGGAGCACAAATAGCGTTAAAATTTTTGATGTATTTCTGATAAAATCCGCATAACGACACGAATGATCGCACGTCCTTTTTTTGTTTGTGGCCTAGGTGCTCTCTGCAGTTTTTCCAAGTTCTTAGGATCAGGGGTCATATTACCCTGATATACAGTGTGTCCCAAGAATTCCAACTCTTTGCATCCAATACAACATTTTGTTGGCCTAGCAGTTAAGTTCGCCTCCCGAAGTCTATCAAACAACATCTCCAGAGCTTCAATGTGTTCTTCAAATGTCTCTGTGGCGACGAGAATATCATCCATGAAATTCGTGATACATGGGTTATTCAGGGGATCCAACAATTTGCGCATCATCCTTGAAAACACAATTTTTCAGTCCGAATGGTAGCATATTGAATTCATAATGTCCATCCGAAGTGCTAAAAGCCAAATAAGGTCTCACTTCAGGCTTCACTGGGATCTGGTAATAGCCTTTACTAAGATCCACCTTTGAAAAGTATTTTGCCTTGTTCAGTCTGGCAAATAACTGTTTTGTGTCTGGTAATGGATCCACTTGTCCTTCTGTGACAGCATTCAGTTTCCTGTAATCTATGCACAGTCTGTGTTCCCCAGACGGTTATCTCAACAAAACGACACTAGAACTAAAAGATGATTCACTGTGCGAAATAATCCCCTCCTTCAACAAATACTCTATTTCTTCCTTCAATGCCTTCTCCTTCGCGAACGGAATAGAATAGGCTCTCATACAGATTGGGTTTGAGTCTACCAGTTTCATGTCATACTGTAGCAAATTTGTATGGCCTGGTTTATCTGTTAATACATCTGTATGTTCCTCCAGAACCTGTTGAACTCTCTCCCTCTGGTTTTTAGTCAGGGGCTTACTGACTTTTACCTGTGCTGCTGTTTCACAAGGATGTAATGGGTATTCATGTGAGGCGAGTGGTTCTTTTTGCATCTGGGTTGCAATAGCCAAGGTCAATAAGGGGGTGCTTTCCTGGAGTGGTCTGTCCAGATACTTCTTTAACAGGTTTACATGATAAACTTTTTCCTTCCCCTTTTTGTCAATTTTATAGTTTGTTCTAGACACCTTCTCTAGAACCGTATATGGACCTTGCCAACCAATTTGTAATTTATTCTGGCTTCCCGGTAGTAGAAGCAGCACCTTCTCTCCGACTGCCAGTTCCCTGTCCTTTGCCTTCCTATTAAAATATGCTGCATGTTTCTTCCTGGCTTGTTTCAAATTATCATTTGCCAGTTTCCATCCAGCTTTCAAACGAGTGGTCAGTTCGTTCACATATTGATACGATGAGGTAACAGTCTCTTCCGCCTTCTCATCTGTCCAGGTCCTTAATAAAGCTACATCTGGATCTTTAATTTATCATACGTATTTTTCATGGAACCCGTCTGGTCCCGTCCCCTAGAAGCTTTCCATATGAGGACTTTTCTTCCTAGAATCATCACTCACAAATCGACCACTACCAATTTTTTCTCTGGGTTTGTCTCCCCACTTTAAATTGTTTATGAGAGATCTTCGCTCTCTTTGTCTGTTCTTCCAGTTTTTTATATAAGTCTGACCGAGGGATTGTCATCTTATCCTGGGTAAAATTTCTTCTTTGTACTCTTCGCATAGTGGCCATGTTAATCCATTCAAGTGAAGACTGGGTGTGAAAAGGGGGCTCCCATTCCACTTTGTCTACCCGAGTATAATTAGTTTTCCTTTCAGGCCTAAAGTTGCCCCGTGGCGTTTCTATGTCCTGCACATATTTTCCCTTTGTGGGTGTTCCCTCATGAAATACGCCACATGCTTCTACAAAGTTTTCAACATCGACATTTACGTCGGGCCAATAGTATTTTCGAGCAATCTTTTGGCAGATGGTACCGACTTTCTCATGGTCACCATCTTTTCCAACATGTAAGCTCCTTATTAAGTTTGCCCTATATATCTTGGGAAGAACTAACTGTCCGTGACCAGTGGATCTAGTTCCTGTCTTCCTGTATAAGAGTTTGTTCTTCATGAAATATTCCCCCTTGCTCGGAGGTGTGTGGCATTTGGGCAATTTTTTAAAACATGGCTTGAGTGTCCTATCCTCAGCCTGCGCCTTCCTCATCTCCTCTGGATGAGCATTTATAGGTTCACCTTCTTCCTCCTTCTTCTGTGACCTGGTCTGCACTGTCGCCATGATCACAGGTTTCTCGGGATTCCCCAGAAGACGTATCTACACCCCAATATCAGAGGGTAGATTGGTTCATCTATCACTGCTGCTCTGATTTCTCCTTCCACATAGCGAGTTTTCACCGTTATCCTTGCGATGGGAAGTGTCATGAGTGGTATGTCCTTAGTCGCCCCTTGTATTTCCACTGTTTCTGTGGTATACTGACTTGGGTCCACTAGGCTAGACTTCACAACTGAATCATAATCCAAACTGTATCATAAAGGCACCTTATGGTGACCCCATTACAAATAACATCCTCACAAACTGGGGGGTGATAAGGTTCCTGTTGTCCCTTAGGATTAACCTTTAATCTTTGCGTCCCCGACTTCATTGCAGCAATGTTGAAGGTTTCCTTCTACAAAATTCGGTGTTATGGTTATCCTTCTTGCACCATTTACACCATCTTTTTCCTTGGTTCAACGGTTTTCTTTCATTGAACTTTTGGTCATTGAACTGTGAGTTTCTGTCGCGATAGTCATTTCTTGGCCGCTCAAAGTTTGTCCTACCTTTATTTCCCTGCTCTCTATTATCAAATTTATTAAATTGCTGTGGAGCTTTAAAATTGTCTATGTGCTTCTTTTTAGCACCACTTACCTCTGCCTGGGCTGCCTGATACCTCTCAGCAACATTTAAAATTTCCCCCAACTTCTCTGCACCTTGTTCCATGAGAAATTTTCTCATGTCTGGAGCCATGGACTCTCTCAATTGCTCAATCATGATCATTTCTTAAGATCTTGGGTCTTCCCCAGAGCCGTCCATTTCTCCAAATAGGTTTCTAGTCTAGCAGAGAATTGGTGGTATGTCTCCCCAGACAACAGTTTGGCATTTCTAAATTTCTTACGATAAAATTCACCATTCTTCTCGTACCTTAATAACAAAGCCTGCTTTAACATGTCATAATTGTCTTGGTCTTCCCTGTTCATTTTGGCAAATACTTCATAAGAAGTACCTCTCAATCCCTGTGATAGCTTTAAGCTCCACCTCTCTCTCTCTCTAACCCATATGTAGTAGCTAATAACTCAAAACGTCCTAGGTACCCCTCTATGTCATCGTCTTTTTCAACAAAATGGTCTAAATGAAACCCCATAGCTGAGTCTGAGGCTCCCAGACTGGGCGTAGCATCTGAGGCAAAAGGGCTGGCACCATTTTCAGGAGCCTGGCCTTGTAATTCCAGCTCCCTTAGTCGTAATTCGTGCTCCGTTTGCAACCTTCTATCTTCTGCCTCCCTTTCGGCCTTTTTATCTTCTGCCTCCCTTTCGGCCTTTTTATCTTCTGCCTCCCTTTGCTGTCGTTTTTCTTCTGCCTCCTTTCTGTCAGCCTCTTAATTTCTGCAACCTCTTAGTCTCAGCCTCTAACTTCTTCTCTTCAACCAACCTGTCAGACTCCAATTTTCTTTCAGCCTCTTTTTCTAATCTCCTTTCTTCCCGTTCAATATATTTATCACATTCAGCCGTTACGTATTGAATTAAAATTTGACCATCCATTCCCATCTCCTTCGCGGTGAGCACAGCAGCTGATCTAAATTTTGCCAGCTCCGCCATACTTTTTAGACAATATAATAATATACAAGATAAATCTCTAACCAGTAAATACACTAAGTACTTCTTATGACTATAGTCTAACCAATTCTAACTAACCAGTTAACTAATTAATTATTACTGGCTGTGAAGATTCACCAACTTTTATCTGCAGGGACACTTTTAATTTTAAAGGGAATTTTACAATTTATTTCCCTACTTTTATTTCTCCCACCAGGAGATCCTAATATTACTGTTGGGCTAATTATCCCTGGACAAGACCCCAATTTATGTAGTGGTGTTGATGGTATTGTATGATGGTGATATTACTAAATGTAATTGTATGAGGCCAGCTGTGAAGGCTCCTGAGATAAAATGTAGTTGTGAATTGTCAGAAGGCCTTTCTTGCTACCACTACGACCTCACACTTAATTTTTTTTTTTAATGAATGTGGCTACGTAAAGTGTCTAGGGTTATGATATGTAGTGTGGTGTAATAGGTTATAGATATACCCACAGATATTTAACAAGACTAATAATATTAATAAATGTTAAAATACACTGAACTAACTCACGTGTGTAAAATTTTTGATAAAATTATATTACATTTATTTTGTTCTGGATCAATTTTTTAGGTTGACCAGAACTTAAAAAGATTTAGAGATTATGAAAGAAATGCATGGAATATTATATCATAAATGCAATAGTGTACATATATATGTACTATACTAGTTAGTTTTATTAAAATGTTCTAGTAGTCATCTACTTGGGAGGATATTTAATGTTTGTGCTGTTGGGGTGGCCTCATCACACCTGTCTATATTGACTACACAGTGTCCAGAAAATGGTGGGAATTTTTATGAGGGTATTAGTAACTACACAGCGTTGGTGAATGTCCAGCAGACCAGAGGCTCACTCATCTTGTAGTTGTAGCTCTGGTGCTGAAATCAGGTGGTCCCACCTCTCCGTGCTGGCGGGCAATAATGGTGGTCTCTGTCACAAGTACTGCACAGATACACTCGAGTAAAGTCACCAACTGAATAGTCACTGCTTTGTTGACAACAGAAACTCACAGCTCTGCAATCAAAGTATGGGCCATGTGTCAAAATCTATTCTCTACCCACGTCTGGACACAACACTGACACAACAACCACATCATACAGACAGGTCAGATCTCTCTGACCAAACAGCACATTTACCATGGTGGTTTTACATCAGATAGATCCTCCCAGACTATAGGGTCTGAAAAATATTTATTAGTTGTCTGCCCTAAAAGAGGATAGGTAATATGTTTCATTATTCTCAACACTTGATCTGTCTTGCATAATCCTTGCTGGAGTTTATGTACCTTGTTGGTCCCTAGACCCTGACTAGGGCGGGGGGTCTAGAGCAAATCCCTACTTGTTTGTAAGGCTAGATTTCGATATGGCAGTATCAAATCACTCGAACATGAAACAATATTCAAAATATATAGGAAATAATTTCAATCTTACCAGATTATGAATAAATAACACAGAATTGCTAGCAAAACTCAGCTGAGCTGCTGGCTATAGTATGGCGTCCCTAAATTTATTACACTTTCTTTCATATGGAAATCACCACACTTTAAAATCTGTGTCTATCACTGAACAACTATTGAAGAATGGCCCCACTTTCGCGTCTGAGCGCTAATGATATGATTGTCTGTGGCCAATCACTGCCTAGGTTTATTTGAATTTCAAATTTCCTACACTAAAGTCATTTCAGTCATGCTTCAGTCAAGTATGGATGTTTATCTGTTAGTCTGTCCGTCTCTACTTGTGTTTCTACAAAATGTACTTGATTTTTGAACCAACCTTTCTCTCCCCTCCAAAATTTTGTCGTTAAAAGTTATATTTAGACACAGCTACCACCCAAAAACCCTCTCCTCCATACTAAGTAAATTTGAACACCTGCGTCCCAAAGTCGTGTTTTTTTTGTGCAATTAGCGACACTTTTAGATTCAATACAGTCTGTCGATGATGTGAACAACACTGTCTTTTGTCATTATCTTCAAATTAATCTATCCGTCTGTAAAAGTAAGAACATATTAGTTTCACTGCTCAGAATAGGCCATCCGGCCAGCTAATTTTTATATTCCTAACATTTAATATTAAGAAAAAAGTACTTTTTAATTTTTGTAATATTCCTAACATCTGCGTTTTAGCCGCTGAATTCAAATCAAGGCTTGGTATCGCGCAAAGCTCCCAAATGACTGTGGCGTAACATGATCTATGGTCCAATCAGAGTTGCTTACTTTTTATGTAAACTTGGGAAAACGTGTACCGAGCGTAGGACGCAATCTTTCCAGTCATATTTTTTTCCTTTTTGATCCGCCGTTCCCCTCCTGTCTAGCAAGTCAATTTTTAGAAATGATGACCCGCGGTTGGCATCATGTACTATTCGCAGAATGTTTTTTATCCTTAAATGTTATCTTTGGAGATATTTTACCGTTGTATCTCTGTCAATTTCACTACAAAGACGTGGAAAGATCTATAGCTATGTCATGTGACAGGAGGACTTGGCATGTGACAGGAGGACTTGGCATGTGACAGGAGGACTTGGCATGTGTTTGTTGAAGGCCTGTGTTCCTTGAGGAGCAAAAGGAAATAGTCAATATTTAAAAAAAAAGTACTAAAAGTAAAGAGCAGGATGTCATTTGAATCAAACAAAGTTAAAAATACTGACAGAAAAACAAACAAAATACTTAAAAAAATGAAACCTCTTTGATTGCTATGGTGATGAATCGCTGTATGTCTCTTCCCAACTGAGTCTTGTCCTCGTCTTTGAGTGATGCTTGATGATGATGGCACTTGAGAAACAGCTTTCGTGCTTGCTGGATGGCTTCCATCTTTGCAGGGCAAAGAATTGGCTACCCTCCTTCCACATAAATGAAGAAACGAGCTGCAGGTTACCTCCCTTCCACAAAAATGACGACATTTGAAGATTTGTTATCCAATTCTCGAAAAGAAAAGCGCTGTATTTGAATATTCATTGTCTTCACGAAATATACCTGGAATTAAAATTTTGAAACCATCAGTTTATTTTAAAAAGGGATTTATTACTTTCATGAAGTTTCGCTCCTATGGATTCAAATCAGAAATTAATTTCACTTTTCAAAATAAGCAGTTACTTAATATCAGAGTTGTCGTCAAGTCTTTCCTATCAAGTCTCAAGTTGAGTCGCAAGTCCCTAACGCTGGCTTCAAGTCGAGTCGCAAGTCATTAACACTGGCTTCAAGTTGAGTGGCGAGTCAAGCCTCATTTTAGATCTAACACTGTTAATATTAGCCACGGTAGCTCAGTGGTTAGTGCACTGGCTTCCTAGCTCAGTGGTCCATGGTTCGATCTCCAGTTGAGGCAGGATTTTTTAGACCGCAAACGGATCCAGGTCGACCCAGCCTCATGAATTGGGTACCAGAGAAACTTCTGAGACGGTTAAATCGGCCGGCGTGATGCTGACCACATCACCCTCAGTGTGTCGATGGTCAAGAAAATATGGACCTAACATCATATTCCCAATATGCCTTAATGGGTGTGTAACGGGGTCCTTTACCTTTTTTTTTTTTTTTTTTACTGTTTAAAGCCACAATCGCGCTTTATCAAACAATAATAAAAAATAATAATGAAAAATATTAATATATATTTTAGTACTTTTGCTATTTTATTTACTGACATTTTATTTGACCAAAGTTATCTTTCAGTATTACATTTTAGAAATATTATCGTGTCTCCCCCCCCCCCCCCACTGATCAGCACTAAATCCTAAGATTAAGCGAATTTACAGGTTAAGGACACAAGCTCTAGTTTGTTCCTCACCAATAAAGGCTCACAGTATATTTCCACCTAAGGCGAAACGGTAATGTTTACATATTATTGTTCCAATGGTAGCTGTGTCTCGAGATAGATGTCTAGCAACAGTGTCCAATTATGTCTGATAATATGAAGTACAATGTGTTTGCACAATTGAATTCTTGTAATGTTTGGGTGATATCGCATAACACAAGAGCATTTTTTCTTTCAAAATAATAAAGAGTATATTCTTCTTCTTCTTCCTCGTTCGCCTTCAGACCTCCACATTTATGACTCTAATAAAGGCAGTAGTCAACTCAATTATGAATGAGGATGGCGAGTTTTTCCACAAAAATTGGTAAGTCTCGAGTAGAGTTGCTAACGCCTAAATCTCAAGTCGTCTCGAGTCGAGTTGCTGTGGTGACTTAAGTCCGCCTCGAGTTCGAGTCAATTACACTGCTTAACACCTTCACAATTACTTTGCTTACTTCAGTTTACTTTTTCCTTCCATTATTGCCGTGAAGAGTAGTTTGGAGCTGAAATTTGTATTCTTGAGCCAAATAGTTTACATTGGCCTCTGAGCCCGTGTTGTTGTAGGATGTCTGTGCTGTCTATCCTTCTGCCTCTCGGTCTTCCACATGCCCTGAATTCAGATTTTCTAGTGTTGTAGGCATATAGTGGTAATTTATCGGGCTCCATTCTCATGAGATGGCCAAACCCTTATTTTCTGTCTCTCTATATATATATACTTGATGCAGGATATAGTTCCTACAATTCTTCCGATATGATTTCTCACGCTGTCTCTCCTGGTAACATTAATAGCTTTTCTTAAACATCTCACCTCACAAGATATGATTTTCCTCTCCTGTGCTTTGGTCAGGGATCATGTCCGACACCAACAGCAAAGAATTGGTAAGAATACACTATTTATCAGCTGTCGTTTAGTTTCCATACTGATATTCTGATGTTTGTGTAGTGATGACAGCTGGTAAGTCACTGCGCTGACTTTTTTGACATCTTATTTCAGTTTCTGTGTCAAGTCTTCCATTTTCTGTAAAAATGCTTCCTAGGTATTTGAATTCAGGAACCTGTTTAAGCCTGATGTTGTTGACATGCAGGTTAAGTGATCTGCTGATCTTCTTAGTTTCTGTCTTTGATTAATTAACTAATTTTATCCAATTTTTTTCCCCTCGGTGCTCCAAGTTAAAGTGTTTCTTGGTTGAAGACACAATCTAGAGGCAATTTAAAGTATTCACCAAATGTTAATAAAGTAGGATAGGGATCTTGTTAATCCTTCATTCAACATGGTTCAGCTAACTGTGCTTTGCTGACATTTTAAATAATACTAATAGACTTCATTCATTTATTCACTTACTACCCTTCAAATCGCTGAGGACCTTATACCTTCAACAAACTCATGTCAAGTCCTCCTAATGTGTGCCATCAGTTCATTGTCCTGCCATGCCTTCTTTAACACATTCAACTGTACATCATTACTGGAATCAATACAGAACACCAGAAATGAAAACATGATGCCTGAGATCAGATCTGAGCTTAACATTATCCAAAGGCCATCAACCATTGCCCTTCAGTGGTTAACCTCCCATTGTGGAATCACTGTAAATGAGAGAGCAGATGCTCTATCTAGAACTGGCAGTAAAATTGAACAATTCAGCCACCTACTTTCCTATTAAGAAGCTAAAACCATCATCCACAACAAGTACAAAAATCAGTGGAGGGTGATATATATAATAGAGATGACCCAATCCCCCAACTTAACAGATACTATCAGACCATCATTTTCCACCTAAGAACTGGCCACCGCAGATTGCTGGGCCATCTCTATCGCTTCAAGATATCTCATACAAATGAATGTCCATGTGGAACTGGAATCCAGACCCCTGAACACATTCTCTAAAACTGCCCAACTCATGATGACCCACAATGTCTGACCTGGCCAGGGGGTGCAGAGCTCAAGCAGAATCCTTGGGGCTGGCGCGCTGACCTGGAAAAGACTGTGGACTTCGTCCTGGTGACAGGCCTGCATATTTAGCATGACTACAAACTGAATGCAGAAGAAGACGAAGACATTCAAGTCCGTCTCTAATTTCCTTCTCCACAAGTTTTTCATTCTCCCTCTAGTTCTCTTAATCCTGCGGATTCCAGAACAAGACCTGTCTTGTAATGCTGTTGACTGGTTTCCTCAAAGTGTGTCATATTCATCAAACAGCATCTTCTTCTCATCTCTTGTTCTGCTGGGGCCTGTCTGGTTCTTGTCATCAGTTCCACCCTGGTGATCTTGTCATACTGTTTCAATCCTTCTACTCTATACAGGCACCAATTTATAAAAGTCTGTAACGTCTTCGTTGGCATTTATATTGTTGTCCATGTCTTAGAGCCATACAATAGAACTACCTTGATATATGAGCTGAAGATTTATGTGCTGGGTGTGACAAAACGGTTTGTGCATGTACTTGTGCTCCCTTCTTTCTCTCCTTTATCGTCCTATTAATTGGGTGCACTTTTCATAACTGTCGTTCTCTCCAGCAGTATCACTTCATTTCTTAATTTTCCTCATTCATCGTCCTATTATTCAGCAAATTTTATGCCCTACATTTTGCCTCGCAGCTCCCAGCCTTGCTTACAAGATCGGTCAGCGGTTAATACGTTTATCACCTTAGGCGTCTAGCCACCTTTGATTGAGATGATCTGTGTTTACCCAATGTGGTCGCGCACGATCGATGAAAAGAAAGCCATTTTGTCTGTCTGAGAGATCCGTCAGGGGGATCTACGCCAACACGGGTGATAATTAATAATCGCTTCCGCTGGACTAATATTCACCCGTGTGTTACCGGGGCCCGAAAGGGGAGCAAAGAATAGTAACACTGTTCCCTGCCAAGCATGTTGTAGAAAGCGACTAAGGAAGGTTGGGCATGGGGAAGGTTACCCCATCCTGTAAAAAATTTAAACCACAAAAAACTTCAACAAACATGGACAAGTCAATTAAAGAAAATAAAACACAGCCATCCAAGACAGGGGAGGTCCTCTTGCAGGGAGGCGTATGATGCAACACAGAGAAAGCTGAAAGGAGTCTGTGTTGCTGACTAACCTTCTTTCTTCTAGGAGAACTTCCAGATTTGGCACCTGGAATGTTCGGACATTAAACGAACAAGGGAAAGTGGCACAAGTAGCAGCAGAGATGAGGGAATATAAAATCGAGGTTCTGGGACTGTGTGAAACAAAGTGGAAGGGGGTAGACAGGAAGAAACTCATCACAGGTGAATTGGTGCTGTCCTCAGGACATGAAGATGAAAATTCACACCACAGTGAAGGGGTAGCTCTTATGTTATCTAAAGAAGCACAGAAAGCACTCATTGAATGGGAAGCCGTTGGATCCAGAATAATAACAGCTTCTTTTAAAACAGCTAAAAAGAAAATAAATGTAAATTTCATCCAATGTTATGCACCAACTAATGACAAAGAAGAGTCTGTGAAAGAAGCATTTTATACTAGACTACAGGAAATTATGGAAAAAGTAAAAAGAGGAGACATCACAATTTTGATGGGTGACATGAATGCAAAGATAGGTACAGTCAACACCGGCTTTGAAGAAGTCATGGGAAAACAGGTGCTAGGAATAATGAATGAAAATGGGGAACTATTCTCAAACTTCTGTGCTTCAAATCAACTGGCTATAGGAGGAAGCATGTTTCCACATAAGAGAATACACAAGGCAACGTGGATATCACCAGACCATAGAACAGAAAATCAGATTGATCATATATGTATAAACAAGAAGTTTAGATCATCATTGTAGGATGTAAAGGTATATAGAGGAGCAGATGTGGCATCAGATCACCACCTTCTGATAGCCAAAATAAAAATGAAACTCAAGAGATATGCAGCAATGCAAAATTATAGACAACAATTTAATGTAGGACATCTAAGAAATCAAGAAACAAGAGACAAATTTGTGGTCACAATATCCAACAAATTCCAAGTGTTCCAACAGCTGGAAGATGCAGAGAATACAGAAGACTATTGGCAGCAAATCAAAACGGTATGGAATGAGACATGTGAAGAAATACTGGGGAAAAGGGAACGACAACAAAAAGCATGGATAACAATAGAAACCATCAATAAGATAAAAGACAGGAAAAACAAGAAAGCAGATTTAAACACAAACCAGAAGTTCCAAAGCCAAGGCTCAAGAAGTGTACACAGAAGCAAACAAAGAAGTAAAAAGAAGTATCAAAAGAGACAAGAGGAAGTATATTGAGGAGTTGGCAAGAGAGGCAGAAGATGCTGCAGCCAAAGGGAATATGAGAGAACTGTATAACAGCACAAAGAAGCTAACGGGGAAATACAAGCAAACAAGTTGCTTCATAAAAGACAAGAATGGAAAACTGCTCAGCAATATACAAGAGCAAATGAAGAGGTGGACAGAATATTTTGAGGACCTTCTCAATAGACCAGCTCCACAAAACCCCCCGGACATCCAGCCAGCAGAAGAAGAGCTACAAATTAACGGTGAAAGACCAACGAAGGAAGAAATAAAGAAAGCCATAAAGCTTCTAAGGGATGGAAAAGCGTCTGGACCTGATGGCATTCCAGCAGAGGCCATCAAAGCAGATATCGACACGGCTACAGAGATGTTACCGTATATAAATTACTTGGTAAAGTCTGGGAAAAGGAAGAGATACCAGCAGAGTGGAAGGAAGGATATCTGGTTAAGTTGCCTAAGAAGGGAAATTTACAAGAGTACACAAATTACACTAACAAACAACATTTTTCTTTCTTATATAAGAATAAGTGTTCTTAGGTCAGTTTCTTGCGCTGATTTCAAATCTGAAATCTGTTTATCTCTATCACATCGGGTTCTTAAGATATTTGTGAATAAATATATTTTTGGGAAACCGTTATTTGCTCCGTTTCATTTTTACTATATAACTTATTAAAAATTAATAAAATGCAAAATAATTCTACTTTTTATACTGCTAAAAGATGCATGACATATGTTACGCTATTTTTCAAATAGTTACTGTATTTTGAAATAATTCTGAGCAAAATATGGCTTCTAGAAGTTGTAGAAATTCGGCTGATCTGTTCTGTTACGTGTGCGGATATTTTACCGATCGTGTTCACCAGAAAAACTTTACACCATTACTAAAGAAAGCATATGAACTTTATTTCGATTCGAAAGTTGATGATGCAAATAAATCTTGGAAGCCAAATGCAGTTTGTTCGACTTGTGCAAATACATTGGCAGGTTGGTTACGAAAATCGCCGAAGCATAAGTCGATGCCTTTTGGAGTGCCAGTAATATGGCGTGAACCGACAAAGCACGCTACTGATTGTTACTTCTGCTTGACAAATATCCATGGTTTCACTTTTAAAACTAGAAAGTCTGTGGTTTATCCAAATATTGAATCGGTTTCGAAACCAGTGCCTCATGATCCAATCACGTGTCCGACCCAGTTCCACCAGAACAATATCAGTTGGACGTGAATGAACCATCAGAAATTGAAAGTTTACTTGCTTTAGAAACTAATTCTGACTCGGATTATATACCGGTGAATGATGGTGTTCACTTAATTGACCATTCAGAACTTTCAGATCTAATACGTGATCTCGCTCTTACCAAAGGACAAGCGGAATTACTCGGTTCGCGACTCAAAGAATGGAATCTTTTAGCGCCCAATACTCCGATATCTAAATTTCGTCATAGACACAGAGAACTTGTTCAATACTTTGAGATGGATGATGACATTTGCTATTGCAAAGATGTAAACGGTCTAATGGTGCACCTCGGTCATGAGCACATAGTCAAAGAATGGCGACTTTTCATCGACTCTTCCAAGACTTGTCTAAAAGCCGTGTTATTGCATAACGGAAATTTATTTTCATCAATTACAGTCGCCTACTCTGTTCATATGAAAGAAACTTATGACAATATGGCTATACATTTGGCAAAAATAAAGTACAATGACTACCAATGGCGGATTTGTGGAGACCTAAAGGTCATTGCAATTCTCACGGGCATGCAGACTGGGTATACTAAATTTTGTTGCTTCCTATGTGAATGGGACAGCCGCAACAGAGAGGAACATTATGCAAGAAAGATGTGGCCTATCAGGGATCGTATGCAGCTCGGGCATAAAAATGTAATACACGAGCCATTAGTTAACAAAGACAGCATCATTTTACCACCGATACATAAAAGTTGGGGCTCATGAAGAATTTCGTAAAAGCGTTAGGTAAAACGAGCAAAACTTTCACTTATCTTCGAGAAAAGTTTCCGCAAGTTAGCGATGCAAAGATAAAGGAAGGTATCTTTGTAGGACCTCAGATTAGGAAAGTTATTGCAGACAAACAATTCGAGAACTTGTTACATGGTAGTGAACTTCGCGCATGGATGGCATTCAAATCGATCGTCGATAACTTTCTGGGAAATCACAAATCTGTCGACTATGTGCATATTGTTAAGCAGTGCATAGATGCATACAGAATTATGGGCTGTAACATGTCCCTCAAAATCCATTTGCTCGATTCGCATCATGACTTTTTCCCTGACAACCTTGGCAAAGTCAGCGATGAACATGGAGAACGATTCCATCAATATATCGCCGTAATGGAGTCACGTTATCAAGGACGGTGGAGTGTGACCATGCCTGCCGATTATTGTTGGATGCTTCATCGCGATGTACTACATGCCATTCACCGACGAAAGTAGACTGCAAAAAAATTCAAGCCTACATAACTGTTATACTTCTTGTACGAATGATGTTGTAATACTGTATGCATTGTTAAAAACCTTCAATTGCATATTTCTAGAGATCCCGACCTGATAGAGAAAAACGGTTTGCAGATTTGAAAACAGCGCATTAAAATTGACCAGAAAAACATAGAAATGTTAGAGAAAGAAAAAAAAAATTTTTTTTTGTTAGCCAGTGTTATAGAGGAATAATGTTACTTTCAGTGCCAGGAAAAGTATTAAACAGGATTATCCTTGAAAGATTAAAAGAGTCCATAGACAAGAAACTGAGAGATGAACAAGCAGGTTTTCGACAAAACAGATCCTGTACAGACCAGATAGCCACTTTAAGAATAATAGTTGAACAAAGTCTGGAATGGAATTCACCACTATATATCAGATTTGTGGACTACGAAAAGGCATTTGACAGTGTAGACAGAGAATCACTTTGGAAATTGATGAGTCATTATGGAGTTCCCCTGAAGATCATTAATTTAATAAAGAAAACATATGAAGACATGACATGCAGAGTTCTTCATGAAGGACAGCTTACAGAACCGTTTGGGATAAGAACAGGAGTGCGACAGGGATGCCTCTTGTCTCTATTTCTTTTCTTACTAGCAATAGACTGGGTTACGAGAACATCGACAACACACAACAGAAATGGAATCCAGTGGACTCTGACTAAGCAGTTGGATGATCTGGATTTTGCTGATGATTTAGCTCTTCTGTCCCATAACCGTAATCAGATGCAGGACAAATTGAAAACACTCGATGAGAGGTCACAGCAATTGGGTCTGAAAATACACAGGGAAAAGGCAAAGATAATGAGAATAAATGCAGGTAATGATAACAGGGTTGAACTTGAAGAAACACCAATACAAGATGTAGAATCGTACACAGTGGAACAAGAGATGAGAAGAAGATGATGGCGATGGATAGGACACACACTGAGGAAACCTGCTGATAGCATTACAAGGCAGTCCTTGTTGTGGAATCCCCAGGGCAAGAGAAGCAGAGATAGACCAAGAAGCACATGGAGAAGAGAGCTGGAAACAGAGGTGAAAATGATAAGGAGAACGTGGAAAGAACTTGAGATGATGGCACGTGACAAGAGGACTTGGCATGTGTTTGTTGAAGGCCTATGCTCCTTTGGGAGTGGAGGGTTATGAATGATGAATGAATGGACTAATATTACCAATAACCTGTCTGGGGAGATTATGTTGGGGCAGGAATGAGTTCACATATTTGTTTGTGGGTTTGCATAAAGATGCAAGCGGAAGTATTACAGCTTTATTAGAAAGAGGTCATGAGTTGGAATTTTAAAATGTAATATTTTAAAACAAACGGGAGATATTATGATTTAACACCCCGACCCATATAGTCTAAAGAGCTTACCAATGGCTTGATTTGAGAGCCGGAATAGACTTTGACTTCCATTGGCAAATTCAACGGAAGTACAATCTGGGATTTGAACTGAGAAGTGTAAATATAATCTAGCAAAATTGGAGTCACAGATCAGACTGCATCACCATGTCAAGCTAGCAATTCACCAGAGCCAGAGGAAAAGATAGGACTTAGAATTCCAAAATTATAAGTGACAGATCGAAGTATTTGGGCAACTTTGAAACTTAAAAAAGTAAACCCGCATTTTAAAATACAAAGACTGGAAACTTAAAGGACCAGGATCAAAGTATTTGGGCAACTTTAAAACTTAAAAAGTAAACCCGCATTTATAAATACCAAGACTGGAGACCTAAGAAAGCAGACATCCCATCATAAGAGGAATACTAAAATTTCCAGACCAAGTGATTCGAAAGTATCAACGTGCTGCGTCCATTCTAAAACTGTACCCGGAGATTGTGTTCCCAAAAGTTACTTTGGGTTCGTGGAAAGAAGCTATCAGACTGTTTGTGGTACAAAGCTATCAGACTGTTCATGATACGAAGCTGAAAGACAAAAGTTCTAGGCTAAAAGCAGGGAATCAACACTAACCACCAAAACTGGACAAGTTGTGTGGAGAAGTGCCCTTATCACAGAAGAATTGACGAAACCACGGTTGCAGGACTCACCTAGATCAGTTAAGTTCTGATTAATAGGAAACAGCAAAAGGACTAACATTTTTTAAATATAAATCCTCAAACCAAGTCTCAGTGAAGACAAATTTGATTTACATCTGCAGAGCTAAGGGGAGGCAATCCATGACAAAATTCACCATTTCTTTCACATTAAGTGAATTGTGGCGAGAGGTTTTATTTGGCTCTTGGATCAGTATAGTACTGACACATTTCATTATTTTAACATATATTTACCTCCCCTATAGAGCACTGTACTTAATTGTTTTGGACTTCGAAATATCTTATGAAACTGGGATGTTAAAACTAATTGATTGACTTATTAAATTTGTTACATGTTGTTTTGAAAACAAAAACAATCATTTTTTAATCAGTTATATTATACTCTTGTGCTGAAAGGTATGTTGAAAAAAATGGTATGAGTTTACAAGACTTTATATTTAATATAGGAACAAAATTTATATCAGCTGTGCATCTAGTTTATCACATATTTTTACCTCTATAGAGCTAATTCAGTACTTGCCGACAGAAATGGTAAATGTGTAATCTCTCTTAAGTTTCTTTGTTTGGCGGCAGGTATCGTTCCTTTACACCAGTAGGGGGCTTGTTCCAAGCGGGGCTCGAAAAATAGGTTTGCTTAGGACACAATTCTGTAACAATAAAAGGCTAGTGTGGAAACTGATATGTAAGAATTGGCTCAGTAATTTAGCCTTCCAAGGTGCTAGCATTCTTTTCTTGATAAACTAATTCGGAAATATCAATTATGAAACTTGGGATAGAAGAATAAATCCAATAATATGTACACCATTACAACCTTCTATCTACAACTCTGTAAACATATATCCTAACAATAGTTATGTTCTTATGTAATGAGACGAGGTGTGATATATCAAGATAGAGACTTTTGACGACACACTGTTTTTTATATTGGATACTCAATAGATTGAGTTATTTGGCCACTGGTTTTGGACCAGTTGGTCTACTGACAGATTGAGCTAAGGGGAGGCAATCCATGACACTGGGGTTTATTTCTTTTAATTTAATAGTTTTATTTACAATGTAATAATATGGGAAATCTCTCTATTGTTTTTGTAATATTTCTTAAAATTTTTTTTAAACCAATTTTTATGTTGCTACCATAAATTCTCTCCCTTCTAAGTATCTCTGGCATCCAAGTTCAGGGGTTGTGTGGTTTCTGAATAGTCAGGTAAATACTTGAGGAAAGCTTTCGGTTGGTTCCTGGCGGAGCAAAATGATTGGTTTCCTCCGGTTTTGTACCTGGTCTCATACAGCCTAATTTTATTCAGTTTTCATCGGCTTGAACAAGATGGCCACACTGGTGAACGTTGAGTTGCAAAATCTGACATAGTGCTAGTTTACTGCGCTATGCCAAACAGACCAATCTTTGATATGTTGTCGAATGTCACGTTGCATGCTCGGTCAGAAGTATTCGAGGGAAACATGTTTTAAGCTGCATCCACATAAGAGCTATTTTGATATCACATACATTGATTTAAATATGCCATTCCGTGTCGACTCTTTGTGATGCATGTTTGTTGGCATGGTCATTAATATACATTTACTGGCAATTCATTATAATTTTAAAACGTTTTTAGGTTGAAATGAAGACTACTGAGTCATGTGTTTGATGTCATCAGTGTCATTAGGGTTAGGATTCAGTGATAGGTTTAGGCATACATGCCACATACTATGGTTTACCCATAATCTGTACAAGGTGTTTGCTTTTTCAGATGTGTACACCCTGTACATAATTTTTGTACAGGTTTACTAACCCATTCCCCTTATTACTGTGTCTCAGAGTTCTTTTATAAGGTCCTATTGAACACAGGACTTCCCAATCTGTTAGTGAAAATTAAGCACAGAAATAGACTAAATGATGACACCATCACAGTATTTTTACAGTGTAAAATAAACTCAGACATTTACTGAATAAGTGAAGACCTGCTTTAAAAGGCAAAGTCCCTGTGCCTCATTTATAATGCAGCCCACTGTAGGCTAATTGAAAATATTTTTACATGAATTAACTCTTTTGATATGTTTTTTTCAGTCTTTGTACAGGTTTTGCGGGTCTTTGTACAGGGTTTTGGATTTATTGTACAGGTTTTTCATCTCTGAGGTGTGGCATGTATGGGTTTAGGATTCCTAAGCCTAACCCTAACCCCTTATTACTGCATCTCTAAATTCTTTTTTTAAGGCTATATCTAACAGGCGTACCACTGTTTAACTAGTTTTCTCAGTGTGTCCTATCCAACTCTTAACTTTTTCTCCTAGCACTGGTATTTGACTAATTCTCTGTATCATTTCTACATTGGTGACCTAGTCAAACCATGTCACTCCTATTCTGTGTAAGCACCCATTGATGAATATATTGTTTATTGTATTGAAGAAACTGTAATATAAATCTTAGAAATACTTTCTGGTCCTACAGGCCAACATAATCAAACAGTTTAATAAATGCAAAAAAAAAAAAATCATGTTTAAAAAGAAAAAAAAGACAACTTTTACTAAGGCTTCATAAATTTGTACTTCATCATTACTTCATATATCATTACATCATTTATTATTCATAAGTAAACATTTAGGATTATTTCTCATAATTTTTGTCTTTTCCCTGTGTATTTTCAGACCCAATGGCTGTGACCTTTCATCAAGTGTTTTCATTTTGTCCTGCATCTGATTACGGTTATGGGACAGAAGAGCCAAGCCATCAGCAAAATCTAGATCATCAAGCTGTTTAGTCAGATTAAACTGGATTCCATTTCTGTTGTGTGTCATCAATGTTTTCATAACCCAGTCTATTGCTAGTAAGAAAAGAAATGGAGACAAGAGGCATCCCTGTTGCCCTCCCATTCTTATCCCAAACGGTTCAGTAAGTTGTCCTTCATGAAGGCCTATGCTCCTTGGGCAGTGGAGGGTAGGCTAATGAATGAAACATTTAGGATTGGTCTCATCATCATCATCAGTTGCCATCTCCACAACGAAGGTTGGCTGTAATGGATCTCCAACGTCTTCTGTCTCTTGTCTTGGTGGTGCACTCTGATAGACTCTTTCCTGTCCATCTCTTGATGTTATCTTCCCACTTATAGCGTTGTCTTCCCCTTATATGTTTGCCTTCAACTCTCCCTTCTGTTATGGTCTTCTGCAAGGTGTTATGCCTTTTTATGTGGCCAAAGTATATTAACTGCCGAACTTTGACCTCCCTTATTAGTTCTCTTTTCATATCTAGATTTTCTAGGACCTCCTTATTTGTTTTCATCTCTTTCCATGAGATACGCCCCATTCTTCTATATATCCACATTTCAAGAGCCTCAATTGTTTCTTCCAAATGCTTATTCATCGTCCATGTTTCTGCACCATACAGAAATGCAGAATATATATAACACTTTATGATTCTCAGTTTTAATTTGTGAGATAACTGTTTGGATGCCAGTATATGTTTCATGTTGTTGAATGTAGCTTTGGCCATTCCTATTCTCTTCTTGATTTCTGTTTCACATCTGCCATCTTCTGTTATTATATGACCAAGATATACGTAGCTCTTGACTTGTTCCAGGATTTTCCCATTTACGCTTATCTTTAATGTGGGTTTATCGTCTGTTTTGCTAATTATCATAGTTTTTGTTTTCTCAATATTAATGTCGAGTCCATATTCATGACTTATGCTGTTCACTTGCTTCACTAGTTCTTGTAACTCCTGTTGGTCTAAGTTATATCAAAAACTGTTTGAATTCTAAACAATGCCTAATTATGAATGCTTGCACACTAAGTGTACGCGTCATCCACAAAGGAGCAAAGCTGATTTGTTTGTGTTGTTATTAATATTTAATTATTGTCAACCTATAATAATTTTAAAATATTTTCCTGTTAAATGTACACAGTAATTAGCCTACCAAATTATATTCATAGTTACCTCAAGGAATAGAATTAAACCTTGGCACTGAACATTACACTGGCTGGTCAATTTCTTGTGAAATCATTTAAGGTTCACACAAGTTAAAAAAAAAAAAAATCACCCATCAAATAGATTACACTGATTTTTTTGTTAAACACGAGCTAAAGATAGAACTGGGTTCCCCATGTGGCTCACTCATATTCGTTTCCTTTACTCTAAGTAATAACTGACCCCAAAAATATAATTAAATAAAAATTGTTATAAAATATTTAAAAAATCATTGTGCCCGTAATTCTTTCAATGATAATCCTCACAGTGGGATTGACCAGAAATCTAGCACAGCATTCCTTCCATTCTTCCGTATACTCATCACCAGGTAAATCAGTCACACTTAACACAGCACACTTGACACACCGGCAGTCTCCAGATGGGATTACCCTGACCTGAATAATGCATCATTGGATGTAAAAAAAAAAAATTTCGTCCCAATGGTATAATATATGCGTCTAAATCTGGGTTTATTCGCACTATAGGATATATTCACTTGCTGACGACGATTCACCTGCGCGGTTATAACATTCTGCATTCCCACAAATGATACAATGACACAGAAAAGCGAAAGTCAGAACAGCCAGCCTATTACTCAATCTGACACGGGGGGGGAAAAAAAAGTCAGATGTGTAGCAATAGCAACACGTTACCTTAAGGATCAAACGATATCTTTAGGACTTCAGCTTTAAAAACGTAATTTAGCTAATGACCTGGTTTAACCGAAATAATTTAACGGGGAGGGAGGATTTTATTTGTCGGAGCTTACACTTGTTGACGTGTTACCTTCTACAAGTTATGTGGTTCGATATCTGAATCGCTGAATAAATAAGTAATCACCACGAGATTATAGCAACACAAGTAAACATACTGCACATCACGTGTAAAAATACATGTAAGAAACTTCAATCCTTCGCTGTGAATGAACTTACTAAAACGCTGAATGAGAAATATTCGGGAAAATTCACTAGGATGAGGTTAAACACAATTATAACTGTTCAACAGCCATTTCTTCCCAAAGCAATGGCGTCACACTTAGAAGGGTATTTCACGGGGATTCCCCGATCCCAACATGCCCTTCATTGTGTTATATAGCAGTATAATGCGCAGGACAATGGAAATAACAGAACAGAAGAAAACTATGATGAGTATAAACATAATAGGAATTAATCTAACAGAATAATATTTCTTCTTCTTCCTCGTTCGCCCTGAAAAGGACTGGTTGCGTTGTGTCTGTTTACGCCGTAGCAGTGATATCTGCACCTTTCGGTCGACACATCCGACTTCAGCACGGCATTTTTGGGACCGGGTTTGCCTTCCCTCTGCGATCCGTACTCGCTCAGCCAGACTGCACTGCTGCAGACTGTTTCCAGGACCACCACGTGGAGGTGGAGTACGGTCTTGACCAGCTCTGGTTCGCTGATCCTGATGCAAGCAGTCAAGCTATGGGTTCGCTGACTGCATTCACTATTGCTGCATCTTTGGGTCCCGAATAATATTTAAAGCCAAAGAAACTAACTGGAAGGAGTTTTGTCAGTCGCTTAAACCTAGCACTCAAATTAAAGAAGTATGGAAAAAACTTAAGGCAATCAAAGGGAACAATAATGCCAACAATCAAACTACCAAAGAGAGCAGAAACAGATCAAGAAAAAGCTAGTGACCTTGCCGAGTATTTCTGTAAAGTCAGTGCAAAAAGTAGTCTTGGACAGGAAGAAAATGAGAGAAGAGAAAGACATAGGATACAGTTTTTAAAGGAACTACCAGACCAGATAGATGAAACAAACTATTTAGATGCTGATATAACAGAGGAACGAACGAACGAACTTTATTTTCAAAGGGTTGAGAATTGGGCTCGCAGGCCCGTTTGACATTCTGCCCTTCCTTTCTCTCGTCTTTTATACTGATTTCATTTATTCTCACATACATTTTACCCATCAATTCAAGGAATTCAACGTTGTAAAGGTAAAATAATAGCATACTCACATTCACAGTATCTAATTATAAACATGAAATAAAATATGTTGACAAGTACACACTAAGTATTACCATGAAACAAAATATGTTGAAAAGCACTAACAACTAACATCATCATTAAACCTACATTCGATATTATATCATTTGTTCGGAAAAATAATCACATATCACATTTGTTGGGGGGAGGGAGATAATCAGAACTCATAAAGTATTCGAAAAGTTTACGATTGTATGAATAGGGACTGAGTTTGTTATCTTTTAGATAATGTGGAAGATAGTTCCAAAGATGAGCAGCAGAGTAAGCTAAGCTTTTCTTGAATAAGTCAAGCCTGGGCGTGGGCACTTGTATTTTGTTAAGGCGTTGACTGCGTCTTTCATTGTATTTGAACATTGGCCACAGATATGTTGGAGCATTCTGTGACAGGATTTTGTGAACAAATTTAGCTTTGTTGAACAGGAAGAAGTAACTAGTGCAATAAAAGAGAAATCTAATACTGCCTCAGGGCATGATATACTTAGTTATGAAATCCTTAAGAAAGTACCCCAAAAAACTATAAACATAATAACTTCCATTTATAACAAAATCTGGAGCTTAGGAAACATACCAAAAGCATGGAAAGTAGCTATGATAGTACCCACCCTAAAACCCAATAAGGAAGCCCATGATGTAAGTTCATATAGGCCTACCTCATTAACATCACAACTAGGCAAAATACTGGAAACTGTTGTTAACAAAAGAGTTAAATTCAACTTGAAAAAAAAAATTAGTTATTTGGCAAAAACTAGTCAGGGTTTAGAGCAGACAGAAGTACAGTAGACCAGCTTGTAAGATTAGAACACGATGTAAAGCTAGGGTTCAAGAGGAAAGTGAAAACAGTGGCAGTCTTTTTGGATGTCGCTAGAGCATATGTTGAATGCTGGAGAGATGGAGCTCTCTACAAAATGAAAAAGATTGGCATTACTGTAGCAAAGTAAATTGCTGGAGAGGTTATGATGGTAAAAGATAAGAATGATAGAGTTAGATGTGTTAACCGTGTGAGGTCAAGCTATGTAAGACCGTGAGTCTAGTGGTTGAAGAAGATGAATGCTCAAGGGACCTAACGCTACCTCTCAAGATCTCACACGGTGCTGTAAATTACTTCTAATGTATGGTGTTTGATGTGGCTAGGGGATGCAATGAAATGATGGTACATCAAAACAACACAGTATAACTCTCTAATAGAATCTTAATAACTCTGTTGTTTAGTTTTCAAATTGGAAATATTTTTTTATACAATTTATTGTGTCTGTCCTGCAATCTCTTTTGGACAGGTCTTTTAAAACTGAAGAAAATGTATGTTACACTGAAACGTGAACTGAAAATAAGGACTCTTGGTCCAACAATACTATTATTAATAGTAAAATGTTCCGTAAGGTGTTTCACAGGCTGTTAAGTAATAATTAATAATGTGAGTCAGTTATTGGAGAGACTGTTTATGTCATCATTTCCCCGAGAGTTTCTGTTAATGGGTAGGGAAACAGTTTTCTCCAGATAAAGTGTCAGATTGCCCAGATTGTGGCACATAACCTGAAATTTCCTTCGTGAAGATTCAATCGTTGATATGGCTCTGTAAAGAACATCAGCTCTCAGAGCTCCACTTGACAATTATTATACAGAATACGCTGTACTGGAGACGTTACTGTCTTCACTCGTACTTCAGCTTTCCTGTCACCGACTGGTAACAGGAAATAAAACCCAGAATTCAATGAAATAAGCACAGGTGCGATGGATGGCACAAACTCAGCTTTGCAGCTGGCTAGACTATGACAAATACTTTTTAGTTTTAGTTACAAATAAAAGTCAAACTTCTAGGATCACATCGACCTGCTTCAGGGACAGCTTTCTACAAAATGGCAAAAACCTAACTAAGTTTTCCATAATATAAAATGCGTTCGCCAATCAGATCGGAAGACTAAGCTTTTCAATTTGAATTTTGAAAATAAAAGCAAAAAAAGACTTGATTTTTGGACCTAACAAGTTTTCTCCTCACTCATTCTTAGATTTCTACTGCTAAAATATATTTTGTGTTAAGCCATCCTATAATTTCTATCCCCTTGTCTACCCCTCCTCCAACAGAATACATGCTTGCTTGTCTCATTTCCAACAACGCGTTCAAAATTGTAATCGTTAGTGAATGCAAAATGAATGCAAAACCGCCAGTCTGTCCGTTTGTCTGCACGAACAAATACAGTCTTTTGTCAATAACTTTCTTATCTACTGGGGAATTTTGTATTTTTAAACATATTATTTATCAGGAGAAGATAAGCCATCAAACTAACTAGGTTTTATGATCCTAAACCTTACAGAGTTAGTTTCAATTTCCACTATCATATAAATTACGCCATCTTTTCTCCTCTCCCGCGTTGTCCAAAACTGAAACTACTAGTCTGTTACGTCATAAAATGGACTCTTTTGCAGCGAAAGCGCTGTGTGTGTTTATATATTTCCTCAGTGTGCCTATAGTCCGAAAAAGTAGTGGGTTTTGCGGGGTATTTTTAAATTCTACAAAGCTTGCGCCACGTTACCGAACACAGGCTAACTGTATCGTCTCGCACTGTCGTCTTGGGTAGCTAGTCCAAGAATCTAACGCTTGACAATTGGTAGCAGGTGTTCGCTCTCTCTCTCTCACTTTTATGCGTTCGTTTATGCCTCCCCTGTTTTATTCTTACTATCTTTCTTGGAACAACTAAGCTTGTCGTTTTTCAAAATTTTTACCGTTAACCCTTGACAGGCGAGTTATAAAATCTAATACCACTAGCGCGGCAATAAGGTTTCACACTACGTTCTTATCTCCATTCGATGACTGGCGCGGGGAAAGAAGACGCGTTACAACTTTACTATTTCTATTTCTACTCATATTTTGACTTTTACCTATAATTAATGATTTTATCGATGTATCAATGCACTTAATGACAATTACTGGTAAAACCTATAGGTATCTAGAAAAATTTTTACAGGACAGGTATTTTGCTGTACAGGTGAATAATGATAAGTCAGAAATATATGAACAACAGAATGGGATTCCTCAGGGATCAGTGATTTCACCTTCAATTTTTACTATATCTGTAAATGATTTAGTAGATGAGTTTAACGACATTAAGAATGCAGTATCACAATTTGCAGATGACTGTGCCATTTGGCGATCTGGAAAAAACTTGGACCATGTTTACCAAAAACTTCAAAAACAAATAGACAAAGTTTCAGAGTGGATGAAAAGTTGGGGCTTCCAAATTAATGTAAACAAAACAGTAGGTATGATTTTCAGCAAAGGAAATTTAAAAAAAACAAAAAAACTAAATCAGTATAACCATTAAAGGACAGAAAATATGTTCCGCCTCAACAACTAGATTTCAGGGCATAACTTTAGGTAAACAGCTAAATTGAAATAAACATATAGACAATTTAGTAGAAAGCTGTAGGGGACCCCTAAATATACTAAGGGTAGTAAAAGGTAATGGATTGGGGGGGGGGGGGGGGCTGCAATAAAATAGTGCTGATGTTCTTCAAGTCTTTCATCAGGGGGAAACTTGATTATGCCAGCATAGTCTATGACTCAGCTGCAGCTTCTAACAAAGCAAAACTAGACAGAATTCAAAATGCAGCCATGAGAACTATTACATGTGCATTTATATCAACACAAATAAAAGCACTAGAAGTAGCTCTTGGCATACCGCCCCTTGGTCTAAGACGGAAAGAACTAAGATTAAATTATTGGAGTAAAGTAGCACAAGAAGTGACCCACCCAGCACATAAAGCATTTGTCAAAAACCAACCAAGTGTATGGGACGTCCCCTTAAATAAAGAAAGACATCCAACAGGGTGGAAAACTATAGAAGATCTAACACAGTTCAAAGAACTGTCAAACACAATTAATAATAGTAATAAATATAGAAGCACAATACCACCCTGGAAACTAAAAACACCAATCATAGACTACTCACTTACTGACAAGATCAAACAAAACACAGAAGATAAGAAAGCCAAAACGATAAGTAGAAAGTTCATAAATCACCTTACAAAACAAAGTCTGGCCATCTACACTGATGGATCCAAGGATGATAGTGGGCAACTAGGTGCAGGAGTAGTAATACCACAGTGGGGAATTAAGAAGAGCTACAGTGTAACTGAAGGGGCTTCGATTTTTACAGCAGAGATGGTAGCAATTCTAAAAAGTTTAGAAATAATCGAAGATAACCCACCATAAGCTGTTACGATATTTACAGACTCACTATCATCACTACAAGTACTAGAACACCCAGGTAAATGTAGCCGGCCAGACATAAAGGAAGAAATTCTAGCATATAATACGTCACTAGGGAACAGAGGATGTAGTGTGAGGCTAGTGTGGGTTCCAGTACCCATAGGTATAGCTGGTAACGAGTTGGCAGACCAGAACGCCAAGTATGGAAGAATAAGTAAAAACAATATACGAGCAGGACTGGGAAGGTCGGAGATCAAGAGCCAAGGGAAGCTAGCTATAAACGAGGAATAGAAGACAACATGGAAGAACGGTAGAAAAGGCAGACACGCGTTCAAACTGCTGAAAGAACCAACAAGGACGTGCCAGGTCAGAGAAGAACTATAGGTACCCTCGAACAAAAAGCTGTGGCGTCTCCGTCTCGGTGCAGCTTACTTTATGATAGAAGAACCACACGGCCAAGAATGTCAGGAAGAAAATGACATAGACCACTACCTGATCCACTGTAGAAAATACGATCAACAGAAGCTAGAATTAAAAACATACTTTAGAAATCACAATATAGACATGACAGGTGATAAGGTTTTAAGTATAGATGCCCCTGGGGAAGCCCAAACAATACTTTTATACATAAAACAAAGGAAAATATATAAGGTTAATAACAGTGACAATATTGGTAACAATAACAAAAATAATACTTCAGAAAAGACATTCAACCAAATAGAAATTAAGCAAGAAAAACTAACAAATCATTAATAAAAAAATAAAAACAAAGACACACAAAAAAAAAAAAAAAAAAAAAAAAAATTATCAAACTTACTAACTACTCATAGGACAAGGAAAGACCACGAGGTTTAAATAAAAAAAAATTTTTTTTTTTCCTCGCATGAGGTCGCATATTTTTTCCTCGCATGAGGTCGCATTGGCACCCGCCCCAAACCCGGCTCTGGTCAAGACCACATGTCCCAACACAAGAAGACCCAATGACAACATGTGTCACCGTAGTGATCTTCTGTGTTCTCACACAAAAGACCTAATGACACATGAATGTCACTGTACCGGTCCCTGTGTCTAGACACATGATCCTAGCCATTTTTTTTTCCCTCGCTTGAGGTCGCATATTTTTTCCTCGCATGAGGTCGCATTAGCCCCGCCCAAACCCGGCCCTGGTCAAAACCACATGTCCTAACACAAGAAGACCCAGTGACAAAATGTGTTACCTAGTGATCCTCTGTGTTCTCACACAAGGGACCTAATGACACATGAATGTCACTGTACCGGTCCCTGTGTCTAGACACATGATCCTAGCCTTTTTTTTTTTTTTTTTTCCTCGCTTGAGGTCGCATATTTTTTCCTCGCATGAGGTCGCATTGTCCCCGCCCCAAACCCGGCTCTGGTCAAGACCACATGTCCCAACACACGAAGACCCAATGACACCATGTGTCATTGTAGTGGTCTTCTATGTTCTTACACAAAGGACCTCATGACATAAATGTCACTACTGGTCCCTGTGTGTAGACACATGATCCTAGCCAAAGGCCGGATATTAGGGCGTTGGGTTTGCCCAAAGCATTATTTGTGCTTCAAGCAAGGTTTATATGAGCGGTGATTTGGTTTTAGTCAAGTAAAAGAGTGTAGAAAAATGGTTTAGGAAATATGAATGGATTTGGATACAGACTATTTGTCTTAGTTGAAGGGAGATAAAATGAGTGAAGGGATGCTTTGAGAGAAGGGAGGAAACTCCGCATATTACGGTTGGTGGATAAAGGTCTTGAATTAGGGTTAAGCAGATTTAGTGGGTTCTCAATTGTGGTTGAGAAAATTAGCATGTAACGTATTTGTAGTAAGCTTTAAAGAAGAGAATATAGAGTTCAGTTAAAACGTCAAAGGAAGATAACGTAGAATTAAGTCCCTTGCAGGTGTTAGTGAGTTGAGGAAAAAAATACACACGGGAATAGAATGAGATAAGTCTAAAAATAACAGACGATAGTTCACTGAATTCGCTTAAGTTGTAAAAGCGTGAGCATATTTTTTCCAGTGAGTGGAAATAAGGCCGACCAATCGTTTTAGCTGTAAACAGGGACAGATCAGCTGAGCATTGACTAGAAGTCAAGAGCAGAACAGTTTACGGCTCGCAAGTGTGCGGTCGTGTATTTCTGAAGATGAAGAAACAAGAATGTTGTGCCGTTGCCACAAGTTTGATAAGATATGTAGAAGTTATCACAGATAGATTAGAAGTGACAAAGTAAACTCATAAGGTATATAGATAAGTTAGGAGATGCTAGTCCTAGGAAATTCGGAGGATGTGATAAAGATTAGTCAGAACAGTATGAGTAAACTAAGAAGTTTCGTAGACAGAGAAAAATGCTACTTACGAGAATTTGTTTTATAATGTCACTAGCGAGTGTATTCACAGGAGAGATTCAGGGAATCACCTGTAAGTATTGACCTTTTATGAATTATTATGCACTTTGATGAACATTTTTCCTGACTCGCAGCAGAGAAATCACAAGACGATATGTTAGAAAAATGAGTGAATGAAATGGTACTGGGCGAGAAGTTTAAAGAAGAGAAGCAATGGAATGCCCAGGACGTACCAGAGGAATAGAAATACAAAGTACTTTGCATAAAGTTGATCAGGAGTTTTGAGGCAGATTGGGCAAAATGAAATAGAGCTTAAGGAAGCTAATTAAGTACTTTGATATGAGTACTTTGCATAAAGTTGATCAGGAGTTTTGAGGCAGATTGGGCAAAATGAAATAGAGCTTGAGGAAGCTAATTAAGTATTTTGAGATGAGTACTTTGCATAAAGTTGATCAGGAGTTTTGAGGCAGATTGGGCAAAATGAAATAGAGCTTGAGGAAGCTAATTAAGTAATTTGAGATGAGATAAGCACAAAGGGGATTAAATGTCTACATACTTTTGAGATACATAATGTATACTTGAGGTAACTATGATATGACTGCAGGTGTGCTCTATATGAAGAATTACCTGCATCTTTGAAATATATTTATATTACATGTAAATAAATAGAATTTTGTAAGAGAACAAACAAATGCTTGAGTTGATCCATGAAGGATTGTTGTTGAATGCCTGATCATCAATCACTATAATAACTCCACATTACGAATCAGTCACTGATTAACAACAAAGAAGGGTACGAACGAGCCAAGGGTTGAAAGTAAGAAGGAAAGTAGTTCATCCAAGAATTGTCAACTCTGGCGGAGAGGGCCAGTACCAAACACTACTAAATTAAAACTTGGAAGATATACAAGGAAACCGGTGTGAGTCACACAACTAGGCCTGCCACCTGCCACCTAGTAAAGATTAAGACGAGGTAGCGCTGTTACACGATACTAATTGATGCCGTAACCAGTGCTCAGTAGCTGTTACAATAGTTATCTACGAGGGTGAGTCAAGTGAAAACCGGAAATATGTTATAACAATAAGAATAATCATGCCATTATATTGTAACTTGCCAATATTGTTGTCCTGGATGTCTCGAGTGTCATGCACGCGCCAGCGCGGTGATGACGCATAAGGTGACGTCCTAATGACGTTTTAAAGATGGCCGCCCCGCTAGTGGAATGCACCAAACAGCAGCAGCGTTCTGTTACTCAATTTTTGATCAGCGAAGGGGTGAAACCAATAGAAATTCATCGGCGAATGAAGCTCAAGTACGGTGATGCATGCATGTCAAGGTCGCAGGTGTATGAATGGTGTACAAAGTTCAAAAACGGCGTGATTTCTGTGACAGATTGTTCACGACTGGGTCAGGCACACAGAGTAGTGACTCCAGAATCGATAGCAACCGTTGAACGACTCGTACAGGGAAACCGCCGATTGACTGTGGATGATATTGCCACACATCTTGACATCAGTCACGGTTCAGCACACCACATCATCTCTTTCTTCCAGAGGGCAGCACTATCTGTGTGATCATAAATACAGTTTGGAGCAACTGGTCTCAGATAGGATATTAAGATAAGTGCTTTACCTGGGCACTTGAGAGCTCATTCTCAGAAATAAAATAACAATCCACAACATAGATTTCCTGACCTGGGTAGGATGTAGAAAACAGATCTTCAAACAATAGTTTAGTTACAAGTTCAAGTATTTAACAAAGACTGTGAGGTGCCCAAGAAAGTGACATTTGGTGATACAAGTCATGAACACTTTTCAACATATTGATTTCTATACTGTTGTGGTGTGTTTTGATGTTAAGAAGAATGGTGTGCATATAGTTGTACTTGAGTGAGGTCAACTGTGAAGGTCTCTGAGGTAAACAATGAACAACTGTATTACAGAGTACCTTCCTTGTTACCACATTACGATCTCACTCTAAGTTATATTCTTTTTTTGACTAGCGTGACTGAAAGCTACATAAAGTGTCTAGGGTATTTTAAGAGTGTTGTAAAGAATCTCAACACAAAACATATACAAACATATACTAAGTACTATGATAAACTCAACTAACTCCAGCTGTTAAATTTTATATTTAAATATATCTTTTGTTAAACTTTATTGGTCCTGAGCCTAAAGTTGTTTTGGTCAGGACTACAGTTCAATGAGAATCAATTTAGATGGATAGGTATATTTACAAATATATATAAAGATATTTACATACAACAGACAATATGTCCATAGTACATTGTTACAAATGTTCACTTTGATGAGATTTATTTTATTTAAATACTGGTACGGGGAAGCCGGTTGGGGATTGTCATCATCCCACTGTCTTTTGTTTCACTATGATTGTTTCTTATATTCTTTAGGAGGAATGTTTTTGTAAGCACAGGAGATTATTCTTTAATAGTGATAGTTTGTCCCAGGCCAGATATTGCACTTATCTGGGTCCTGGAATTACAGCAGTTGTAGTTGGTTTGGCCAAACACTTCAGTCTCCTCTGGACTTGAACTTCTTTAATACCAGCAGGTGCCAGAGACTCTTTGAAATCGTGCAGACTTCTTCAATGAGCGAGTACTAGCACCAGACAAGTGCCAGCAGGAACCCCTGTCGATGCAAGTTATGGTTCTGTCTTAATATCAAACTAATTCCTCCTAATTTACATGTAATTACACATTCAATACAAAAGAACATGGTCAGCTCTCTCTGACAACCCTGCTTCTCCCCTTTAGTTTGATGGAACAAATGGTACCAGTTTTCTTTTTCTCTTCCCTAATGGATGCTACGCCTCTGTCATTCCTGCAGTAATCTTTTCCATGCAATAAGATAGGTGTAATGTTCCGGTATGACCATCATATATATATGTCACGTGACCGATAATCTATTTTACCATCTTGTCCATAATTTGATTACTTTTTAAATGTCGTAGTCATGTTTATCTATTGTTTGTTCTCATAAGTACTGTCATTGTTATATTTTATTTAGTTCGTTGCATTATTGTTTGTAATATTGTCTATTCTCATCTTACTATCATTTATTTCCTAGATGTCATAATTGTTGTGATATGCGTCTTGTCTTGTCTATTTGTAATAGAGCATTAGTTTAAATTAATTCATATATATTTTATAGTTATTCCTTTGTTTTTCCCATTTGTATTGCCTTTAGTTGCTCGAACCCTGTCTTGCTGTTCTTACTTGTTGTGGTTCTATTTTTTTCATTACTCCATATTGTATATCTGAATACATCTACTATTGCAATTATAAATTGATCTGAGATTGGTGGAGTGAATATTGAATATAGCTGACATATTCATATACATAAAAGTTAAAATATTGTGTATTATTGATAAACACAAGAATAAGCAACCATGACTTCATTAAAGGATTTATTGAAGATTGGAAAGGAACTTAATTTGGAAGGTCCAGCTTTGCAAGCCTATATTGATAAAGAAGTAAACAGACAAGAAGAACTTCGCAAAGAGGAATTGGCAGAAAAAATGAGACAAGAAGAGCTCCATAAGGAAGAATTAAGGAGACAAGAAGAGCTCCGTAAAGAAGAACTGGAGGAAAAAAGGAGATCAGAAGAGTTGGCTCTTGAAAGAGAAAAATTAGCCTATGCCAGATCTCAAGAAGAGATCAGATCTCAACAAGAGATCAGATCTCAACAAGCTCAAGCTATAAGATTAGCTGAGATTGAACAGGAAAAATTAAAATTACAACAACCACTGTTGCATCCTGGGGTAGGTGAAGATAAAAATAAAGATCATACTACTGCCATAAGGATTAATTTGCCAAAATTTAACGCATCCATAGATGACATTTCATGCTTCCTAAATAGGTTCGAAACTTATTGTGAAGAATATAAGATTGACAAATCTACATGGAAATGTAGACTTATGAATTTATTGGTTGGTGAACAATTAACTGTAGTCTCCACTTTGGATGACCAGACTAGAAAGGATTATGAAGCTGTTAAGGTCATTTTATTGCAGAGGTATCAATTAGATGATGAGGGCTATCGTCAGAAATTTCGATCTTTGTACCCTGATTCTGGAAAAGATTTCACTGAATTTATTTCAGCTGTTAAACTGAATTTTTCTAGATGGATTGAACTATCCAAAACTGAAAAAACTTTTGAGGGTTTGTCAGATTTAATTCTAAGAGACAAGGTTTTGTCATCGATTAGTTCTGATTTTCTTGCGTTCCTACAGGAAAGAAAACCAGAGAAACTAACTAAATTACAAACCTTAGGACGTCAATATCAAGTTGCACATCCTAATAGAGTATTGAGCAAAAACAATGTAAGGGACTCATTACCAGCTGCATCGGCCAGATCTTTCCAGGACAATGCACCTAGGTATAGATCTAACAGCATAGATAGGAATCAAAGATTTAAACCATCACATAATTACAGTCAAAATAGAGGTAGATACAATTTTAATAAATACCAACCTCAAAGACATTGGAATTCATATCAGGAGGATAACTTTTATCCACAGACCTCATTTAAGTCCAATAACTGGCAAAATAGAGGAGAGTATAACTCAAAAGCAAATAGAGGTCAGAAATCATTTTATAGAGGAAATGATCAAAATGCAAATAAAAGATCTTATCATAACAATACTTCCAGACAATCAAGAAACACTGAAAGTACCAATGCCATTGTTCATGATAATAATCAGAACCATAATGATATTGTAGCACATGCAAATTCATGCAGTGTAGACTTAGCAAATAGTGATAACTGCACTAATTGCAATTCTTTATTTCAGCCTCAAGGAGTGCCAAGATTATTATGCGGACACCCTCTCCCAGTCATGTCATCTTTTGAAAGTACTGGTTCATTGATCTTGAATAGAGGTTTTGTCAATAATAAGTTAGCATCTTTACTCAGGGACACGGGGGCAACCACCGTTGGGGTGCGCAAAGCCTTGGTTGATAAGGTGGATTATACAGGAAAACAAGTGAAATGCATAACCTTTGGTGGAACTGTGGAATATTACCCACAGCAGAGGTATTTTTGGACACACCTTATTTTACAGGACGAACACTGGTATGCCTCTTGGACAATCCAATTGCTGGAATTATTTTGGGAAACATACCTAAATTGCATGAATGTACACAGGAAGATATTGAAATATGGGAAAGACAACACTTGTTATGTTCAAATGCTGTGACTACCAGAGCTCAGTCTCGCATGGACAATGATCATCACAAACCAGTCATTGATATGTTACCTGAAGATATAACTGAAGATATCACTTCAGAAGATGAAGAAGAAAAGGAAAATAATGATGATGATATAAGTCATTATCCACAGGAAAATAATGATGATATTAAGGTAACCAATGATGTGAATAATGATGATGACAATTTATTTCAGATGGAGCTCATTGATAAGGAAACCTTTATACAAAGACAGAAAGATGATACTTCCTTAAAAAAATATTTTCATATTGCTCATTTGAATGATGTAATGATAGATAACTGTGCAAAACGCTGGTATACTATCAAAAATGGGATTTTAGTAAGAAACTATCAATTTGCCAATTCCTTAAAGAAACAGATTATGGTACCAGCTTGTTTTCGACCATTCATTTTACGACATGCACATGACATTGAATGTGCAGGACACTTAGGTGTTGCTAGAACAAAACAAAGAGTTTTGTCATATTTTTTTTGGCCCGGAATTACGAAAGACGTCAAATTATTTTGTCGTACATGTACCATCTGCCAAAGTGTAGCAACCAGAAAACCAAAACATGATGCTCCCATTCAAGCATCTGATATTTCTTTGCGTCCCTTCGCAAAGATGGCCATTGACATTATTGGCCCTTTAAAGGTAACATCAGCCAGAGGTCATCAATATGTGTTGACCTGCATAGATATGTGCACACGTTGGCCAGAAGCTATTCCTTTAAAAACCATCACCACGGTAGATATTGCTGATGCATTATTTTTGATTTTCAGTAGAATAGGTTTTCCTGAAAACATACTGTCTGATAGAGGAACTCAGTTAGTTTCAGATGCTATGAAACAGGTTATGCATATGTTTGGGATTCAAAGATCCCTTAGTTCTATATACCATCCTCAGTCTAATGGGAAAATAAAAGTCCTCAACAGATCCTTAAAACAAATGCTACATAAGGTTACAATTAAATATCCTCAAAATTGGGACAGTCCTGCCAGCTATTTTATTTGCTTATCGAGAGATCAAAAATGAACATACAGGCTTTAGTCCATTTGAATTAGTTTTTGGTGCCCGACCACGCGGCCCAATGTCTATATTAAAACAACTTTTAATTGGTGCTGAGATGAACAAGGAGGTTCAGACCTCATATCAGTATGTGGTCAATTTGAGAAAAAAAATAATAGACGCATGCCAGATAGCAGTAGGTTCATCTGAAAAGGCAAAGCTTAGGGCGAGGTTATTCATTAACCAAAACCGCAAATTACGCCAACTTTGGCCTGGTGATGAAGCTTACGTATTATTACCCAGGAAAGATAACAAATTATTAGTCTCATGGAGAGGACCTTACAGGATTGTGGAGAAACTGTCTGATGTTGATTATATTGTCTCAGTAGAGGGAAAAGAAAAAACTTTTCATATCAATATGTTACAGCAGTTTCATACACGTCCACCATATCTAAGACCAGTCTTTGAGGCTCTTGATCAATCTGTCTGTCGTCATTCTTCTTTGGCTGTCATACAGGAAGAAAATTCGGATTTGACTGATGGTAATGACTCATTATTAGTATTACCTAGTCTTCACTACTTGTCCACTGAAAGTTGGAAAGATGTTGATATATCACCAACTCTATCTTCTTCTCAGAAAGAACAGGTTACTACAATCTTACGTTCTTTTACTGATGTCCTTACTGATGTCCCAGGACACACTGATATCATCGAACATGATATCATTCTGACAGACTTTCAACCCATTAAGTTGAAACCTTACCCTATTCCTATACATTTACAATGTCAGGTTAAAGAGGAACTAGAACAGATGGTGAAATTAAATGTCATTTCTCCATCTCATTCCCCTTATAGTTTTCCTATGGTTTTGATCAGGAAAAAAGACAAATCTATACGTATATGCATAGATTTTAGACGTTTAAATTCGGTCACCATCCAAGCCGCGGAACCAATGCCCGTGTTGGAATCTTTATTAGATAGACTAGCTACAGCTACATTTTTTTTCTAAATTTGATCTATCTAAAGGCTATTTCCAAGTACCATTAACGGAACGATCCAAGCCTTATACTGCGTTCGCAACCCCATTAGGACTCTTTCAATTTAACTATATGTCTTTTGGTTTAGTTAACGCACCTGCGACCTTCGTTCGCATGATGAGACGACTCTTCTCTGACAGAGACGACCTTATTACTTACATTGACGACATTTGTCTGTTTCATCAATCATGGGATGAACATTTGAAGGGTATTCAATCCTTACTTACCACTCTACGTCGTCATAATTTATCTGCACGTCCATCTAAGACTAAGATTGGATTTCAGGAGATTTCATTTTTAGGATATAAAGTAGGAGGAGGTTTTTTTGAAAACAGATGATACTAGTATCTCTAGGATTCTAAACCTTGATATACCTTAAGACCAAAAAACAGGTTAGAAGTATTCTAGGGCTCCTAAACTTTTATCGTAAGTTTATCCCTAATTTTGCAGAGTATACGTCTGTGTTGTCATCACTGGTGAAGAAGGAGTCACCAAATAGGTGTATTTATAGTCATGATGTTCATGTGGCTTTAAATAAATTAAAATGTCTGTTTTCCAAGTTGCCTATATTGTGATTGCCTGATCCTTCTAAACATTTTACTCTTACAGTAGACGCTTCCAAAATGTCCATTGGAGGTTCGCTTTTGCAAGAATGGAAGGGCTGTTTACATCCAACACTTTATGTTAGCAGGAAGCTAACGCACGGAGCAACGTTACTCAGTCATTGAGAGAGAGCGACTGGCTCTTGTGTTCTGCTTCTCTAAACTGCAACGCTACCTGCTTGGTGCAAGTTTTACACTCGAGACAGACCAGAGGGCACTGTCTTACCTGAAAACAGCGAGATTCAAGAATGCTAAAGCAGCGCGTGCCTCTCTGGCCCTTCAACCCTATAATTACCAGATTAAACCCATCGCAGGAAAGTTGAACGTGATGGCAGATGTACTATCCAGATGTGTGAGGCATCCGCTATCGCCAATTGTCTCCGCAAATGCTGCTTCAATCCAACTTTGATGCTCAATGATAACACTACTTCCTTTGGGACAAGTCAGGAACTATTTCGCAAAGGTAGCATCATGAACTAAAGCACATGCCTTCTTTTAACTCATATATTGCATACTTCAGATATTACAACCACATTGCTTCGTCATGCACTTAAACCGGTTGAAAAACTACAGCCACTATGCCAAGCAACATGATGATGATGAATTACTGTTCATCCAAAATCAAGATATATATTCAAGCGTTCGTCATATGATGTCTAATGCAATTGCTCAAGAACAATACTTCGTTACTTCATGCACGTTGTACAATGACTTTTGGCAGTATAACAATCCAAGTCGGTGCAATTCAGATACTTTGCTGCATTTTCCAAAACTTTTTGCACAAATTAACTGTCTCAAACGTTGTGTAAAAAGGTAAGTAACTAAAATTACTGACTACAAAGTTCAAAAAGGGACATAACCAAGAAATTGCATTTCATCATATACGTATAAAATTCTCAAGTACAGAATGAACAATAGTATCTGTGCTGTACATGCTATTCCATGGAAGACAAACATCAACAACCGACATAGATGGAAAAATGGATTTTCTTCAATGAACATTTTCTTTCCGCCATATATACTTAACTAAGAATCAATAACAATGTTGTGCGAACTATTGACTCCTCTGAAACTTTGATTCGTTTAAATACTCCTACAGTAATGAAACTGTGTATGGATCTAATCATGACCAGTTTTAATCTAATAAAACATTCGTAAAATATCTCACAGTGGTTTCATTGTGGTATTATTCTATGAAGGGAATTACAGTGTGTACTCTCCACTTAGATAACCGATATCTTTTCATGATGTGTAGATATTAATTAATAATATCTTCATATGACATCCCAATAACATTGTCAATACACCACATGAC